>QEPC01009294.1:1870390-1940129 GCA_003113815.1 Sphenodon punctatus
GGGGGGGGCTCTGTGGGGACAGGAGGCTGAGGGAGCATGAGTGGGGCTCTGGGTGGAAAGTAACAAAAATGTACATTTTACCACAATCTCTTGGTCTCAGCAACTTCTATCAAATCACTAATTACTTTTTCAATCTACTTTTTAAAAAACACACAGATTAGATAAACAAAAAACCTAC
Source organism: Sphenodon punctatus (assembly GCA_003113815.1). Taxonomy (NCBI): domain Eukaryota; kingdom Metazoa; phylum Chordata; class Lepidosauria; order Sphenodontia; family Sphenodontidae; genus Sphenodon; species Sphenodon punctatus. The sequence goes on from QEPC01009294.1 coordinate 1,870,569, forward strand.
GGTTTTACAAACATAGTTAAGGCAGAGTCATACCAAGCAAACTTTAACAAACCTAGAAATTGTGTGTTAAGGCTCCCACCTTAACTTCCACACCATGTAAGCAGTAAAGATGTTGCATGGCTTCGCATACTGTGCTCGCTTACAACTTAGGCTCCATGCACCCACTTTGCTTTGGTCTTTCAGCTCCAATCCTCTTCCTTTGCAGGTTGGGGGCAATACTAAAGCTAGCACGGTACGCTCCTCCCTGTCTATTACATTGGTACTCTACTTCCAACGTGGCAAGAATTTATCTTTCATTTACATTTCACATCTCCGTTCTGTGGCACTAGATAAAATACATCTCCCCAGTACACAGGTAACTATCAGCATGTAAATATGCCACCATCAAACAACTACATGGACCAGTTATGTCCTTACATTTAAATTCCTTTTATTTCAGATCCACCCCTACTCTATAACCCCCTACTTATTTGCCCCACACTGACTGGGACCCAGTAAGCACCACTTCAGTGTTAGAAGATAGAAAAGTTTGGACTCCAGCTTCCACCCCACCCCCAGTGCACCCCCCGTTTAATCTACTACCTTCCAACCCAATGACACACAACCCAGACATCTGGACTACACAATAAACTTCAATCACCTCCCCACAAATTACAAGACTCCTGACCAATATAATGAAGATCATCTCTAATACAGAATGCGACACATTGTATGAGATGACACCCGCCATCCCCCAAAAAACCACCACCAAGAAGAGGAGTCGAAGAACACAATGAGGCGATACAGAGTAGAACAACAAGGACGTACCTATGGTGCTTAATAGAACCATGGTAGTGTTTCCCATACTCTATCACTCCTCCAAATCATTTAAATCACCAACAATCTTGAGATTATACTAATTTCTTATGTCATTCCTCCTATTATTCCACCATGTTCTTTTCTCCTGTACTTCATCCTTATATTCTCCTCCTTGTCATTCCACCGTCTCTCCCTGCTGCCTTTGTTATTCCACATCATCTTCCCCACTCCCAAAGATGCATCTCCATTGTATTATTTCAGGAACACTTCATGAGATATAATTTAATTCCAAATTAGCATTAATGTTTCCTCCATTCCTTCCATTGGCCTTTCCATGCATTTAATGTCAATGTGTACCCCAAATTCTTATTAAACACTGACAAAGCATTCTGCTCAGCTTTAGTGTTGCCCCCAACCTGCAACGGAAGAGGATTGGAGCTGAAAGACCAAGGCAAAGTGTGAGTGCATGGAGCCTAAGTTGTAAGCGAGCACAGTATGCAAAGCCATACAACATCTTGACTGCTTACGTGGTGTGGACGTTAAGACAGGAGCCTTAACACACAGTTTCTAGGTTTGTTAAAGTTTGCTTGGTATGACTCTGTCTTAACTAAGTTTGTAAAACTGTAGGTTTTTTGTTTATCTAATCAATCTTAAATGGTTCACGTAGTACTAGTTTGTTTCTAACTATACTTTCATCAAACCTGTGCCGTAAACAGAGTTCAGTGATTCAGTTCTTAATTCAAAGATATAATCAAGTCTATGGCAGTTCTACTGCAAAACTGGGCCCACAGACTAATCAAAGTAGATGAAAAGCAAGTGTATTAGGAAAAGCCAATATATCAGGCCTTCCAGAAAGCTTTTGGCAATTGAACTGGAGAGGGTGAGTTGTAAAGATGACTATATGGCAATGCAATTACAACAGAGACTTTGGGTCACACGGGAGTACACTGCTTCTCTTTATACATTAGGTAACTGATACTCTATCCTTTTCAAAAGGATAGATTGTGAATGTGGCTCCTTTGTGAAGTGCTCTTAACCAGAAAACTTGGGAGTTTGACAAGTCTTCTGTTGGACATTTGCTGTGAACTGAATGAGGTACTTTGAGGGAATTACTAATACATCTGATCCCATCAGGACTCACCTGACTTGGCAGGCACATATTCAGATCAAAACAACAAAAATGATTCATTCTCCAGTCAGAGGAAGCTTTGCTTTCAATTACAGCTACACATACAAGGAAATTAGATTGAAATGAACCAGCTGTGCAACCTAGTTACTTATGGTTATCATTTCAAAAAGGGGCATGGGGGCTGAGCTTTTGAAATTCTGTTTATAGCAGCAAGAAGTAACTAAATATTTCTATTCTTCCTAAAAATGCATTTCTTAGTGAGTCTTCCTCCCCAGCAGCCACACTAACAGGGACACATGAGCAGGGTCTTAAAGTAGGGAAAGGAAATCCTTCTGCGTGCCCTGTCTGATACAACACACTCACATTGTAGTAGGAAAACACAGAGTGTACACCACCTGCTCACAGGATGTTAGAATGAAATCTTCACTCCCACAACAATATGCAGGGATTTATTTATTTATTTATTTATTTTTTTTTTTTGGGGGGGGGGGGGGAGTTATTGGAGAGGGATACAAATATTTGAATTCTGAAGAGAAAAAAATATGTTGCATTGAAGAAAGAATCCTAGCTAAGGGAGTGAATGTCTAATGAGCTCTGTAAAACCATTAACAATCCAAAGCAGCTGTGTGTTTCAAACCAAAGGAAATGCTGCTCCTGCCATTATATTTCCTGCAATGAAAATCAATTTTGCTGTGCTAGATTTTGGATTGTGCAGATAGACAGATGTTAGTTGGCACTGAAAAACTGAGATGCTCTTTAAAGTGGCTGACAAATCACGTCATTTGGCAGATGTTTGCCAAGCTGGCAGTTCTTCCAGCCCTCTTTGAGATACATGAAAATGCTCCTTCCACATTTTGACTATACTCATTTCCTTTGTGCTCCATATGATGGTGCTCCAATTTACTCCCTGTGGGCCTGGATGCAAAGATGCAAAACACTGAAGTATCTCCTCTTGCAGCTTGATTTTACCATCTCTTATTTTACCCTCTTCTGCACCCTACCCTACTGATTTTAATAGAGGGTTCAGCACTCTGAGAACACCAGCAAACAAAGCACACCACAGTGGTAAAGCTACTGGCAAAGTCTTGCTACTTACCGCTTATTTGCTATAAAGAGGACTTTCCCTGAGAGAGTTTCCCATTCCTTGGCAAAGAGGGGAGTCTGAAGAAGGCAACGTACTTGATACCAGTGAGTTAGAGGTTCCGTCGGAGCAGTTGACAACCAAACTGTTACTCTAAAACAAAACATACACATGCCTCTTCACTCATATACTCATTAAGCAACGTGACAAAAATGACAAAGGCTTTCAGTTCTATATGTGACCATATATTCATTCAATCATAAACTAGACAGAGCTCTAAACTAGTTTTGCCTTGTGTCATAAACCTACCGTCATGTCATTTCCCTACAAAATTAAAGAGTCAGTCTTGCATCCAAAGGAGCAGTGTGGCCCAGCGTTGATGAGTGCATGTACTCAAGTGGCTTGCAGGCTGAATTGCATCCAGAGTTAAGCATCGCCCTACAGCTGCCTAAGGCCTGACTCCACTTTCTCCTCCAGGAGTAACATCACCGTTGACATCTGGTAAAAGACATTTTGCTAACTGAGGGACATTTCCTCCATCACTTCTCAATGAGATATCCTTTTGTGTAAAACAGCTTAATAGAAAGCCATGGAGCAGAAGTGAAAGAGTTTTATTGCCTACGGATGTACCAATAAGAAGTTAACCTGGAATCACTTCAACTTGCTGGACCAGAAGCAACAACACTATCAGCCATGACTGTAATCCTAAAAGTACTCGTGTGAGCACAGTCTCATTAAAGCAAAGGCAACTTGACTAGTGCAAGTGGGTTTTTTTTGTGTTGCAGCCGTTTCTTATGTCAGTGTTATGTTTCCATTTCCAAGGCTGTTTTGTTATAATGGCAGTATTTGTACATTACAGACAAATTCAACATGAAGGAAAGATCTCAGGCCATCATTACATGAATGGTGAGTGACGGATGCTTGATTTTCCACCCCGATATTAGTGGTTTATGGTAAATGGAGAAATACATACAGCGAACCCACAAATGCCACGTCAAACCAAAATGCCAGGCCATGGATTAGTCCAGACTGCATCATCTGGAAAACGAAGGGGATTTCCACCCTGCAGGAGCAAAACTAGAATGTTGCCACGGTAATAACACAAGACATATTGTGAACAAAACTAACAGAAACCTTTCTTTTGAGGTTTTTCATCTTTACCACATCAAGCACATCCCAGAGAAAATCCATTAAAATCTCTCTCACACACATATATACACATACACACACACACAAACTCTAATACTTTTAGATCATTCTTTGGAAACTTCCAGCCTGATTTTCAGAAGTGCTAATGGGCCCCTATATTTTCCAGTGCATACCAGTGAGAAATATAAGTGCTCAGCACCAGGAGTGCAGGAACAGGGATCATGAGCTCTCCAGAATTTGGAGCAGAGGAGACAATCCATAATTTAAGTTACCACCAACCTCTATGGCAGTGACAAAATGCATCTGAAAGAGGGACAGTGCATGTGTATACGTAACGGAGTGTGCATGTAGACTAGTAAGAGTGATAACATTAGATTATCTTGAAGATAGGATTCGGGAACAAAACCCTTTACTGTCGGGAGCCTGGGGATGAACCACAGGGAATGGATAGAATGGTGACCTGTTGGGTGCTTCTCCCTGGCCTCCGTGATTGGCCACTGCTTCTCCCGGGCCCCGTGATTGGCCATTGTCTGAGACAGGATGCTGGGCTCGATGGACCATTGGTCTGACCCAGGATGGCACTTCTGATGTTCTTATGTAGATTTAATTTGGGCACATGGAGGCATTATGATTTGATCTAGGCCTGCTAAATATCTTGGGCTCATACTGTAGAACTCCCAAGCCTAAGCATATTCTAGGCAATGCAAGACATTTCTTTTTGGCAAAGCACTTAATAGGCAGGGAGAGGGCTTGGGTGAGGGTTATTTAGGGGGAAGTGTGGGTTTTTTAAAGGGATTTTAATGTAGGTTTTTTATATCGTAAGTTACCCTGAGCCTTGGGGGAAGGGCAAGGTATCAGATTGAAATAAATAAATAATGGCATGTGGTGACAACAAGGGTCAGGGCAGGATTGTGGGAGGATCTGTAAAGAGCTGCAGGACTCTTTATAAACTCTACTGCTCAACACCTCAGAATATCAGGGCATTTGTTCTCATGTATATATTCTTCAGTAATAGACAATCCAGCATAAAAGAGTGCAAATGAATTCATTTGGAGCAGTAATGTAAACAACTGTAACAAGTTTCCCCTCCTTAAAAAAAAAAAAAAAAAAAGGACGAGTATGCTTTTAGAAACGTAACTTTTTAAAAAGTTCCAACAGCAGCTCTAGGAATTCACTTCTCAGCAGTAATCAATCCAAAGCAATGAAGGCACGCTAACATATGTAGGCCTGGGTAAGACCTGGAATGGTCCACACTAGTTTTTAAATGGTGGTATATTTGCACTGTGTATATGTGTGCGCACATGTGTAGCAAAACAAAGATTCTCAGTAACCACTTCCTTCTTCCCATGGTTATAGTTTAAAATAATGACAACTTTTTAACAACCAAATGCCTTTTCCAATAACTTAATCTACAGCTAAACATCCCATTTCTGACCCTCTCATTCATCCAATTTATTCCATTGGTATTATGGTCTAGTGCCATTCTCATTGATGGTGAAGGTATTGCAGGAAAACAGGATTTTAAATTATGAATGTTATTTCAGCCTCGTCAACTCTTTAATAGCTAGTGCTATCCTGTAAAACATCCTTATGCAAAAGTTATTTTGAAGACTGCTTTAAAAATATGTTCTTTAGTAAGAATAAGAGAGAACTAGCACAAATGTGCAGTAATTTTCTTAGACTTCCCAACGAAAGAGTTCAACATTGCTCAAATGCTGATCAGACTGGTAACAACTTAATTTCCACCAATTGTGAAAGCTCAAACAAGCAAACAAAAAAGAAAAGCACATCAGGTGTATGGCAATTCAAAGGAAGTCTCTAAGTGTGCGCATTTTTAACAAAAAAAATCTCCAGTAGACATTATGGCAACTGTCAGTATAAACAAACTCACCACATAATAATGTGGCACAAAGAGCAGTCTCTGCACAGCAAATTTCCCCATTCAGATTTTGTATTAGCTTCCAAGTTTTCCTGTTTCCAAGAAGGCTTTTCAGAATTTTGTTCTTCCCCCACTCCCGCCACTGACATATTGGGAGGGTTAGTTAGTGAATATAATGCATTTTGAGGAAGACCAGCCATATGTTTGGGTAAAAAAAAACCACGTAACGGTGGTGCAGAGGCAGCCTGACACGGCCCAGGGAGGAAAACCGCAGCAGACATGGCTGTGTCAGGGCGCTGAACAAATGGGACCATGGCCAGGCTGTCGGCGAGAAGTGTGAAAGTGCTGCTGGGCCCCACCCCCATGCTGCACCTAGCAACCCGAGCGTCCCCCGTCATGACAGGCAGCCATGGCGGCTAGTCATAGTGGACCTGACCCAGGCCGAATAAATGTGATAGCCTGGTGTGGTCCAGTCGGGCCTTAGTTTTCTGAAGTCACAGCCCAGGCTGGCTGCTGACATGGCCTGGGGCAATCTTGGGCCAACATCTGGCGGTGCCAGCACACATGTGCAGGTGAGGACCGGGCCAAAGTGTAACACAGCAGGCTGCTGTCATGTCTGTGTCCTAAATGAGAAATCTCCCAAATGGCCTGTCGCCACAGGTCCGACCTTGTACCTTCATCAAAAAAAGAGTTCCTCCTATGATTAACTAACATGTTAAAACTACAGCTGTCATGATTCTGCAACATTTTCTCTCTCGCTATAAAACATGGGTTAGTTTAAAACTACATCTTTTCTCTTTGTGGAAACAAGCCAAGAGGGACTGTATGTTCTAAAACATCAGCTAATGCTATCATTTTCTTCAAGAAAATAAGTACTGTACCCTCAATTCTATTCTGCCTCTGTTCTAAAGCAATACTTGGCACCACAGGTGAGAACTCTAATGCATTATTAGGACTGTGGTAAATCATCTTGCAAGGACTTTCCTGGTTGTGGCCAGGGCTTTTAGTGAACACCAATGCGCTCCAATAAATAATATTAAAAAACAGCAAAAACAGCTCATTGATCTGTACTAACCTGTGCAAGTCTTCCTCTTCCGCTTCTGCAAAGTTAACAGTGTACTTTACTGTCCGCGCCATTAAAATTCTAATGTCAAAAGTGTCCTGATAAAAATAACAAAGTGGCAAGTGTTAGCATCCTATCTTTCCAATTGCTATACAAGGTATCTGTTGCCAGAGACACATTTTTCACTTGTTTACTTTCATGACACATTTTCTGCAACAGTATATTAACTGATAAACTACCGTAGCCAGTGTGCATTATTAATACATTTGCTAGCTCACCTGTGTTTCAAAATTCATACTATAAAGAAAAAGTTTCCTGAACCCTTTGGGACTTCTCTTTAATTTAAACTTTTACTGTAGATTAGGGTTTTTTTGCTGTTGTGTTTTTTTTACAGCCCTTCTACCATTACATGGTGTTTGTACTTATATAACATTCCGCAGGCATGCTGTAAAGTTAATTATGAACAAATGCAAAGTAAGTTTGTGTGTGCAGAAAACAACAGTAACCACTCAGAGCAGTCTATATCAATACTTACAAAAATAAAACCTCTCTCCACTTTTTGTACATTTCTCAATCCAGTCTCTTGAGGGGAATCACAAGCCCTGACAATGCAAAATCTCAGCGCACACTCAGTTTGTGATAATACACACCAACAGTACATACGCGTAGACCAATATATTGGCACGCTGATGAGAATTCAGTTGATATTTCAACAAAAATTGATTTTTAAAAATTATTTTTTTGCTGCTTATTTTCGTCCCTCCATTTTTCAAACCTGCCTAGTCTAGGCTTTCAACAACTGATGCTTACTTGGAAGAAAAAAAAGTTTTATATTTAAAAACCCCAATGCTTTACATCTGCTTTCAGGCCTGACTTTTTAAAGTAATTTGCACAGCTTCGGAAGAAAGGGCAAATCAGATGATATCCATGTACCTTTCAGCTTATTAATTATTAATTATTATTATTATTTATCATATAGTGCAAGCTATGTATCTGGCCCTGTACAATCAATAGTTATAGACAGGCCCCTTGTTTACCGGATTTACAATCTAAGAAGGGAGGGGAGACAAAAAAGAATTGAACATAGGGAAAGCAAAGAATACATTCATGAAGTTGCAGATGTATGTGCTTAACTTAGGGTATTTTCAGACGTTACGAGATCATGCTCAACCACAGACAATCCCCTGTGGTGGGGAATGGTCCCGTAACGTCTGCTCGATGCCCGCCAGATGTTCACCACAGTGAACCTCTGGTGGGAATCAAAATAACCATGCTTTCGAGGATGGTCCGGGGACCATCTCCAAAAGCATGGTCAAAGTGATTCCCACCAGGGGTGAACACCCGGCGGGAATCACTTTTTGTCCCCAACAGACATGACGTTACCACGCTCAACCATGGTGGGATTCACCGTGGTTGAGCGTGGTAACGTCTTGTCTGACCTCTGACCACGGCCCGGAATCGGCGGCCATGCTCGCCGCCAATTCCGGGCCGTGGTCAATACCCTGGGGGGCGGGCGGGCGGGCGCCGCGGCCGGGTGGGGGGGGGGCGGGGCTGTGCGGCCACACGTTGCGCCGTGCAGCCCCCCCCCCCATTCCCCACCGGGATCAGCCGGCACATCTGCTGGCCATGATGGTTCGATTCCGGCGGGGAATCAAAAGGGTGATTCCGTGACGGGGCCAAAGCTGCCCCGTCACGTCTGAAATCACCCTTAGTTACAGGGAAGAGAAAGATTCTCAGCGAGGGAAGGAAGAGAAGGCAATTTGCTCCTCATAATGAGCAAGAGAAGCCTGACAGAAGAGGTAGGTTTTCAGGAGGGAACAGAACTAATCTATCTAGGGAGGGAGTTCTAGGCATGGGGAGCAGCAAGGGAGAAGGGGCAAATACGTTTTGAGCAGCAATGGAGTTGAAAGTAGGTGAAAGTGGTGGCAGAGGAGGACAAAGCTCCTGGGTGGGAAATGTGGTGGGAAACAAATGTGGAGAGAGAGGGGGATAGGGAGGAGAAACAAGGCCATGAAGAGCCTTAAAGGTAAAGGAGCTTGTGCTCAATACGTTCAGGTAGAGGGAGCCAGTGTAGGTCGGAGAGGAAGGGTTGAACATAGTCAAAACGACAGGCAAGGCAGATGACTTTGGCAGTAGAGTGTTGAACAGAAAGGTCAGAGCAGGGGAAATCAGTAAGGAGGAAGTTGCAGTAGTTAAGGCAAGAGATGACTAGAGTATGGACTAGGGTTTTGGCAACGGAAACAGTAAGTAAAGGTCAGATTTTTGAAATATTAGGAGAGAGAAGTGACAGGACTATTAAATCTACAAAGCTTCCTTTTTGAACTGAGGAAGGATGGAGTGGGGTACTTAGCCATTTGTAAACAGAGAAGGAAGAAAGCTATAAACAATACAAAATAGAGAGCTTAAAGGTTTTTTACTTTTGGAAAGGTACTAGTGTCCCGAAATTCAAGAAAAACAGACAGAAGTGGTAACATGCGAGGCATTTAGTGGTATGTAAGCAGAGAAACCATCAAGTAAAACGGTGCATTATTTGTTATAAAAATTTAAATAATTTTAAACTCAGATTTGCTGAAAGTCGCACATAGGTTTGCTTAACAATAACATCACTGAACAGCAGTCACTTGGGCTGATGTGACCATAGTGGCAATTGTGTAAGAGCAACCAAAATAAAGACCAGTTGGGCAGGACAGATTTTCCTTTTAAGTACTTGAGGTAGGGAGGAAGGTGGTTGAATAGATTCCTGCAACTGGGAAATTATGGGTCTCAGTGAGGGCACCTGAATTTCCTAAATGGATATTTATGCGAAACGAGTTCCAACTTAGTATCCCAAACTTTGTACTGCGTTTCAAACTACAGAATTATAACAGAGTGTGTTATGGTCATGATTTTTCTCAAAAACTAGGGTGGAGGTGGTAACCGGCATTACTTTGGTGAGGTACTGGGCCAGTTTGTAGCAGTACTCTGAAGAAGGAAAGCAAGGGAGAGGGGGGAATCCTACTTACTACGATAGGTTGCCTGAAGTACTCGTCCACAGCTGCACTACGGAGGCTGGACAGATTGACCCCATAAAAACATTGCTGGTACCTAGAAATGGTAAAGAGTAATGAAATATTTACAGGGGGAAAATCTCTACGGGCTTCAGCTAACACCCACAGAACTCATGCAGAATTCTCTTTTCCCAAGCAAATGTGAAGCATGCCTGGACACTCCCTCCCTTTGTGATCTGCAAAGCACCTCTCCAGCTACACACCACCACCACCACACAGCCTGCAATGCTGAAAACATTTACTCATGAGTAGTCCCATTTAAACTATCTATATTCTTGAGTATATGCTTTCTGAACTGTGGGCACACAGTATGATTCGTCTCCTATGTCAGTAAGGAAACACTGCCGTTGATGGGGAGGCAACCGTTACCTTCTTTCAGGGGGAAGGGTTTGGGACCCCCAGCTGGATGCAAGGAGATAACCACTTATTAGGTAAATTGGAAATTTAAAAACAAAAACTACAAAGCAATACACTCAGCTGATCAAACTGTGTCATGCTTCCACAGAACAAATCCAGCCTAACGATAATACCTCCCCTCATTGTAAATTTAAAATACTTGCCAGCTGAAACTGCAGTTGAGTCCATTTTCTAATCCTTTCATGAACTTTATGGGAAGTTGAAAGGGGCTAGGGACACTAATTGAAGCCCACAGCAACAAATTAGGCAAATTTCTAACAAAACAGGCCTCCAGGTTCAAAAGCAACATTCCCAGCCTATTTCACATTTTAAAAAATATCACAGGGAGATGTTTTAAAGGTGTTTTTTAAAATACAATTTTTTTAAAAAAATCCACCACTGCTTTAATTTTGAAAACAGAGCCAAGTGAATACTGTCTTTGTTAAAGCAAAGGGTTTAGATCTAAAACAAGGTGATAGTGCCTCTTTAGTGCTTTATTCATCTTGCTTTGAACTGCTAGTTTATTCATCCTTTTACAGTATTAAATTGTACCCAGGGAGAGATTTCTAAGTGAAAGATGATGAAAGGGAATGGTTTATTTTTTCTCCTTAAAGATAACCTTAACAAAATACTAAGCACTGGATCTTACACCCTTTCTTAGTGCATAATTGGAGAGCTTCTTATCTGTCACTGAAGAAACACAAGGGACAGAAAAACCACAAACTATCTACTCAAACACATTGCATCTTTTCACTTAATGGATTATCAAGGCCATACTAGAGACCATATGCATGTATCCCATGTGCCAGGGTTAGTCGCAAAGCACACACAAGGTTAAACAGAGGCTGTCGACCCCTTGCTATGATTCTAAGGCCTGTAACTTCTTCACAAGACTCTTTGCAACAGGAGGAGATGGATACTTCTATACATTACAAGCAACCACAGTCTCTAGGAAAGTTCCAACACTAAATTAATACATCACAAGTTCATCTGCCTCAGTCAAGGATCAGAGTTCGCTGACCCTTTCATATTTTTAAAAGAAAAACCTGCCGGCAGCTCACAGGCCCATGCCTTTACTCATACAGTAATCATTCTGGTTTTGAGCTAATTATTTCATAATTGTCTCCCTGAATAAGCAAACTATGGAAATTAGAGCTATTTATAACATGACACGGTCTTGTTCCACACAAAACACTGTATACGTCTTTGGAGTCATCTCAGAGACCTTAACCAGAGTTGACTTGAATTTCAGTTTCAGCCGTCTGTTGAAATACTATCATGGTTATGACACTGGTGCCACAAAACAGGTGAAGGAATTGCAGCCTCATTCCCTTATACAATGACTATTAGCTATAGAAAGGCTTAGTAAACATATAAGAATTAGATGTTCTGATCAAGATAATGGAGCTGAATGAAAAGGAAGTTTCAAGGCATCCAATTTGCTGCCTACAAAGATGCTGGCTACCAGCCAACTATTGCAAGGTAATACAACTTATGTGGTCAAATAGCATAGATTTGCCAGACAGTGTCCACAGTTTGGACACTCTGTTCACAGAGTATCCTGGGTTTCCCTGGAGATTAGATTGTAAGCCACAGGCAGGGACCGCATCTGATTGTATGTTCTGTACAGCGCCAGGTTACTACTGGCGCTTTATAAATGTTTAATAATAATAATAATAATAATAATAATATATCTAGCCCCCTTCACATAAAGGGAAAGACATGGGAGTGTAGGCGGAGCAGTCAAACACGCTAGACTTTCACTTTGAGAGACCACAATAAAAAATGTTGGTTCAGGGATCTAGTCCAATTAATCTGTGTGGTCTGTTCAACTATGGTCTGATTCGGCAAGGTGTTCAGCAGCTCCAAGAGTCACTGAGCATCCCACATGAGCTCTCAGTTCACTATAGACAGTCATTGATACTAAAAAACAACCACCATTCCCAAACACTAAACAATTAAGGGCAGTTTCATACACTATGCAGTCTTGTGCTCAGGATGCTTCCAGGACTGTTGTAGGTGTCTTGGCATTTCTCTTACTTTATGCTTGTAAAACCTCCTATGCCTGATTTTATGTTATTGGTCCTTTATTTTTATGACAAATTTGTACACACATTTTATTTTACTCATCAAGGAAGCAGTGAAAGCAGTAGATAAAATAAAACAATTTTCCAGTGTAAGATCTTAAGTTAGGACTGAGTACTATTGTAGGATTGTACAGGGCCCAGTACAATTGGACCCCATTCCCAGTCTGGGAACTACTCTATGTAAATAATGAATAAGAATAACTGATGAATAAAAATTACCTGGGGAATGGAATTAGGCTTCATGACCCAGTAAGGGCTTTTTTATCCAAATATTTTGTTTCTTCATTTAGATCATTTTCATTTGAATGCTATGCTTGTTGGTTCTGGCTATTCACCAGTATAATATTTTAGAATGCAATATATATCATAGTATAATAGATGTAAGTGAAGTTTTAGAGGGCCTTTAAATGTGAGATCTATATATACAGGTATGTACATCAATGAACTGCACCATAAACAGGGCTGCATTCGCCGAATAGGAAAAATGCAGTGACCATGGGTCCCTCCCCATAAATAAACCCATAGGAATAATGTATCTAGTAGATGTAGCATTTGTTAACAGCAATTATTATAATTATTAATAATTATTAATTTTAAGAAAAGGTAGAATTTTGGTAGACAGCCAATATTTTTTTAAATTTATAACTAAACCCTAAGGCTCAGGGTAGCTTACAAGATAAAATATATAAAAATACAAAAGTCACCTAAAACCCTCGCCCCATTCCCCCTAAAAAGCCCCACATAGCCCCTATTCCCGCCTACTAAACGCTTGTCCAAAAATAAAGGTCTTCGCTGCCTCTGAAAGATACTTGGGCTTGGGCTTAAGCAAACCTTCTGGGGAAATATAGAGTAATTTCAGACGTTACGATACAACGGTCAACCACGGTGAATCCCCTGTGGTGGCCATTTGCACCGTTACGTCTAAAGGATTCCCGCCAGATGTTCACCCCAGTGAATCACTGGCAGGAATCCAAATGACCATGATTCTGGACCTCCGGCTGCCCGGAGATCGAGAATTGTGGTGGGATCGGGCCCCAACTGTGGTTGGATTGGCCACGATCCGGGATGAGCCGCAGATAATGTGTTACCTTCAGCCAGCCGGATTGTGGTCCCGACCATGGGACGGGATTGGGCGCAGTGGCCGGATTGGCCGCTGCGCCCGCCTGTCTCCCGGAGGACAGGCAGACATGGGAGCATGGGGGGGCGGGGCTGTGCGGCCGCATGTTGCGCCATGCAGCCCCGCCCCCTCCCTGATTCCTTGTAGGAATCAGGCCGGCATGTCTAAAGGACGGCCGGACTGATTCCTGACCGGGATCCGAAACGAATCCCGGTCCGTGGTTTAGCGTGGCGGGCCTCCAGGCCCGGTACATCTGAAATTACCCATATATGCACACACGCATAAGAATGGAGTCGTGTGTGTGTTCTCCTCCATAGATAGCTTACAAGGGGAGTTTATCTGTGTAATCTATCAAGTACAGGTCTTGCATTTCCTGCAGACAGAAATGAAGTATCATGAACTATCTGATGGAGGAATGTTTTGATACTGGCCAGAAACATCTAGTTGTGTAGAGACCTGTGAAAAATTGCTACACTTCTGCTTCTGTCTGCAGTGGTATCTATTTTTTATCAAAAAGTAATAAACTATTCCTGTTCAACAATCTGAGTTTGTATTGGGACTTTCCATGGAAGCTGGTAAACAGAACAAAAAATTGTGTCCTATTCCACCTCACTTGCAGCTTATTCTAGAGACGTGACAGCCACTCCATAGTTAAGGTAAGGATGTTGTCCCATTATAATCTTTTTTGTACTTGGACTACAGGCAAAAGGAACAGATTGGAAGATTAAGAGGAAAGGAGTTGAAATGGCAGATGGGTTTTTTAAAAAAGCAAACAAGTTTGCTTCTATTTTTTTACCCTCCAGGTTCTCGATACGTACAATTTTCTCAAATACATATTTATAAACTAAACGCTGCTTAAATTTCAGTGTTGACTGTCTGAAACAGCATTACATATCCAAAGGCATAACAAAGAAGAAGAGTCCATCCCAATAATTCCAGTTAAAACAATGTACTGTGGGATCCACTTAGGTTGAACTTGCATAACCTGACATTTGAGTTAAGTTGAAGCAGCAGATTTTCCCTTGTATTGGATAAGACAAATTCTGTACCCCAATAACTTGAGGTTTTCAGGTATATTTATTTATTAATTAAAATGTATACCCCACACATTTCCAAAGGCTCAGGATGGCTTACAGTAACAAAAATATACAATAAAAATACAGTAAAATCCCATTAAAAATCCCTACCCTCACCCCAGAAACTCACCCATCCCAACCCCTATCCCCACTGCTTTGCCAAAAGGAAAAGTTTGACACCACCTTCGGAATATTCTCAGGCTCTGACGGACTTCTGGGGGAAGGGAGTTCCATAATACTGGGGCAGCAACCGAGAATGCCTCTGTGCAGGCCTTTGTAGTATGGACAAGATTGGCGGCGATCCGTGCAAGAGTGCACTCCCGGCCAACTGTAGGGGTTGTAGTGGAGCATGGAAGGAAATACAGCCTTTCAGACATGTGGGCCAATAGGACCTTTCAGATATGTGGGCCAAAGGCCTTATAGGACTTTGAAGGTCAAAACCAAATGATGGTGGCCAGATCTGAATCAGAAAGAAAGGGCTGCTGCCTCCTCACCACATGGAGTTGGTGAAAAGCGCTCCTGGCCACCACTGCAACCTGACAATCCAGGCACAGCAAGGGATCCAGAAGCACTCCAAGGCTGCAAACCTGAGTAACTAGAGGGGGTTGGACCCCTCTCAATGGCAGGGGTTCCAATCCCCTCCAAGTCACAAGGTTGGCCAACCATAATCACTTCTGTTGTGTTTGGATTCAGCTTCCATCAGCTCACCCTCATCCAGTCCCCAACAGCAGTCAGGCATTGGGTAAGCACTAAGACTGCAGGACCTGGGTCGGATAAAAAAAGAAAGGTAGAGCTGGGTGTCATCAGCATACTGATGGCACTTCAAGCCTCTGAATGATCTCACCCAGAGGACTCAGATACACATTCAGCAAGAGGGGAGACAGGATGGAACTCTGTAGAGGATAGCCACTCAGCTCATATCAGGACCTTTGAGTAAATTAATGATTTCTTGGCAGCATGTGGTTAAACCACTGTAGCATACTGTAGGCAAATGGCAGCTTGGGACCCACATGTGGCTCTTGGGTACCCGTTCTATAGCCCTCACCAGAAAGGACTGATGGATGGGAGGAGGAAATGTCCATTTAGCTCCCTCAGGAGCTAGCAAAGCCAAGCTACTATTTCCAACGCAGCAGCACCATGGGGGCTGTAGGAGCACGTGGAACTACTGCTGCTGCCTGAACCCACCAGACCACCTGGGAGCCAAGGGAGCCAGAGCTTTGATGTGTATTTGGGGTGGTGCTGGTGGTGGAATTCGGGGGCAGTCATGCTGCTCTATATCTCCAGGGAAGCTGTGACTGGTGTAATACATCTTGTAGCTCTCAGAAATATGGAATTTTGGTATGTCATTCTTAGGCTTGGGGACTTTATTTTTTTAAAAAAAACTTCATGTAGAATTTGGTAATTACATCCTAGCTGTAGAATTCTGAATAGCTGAGCAAATCTATAGAAATTACATAAGCAAGATCCTCAGGTAGCATAAATAGGTGTAGCTCTATTTTAATGGAGACAAGGCATTTCACAAAACTGGAGGATCAAGCTGCTAGATTTTTATTAAATTCCACAGGACTGTACAGCAATTTTTATAGACCACTACTGGTTTTATACATATTAAGTTCTACAACATTTTTCATATGGTGAGACTTTAGATGAAAATGCAAGGAACACCACAATAGCCAGCCATACAGTAGTTTTCCCCCAGGAGACAATTTCTTCCTAAATCCAGGCAAGTACGGCTAATCCAAACCTCAATGACAACAGACCGCATCAGGCCATCATTGAAATGCTTAAAGCAATCAGTTTAGAACTTTCTCAGTGCAAACCAAAAACATGGGTAAAACTTGGGGTAGAACTAATGTCTCCAAAATGGGTCAGTAATAACCAATTATTTCATATTATTATTGTATAGTACCCCCTGCCATGGCAATACTACTACTAATAATCTTTATTTTTATATAGCGCCTCCCTGCTACGGCACTCCCATAGAACATATTAACACAACTTTTAATCGTCACAACAACCCTGTGAGGCAGGTATTTTCATTGGTTTTTTTCATCCAACTACCTCAAAGAATTTTCTAAATAATTAATTACAGATCCATTCCTACCCCATGAAGTAAGAAAGATGTGTAGGAATCACTGTCAGTGGCTGAAAAGGAGTCACCTCTGGAAAAAGAACACACTGTTTGAAAGTGTGCTGCATCATCCTTTGCTCCATACAGGGCAAAAAGTGACTACTACTCAAAGCAGTTTAAACTGCAGGGGCAAATCCACAAAATCTGAATGCAATTCCTAAATTAGAAGCTAGCCAGAATACAGAGGTAATATGAAGAGTTCTATTGGCTCTTACAATTACATGACAGCTACTGGTGTAATACTCCCTGTCATCATTTGGAGGCATTGTTTAAGTATTGATAAGTACCAGCATCTACTGAATCAACACTACTATTTCCTGGTGGTACTTCAGTTACTCCACGGAAGTGGTTTCCCATTCAAGCACAGACCAGTACAACCTTTGCTCAACTTCTGAAAAGCTCACACAGCACTCAGTGGTATGGATGCAGAAGGGGTTAGCAGAAATCGGTACGGTTTAGCAAATGAGAGATTTTCTACCATTACTGCAAGGTGCTATTTAACTACTTTGTTCAATTCCAAGAATCAGTGTTATTTCAAAACCTCTATTGAATTGCCAAGCAAAATAAATTTTTTTTAAAAATGAAACAATCTTTACCAAAAATTGGCTCTGGAGTAGTGTTCCATGTAGAGCTGTTCATCGGAAAAAGGAGCCAAATGAATGTCACTAAATGTTGGAAACATCATTCCTAGTAAACAAAAGATAATACACAGTAGCAAAGTTCAGTCTTCTATTTAGCCCTACTCACTCACACATCTACTGAAAAACACCAGCAAGCAGTATTTCCTCTCCTCCTCCAAACAGATTACCCGGTGCAATCCCACTGTGGGTAGTAATACATTGTTTATACAGATATGTGATGAGTTAAAGCAATTAGTAACAATAACAACAAAAATTACTGATGAAAAAGGGCTGAGGTATTACAGAAACCTGACAAGACCTGATAAAATGATATACATTTTAATGCCCTTCTGTTAGGCATTTAAGCCATTTCTTCTTTAAGTGAAAAGCTAGAAGCTATTCCAAATATACCCTCTTGCCATTCTCCACAATTGGAGAAACAGGACCTTATTTTCTTCTAACTATCCAGCCTCACACAATAACTTTGGAAAGAGCTCTCATTAAAGGAATATGCCAACAAATCCAACCATGCACCAAGCTGCAAGGCACCCATTGCCTAGGAAATCCTCAAGGGCGATCATGTTAGAGGGCTGGAAATAATACTATACATGTTTAGGAGACCTTTTCTCCAGGGATCTCAAAGCACTTTATAAACATAAAATAAGTTTCATACAGGCATAAGGTAAATATTACAGATGATGAAAGTGCAGCGTGTAGAAATGCACACACACTGTTATTGGCAGTGTAGGGAATGGAATCCAGGTGGCCCGACTACCACTCTTCCTTTAACAATGGGCCCAAATCCAACAGTTATCAAATTAAATGGATGTTTCTCCAAGGACTTCAGTTAGCACTAGATCAGGCTGCAAATGTGGAAAGGCTGAGTGGCAGGACTTTAAGGATAATAAAAAATTTGTGTGTTGAACAGAAGCCAAGATCGATAATTTTAACACAGTAAATTGAAGCATGCTTCCCCAAAAATTGGCATGAATTTGCTAGAGAAAGTATTTAGTTATAAAACAGAGTGAAAGATATAGGAAGAGGCTGCAGGAATTTCAAAAGGAACAACTCCATCATTCACGATAGATAGATAGATATGTTTACCTGAGGAATTCTACCAATTAACTTGAGATGAGGAGTGGGGCGGGGGGGGGACCTTTTAAAAATTGCTCAAGAGATCAAGTTGCCATTGCAATACTGCTACATTCTTGGCACTTGTAGGGTAGTTTACATGTTTGAAGTGCTTAATAAACAATAACTAATCTTCATGGCCTCTGTGCACGGTAGGTATAAATAAATATCTCCGAAGTACAAATGTGGAACTGAGATATAGCAAACCTGAGCCCCTGAATGGACCACTACTAATGTTGCTAATGGGTGGTGTCTCAGCATTTTAGTGACCAGCTTGATACACCAAGGACCTGATTTTCAGCACCCCCCACAATTGCAGTTGATCAATGCCTTTGAAAACCAGACTAAAGGTGTCTCAAATTATGCACCTGATACTTGCCACAATTTGCACCTAAATGACTTTTGCAAGACCATAGATCAAGTCAGTGACAGAACAAGGACGAAGGGCATATTCAGACAAGACACTCTCCACCCACTACCCCCCCCCCATACATGTTTCAGGGCTGCAGTGTTGCCTTATGGGTGCCCTGTAACATGTATAGTGGGTAGAGAGTGTCTTGTGTGAAAGACTCAGAAACTGACTAGCTCCTAATCCTGTGCTGTGTCTGTTATATATTTTTATCATCCAGTTTTCACCATTTAATTTCATCTTTTAAAAACAAGTTGTCTTCTTCCATATGGTCATCCAGAAAGACTCCAATACAGGTATCCTGTGAGAACAGAATTCCTTTTTAGCAGTTCATCTGTAAAAGAGCAACCATAGGTTCAGAGTATCCTACAGGGAAATTCCTCACGAGGTTTCCGGATATGAGGCCTCCCTTCAATGCCCCTCCAGACCATGACAATTTAAACGCAAATCCTTCTGGCCTGTCAACTAAAGTTCTGGCTGCTAGGGGCTTCTGTGCCCATTGAAACGTGGGCACAACAGTGGACAATAGAAGGGTCAGGAGGCACAGAACCTGTGGACTGAGGTGGCATCTCATCTCATTTGACCTGTGTCACCTTGTTTGAATTTACTGCATCATTTATTTTTGGAGAGTGATCTGAGAAGCACCCCATAATACATAATGCAGAAGCACACAAGCCTACATGGCCTCAGGCAGTAACCATGTCTGTGCTGGGAAGATACAACATGAACAGTCATTACAGAGATTCCACTCAGAGGTCCTTCACCTCTCCTTTCCAACAGCCTTCTCTTTCCCTAGCTCATTGCTGGAGAACATGCTGATTAACTCACCATTTGACTTCAACCACTTTTTGGAATGGAGATAACTTTCCAGCATCCGCTCATTGAACAGCATGTAACCCATGGGTTCCGATACAATCACATCTACATTCTCGGGTAAGGAGATTTCCTCGATTTTTCCTGACAGAACTGTGATCTTATCAGAAAGGTTGTTACTTCTCACTAAAATCTAGAGAGAAAGAGAAAGAGAAACGTCCTCACATAGATATTAGGTTTCTTTGATTACACCAGACGTCCTTGTGTAATATCAAGCCCTCAAGGGGTTTAACCAATTAATAATTTCACTCAATTTGTAGAACTGCAAAACCTGAATTTGTAAAGGTTCTTATCAGCCAGTTCACAAACCATAACTTGAAGAAGTGTGCTGGATAAGCATAGGTGATGTCACCTTGAAAGAAACAATTGGAAACGCACAATCACGAGAGAAGTTGGTACCTAAATATGGAAGAATACACACAGGGCCCACATATTCAACAAAAAAATTAATCTTCGAGTTCTGCAGCCAGGAAACCCAAATTCTGTGAGCAAAAAATCCACATGCTGCAAGCAGAATAAGTTATACAAAAGAATTACACTATGCATACTTTGGAATGCAAGGGAGTTTTCCAGCATGCTATTGCATCAATTTGGGCATCTCATATCTTATATAGAACGATAAAATACCATGCAAACATCTCCGTGAGTCTTGAGGGGTTTTGTGGTGTCCCCCCCCCGCCCACCAACAGAGGATTATGGGCTACTCTGTAGCTGTAGCAAGGAGCCCCAAAGTCCTTGAACAGAGCCTAGTAACTGACAGTGTCAGTATGCCCACTGGATAGCTCACACTGCTCCCCACTCAAGTTGTAATTCTGCATTCTCCCCCCACCACCCCGTCTCTCAGACTGTAAGCCCTAGGGCAAGGACCATGTCTATTCCATTACTTTGTAAAGTGCCAGGTACATTGCTGGCGCTATATAAATGCTTGATAATAATAATAAAAAATAATAATAATTGCTGGAGCCAATTTCTGCGAAAATTTGACCAAGTGTCAGATTCAATAAAAATAGCCATGATTGTGGCAGTGCAGAATTTACAGGGTCTTGAATCTATAGTAATGATCATTAAAGTTATTCGCAGATCTAGAAAAAGCTTTTCTGCATGATGAGATGCAAGTTACAAGGCACTAACAAAAAAGATGAAAAGCATGACACGACTTCCAAATAAAAACAAAATAAGACAACCTTTTTACAGAACACATGCAAGTATGTTTTTTTGCTAGGTATCATGTGTGGGATACTTCTGTGGCCCTTTTTTACACAGGCTGTGGCTGCGTGGGGGGTGGGTGTGCATGCCACAGTATGGACATGGGCGCACCCCCACCCCCATGCACGGAACAACCTTAGTTTTCCCTGGTTGCTTGTGCGTGGGGGGTGAGTGGGGATGTGTGTTTCATGGGAGCACACATGCACCCCCACTCACCGGCCGCGGGATTTACACGAGACAGTACCACTCATGCCCACGCAGATCCGCTGCATGGGCATGAGTGCTACAGTCTCATGTAAAAGAGGCCTGTGTGTGCCAAGAACCTCTAAACAAGCTCATCTGGACGTTTTGGTACACATCTCTTAGAACAAACAGGGGGAGAGTCCAGAACCTTAGATTCCCTGTAGCAGGTGTTTCGCAGAAAGGAATATGTGGATTGAAATTAAGAAATTTCAATTATTATTTATTTATTTATTTATTTACCTCCAGTTTTTACCTTGCCCTTCCCAAATGGCTCACGGTTGCAGAGTTTAGAATTTAGGAAGTTTAGAAATTTCTACATGCCATCTTCATGTTTAACGCACCCTGGCATGTTAAACAATTCATTCTCTTTATTGCCAAAATATGTAGTATGCAATGATTTAAATCTGATCTAAAATTATATCTACATGTTCTTATCAGTGTCATTTATACAGTCTGAATATGGAGAAGTTGTGTATAGTAGGACAAACAAATATTTCATGCGAATACCAAATTTAATAAATTCATTCTATTTGAATCAATTTCAGCAAAGCAAACAGCACACAGTATTTGCTTCCTGCTTTGGTTGTGGGGTTGAATATTTGTTTTGGTATTTGAGCTACGTTGTTATTTCATGTTCAGTATTTCAGTCATGTCAGCGTTGTAGGTGCTGAAATCTACAATACTAAAGAGACCAAAATGCTGAACGTAGCCAAAATAATGAAAAGTAACCGAACAAGCAAAGTTGTGAATTTCACAATGGTGGCAAGGATTAATCCGGATATTGGTTGGTGGGAACGAACGTGCAAATTATCTTTGCAAATACGAAATGTCATATTCATTTCAGCACAGGGACAGTGTTCCATGGAGCACTGCTTTGTCCAGGCATAGTGGAAGACTCTGGGGATTTGTTCTTGCACATACTTGAAACTGGGTAGTTAGTGTGGCATACCTTCCAACAGTCCCTATTTTAGGAGGAACAGTCCCTCTTCTGGCACTGAATCCAACTGTCCTCCTTTCAGGGGAGAAATAAAAAGACCTGTATTCAAGCCTCAGGCACCTCTTTCCTGGTTGCCTTCTATAAAAAGCACTTGAAAGGGCAGTGGGACATGACAAAAATTTATTTATTTATTTGTTTCAATTTCTAGGCTGCCCCCTCCTGCAGCTCTGGGCCACATACAAAATGAGAAAGACATAAAAATATAAAACAGCACAAATAAACATAAAATATAAATAATATAAAATTACAAACAAAGTACATCACGGCAGAGTTAAAAGACACTCCCACTCCCCTCCCCAGCCCCCCACCCATCACTCGTCTCCCTCACCAAAAAACTGGCAGAACAGCCAAGTCTTACATTATCTCTGGAAAGATTAAAGGTTCGGGGCCAAGCGGACCTCCGTCGGGAGGGAGTTCCACAGCCTCGGTGCGGCTGCCAAGAATGCCCTCCTCATCGTCACCACCCAAGAAACTCAGGGAACCCCTCGCCACAGCCGCCACCTGGGCATCCAAGCAGAGCTGTGAGTCAAGGACCAATCGTAGGCAGACCCTATCAATGATGGGTCCCACCACTCCCTCAGCATCACCTATGTCTTGTCAATGGAGGTCTTGTCGACAGACAAGAAACTAAGCGGAATGAGAAACAGGAGAGTTTCTGCCCCTTTTGCTGCACTTGGAATGTTAGGTGTGTGCGCATGTACGTATGAGAGGGGTGGAGCTTATCAACTGAGGGGGCAGATCTTGTGTCTCTTTGGCCACTCAAAATGTTGGGAGGTATGCTTTTTTTTGTGTGGCTCTGTTCCCATACACTGGAAATGAGACTTTTATAGCTTTTCCCTTCCCCTGATCTCTCTGTATGGGAACTTGCAGCAAGGAGGGCTGGCGAACAGTCAACCGGCAAGGCAAAACAAAGGAGGAAGTACTGAGGGGTGTTGGCACAGCAGAAGAAGCTAAATCCCCGAACAATAAACATGAACACGCGTTTCCCACCCCACCGTCTCTCGTCCGAAGTAGAACACTCCTCTGCACTTGTGTGGAATTTAACACCCCACCTCCACCCTTTATCGATGTTTCAACCATGTGCTTTTATTTATTAGCATTTTTACCATGTCCTTCCTCGAAGGCTCAGGGAGGCTCAGTACCCTGCCCCTGGATTGAAGGATTCATTCACCCCAGTCATCACAGGACACAATCTGAAGCTTTGTGCAATGGGACAGTGATTTGAGTCTCTGCATCCTCTATTAAAATGTCCACCATAGGAATGGGGAGGAAGGAGCAAGGAAATATTTATTTATGTATTTAAAATGTCTATCCCACCCTATTGCAAGGGCTCAGGGTGGGTTACAACACCTACAAATATACTGAAAAATACACAAATAAGACCAAGTAAAATCCCCTCTCCCAAGACTCCCCAAATTCTATCCCTTCGTGCCAAATGTCTATTTCACATAAATCATCTAAATAGCTAAGAATGGACTTTGGTAAAAGGAACAAGCCTCACACTACTTCATTTCAGTTCATCTGGTTGGTGTGAAAGGTTTTCATTTTCATTTCCTCATTTCATTGCTATATAAAAGCTTTTATTAGCTGTAACGCTAGGGCATTGGAAATGTGCCGCTTGACCCTGAACTACAGCTAGCTGGAACTAGAAACAAAAATATCAAAGCAAAAAACCAAAGGGAGAGGCACTATGTATCCCCAATAATCAAAATAGAGAGCACATTCAATATCATTTTAGATGTCGCAGAGACTATTCAATTTGTCCCCACAAAAGTCCAGTCTTTTTATTGACCATTTTCCTCCAGAAAGCTTCAGTCAATTTGCTGATTTCACAATACAGAAAGGCATCTTTTTGTGTATGTGTTCCTTTTTTCCTCTTCAGTTGTGCCTTTGCTTATAAACGTTTACAATACTGTTGTCACAGGACATTCAGCTGAACTGCCTGCATTGCCAAATCTTGCCCAAAGCTCAGCTGTAAGATGGTTACAACAAAAAAGCAATGGTTCCAGAATGCTACAAGAAAACGAGGCAAACCTTTTCAGCATGGTGTGGTTTCCACACCCAACAGCAAGATACATTGTTGCTCATGTTCCAGAAAATAGGCTCATCCAGGTCCTCTATAATAAATGTGTAAAGAGGTATTTTATTGAAGCATATTTTCAAACCCTAAGAAACTGTGAAGGTATTCTCCATCCAGGGAAATCAAAGAAGTGCACCATTTCTTCTTGGTAAAATGTTACTGTCAGAAGGAGTTTTAGAGAAATGCAATAGTATCATCTTACAGTGACAGAGCTCTTTTCATTCTGAAGGATGCCAAAGCCCTTTATGAACTGTACTGTGTTTGCAGTGATCATTTTCACTCACCACTCTGGGATGGAACATAGCAGCTGTTTAATAGTGCTGCAGAGCAAACTGTATGGCAGTTCAGGGCAGGAAGTGAATGATACCATATGAAATAAAATGGCAATGTTGGAGGTAGGGAGGCAGGTTTGCAAGATCGGTAGGTAAAATGTAGTTGCCCAAATTTATTTTGACTTGATCCAGCACCCCTAACTTGAGCTGAAACAGGTACTTCATTAATACCCATGGGTAATACCCACATTTTTGAGTACCTCATCAAGTTTGTATCCACAATGAGCTACCCAGGTACCAATTTGGTACCCAGATACCTGGGGGTGGGGGGCGGGAATCAGTAATTTCTGGTATTGATTTTTCAATTACCAATCAGGCTATTGGGACAGAAAACCAAACTATTGGTATGGAAAACAAACCAAAAAAATCAGGACTGGAAATCAACTTTCTGCAACGGAAACCCCTAAAAACAGTGTTGGAAGTCGACATTCTGGGAGATTGTGCACCCAAACTGGGCTGGAATCAGGTACTAATGTACCTGATGTTGTCAGGTTTATTGGGGTACCAGAAATTCATCAAGTGTTTTTGTAAGTACTCATTTCAACTCTATCCCTAACTTTTCTGAACTTCACTCAGGACCAATGCAATAAAACACTCAATTGCTCATAGCAATTGGCAAGCAGTTAATTGTTATTGTTATTATTATTATTATAAGCATTTATATAGTGCTAGCAGGGTACCTAGCGCTTACAGAGAATAAGATAGACACGGTCCCTGCCCGAGGGCTTACAATCTAAAGACAGGGGAGGGAAGACAGGGAAGGGGGAACAGAGTGAGAGACAAGGGATGCAACATTCATGAGGATGCGAGAGCTCAGGTACATGTTCTTGGCTTGGTTACAGTAAATTGGGAGGTTGCAGATAACAGGTGGGGGATAATCCTGGGTGGGGATGATTAGCAGGATTTAGGAAGAGCAGAGCGGAAAAGGGAACTGGGGCTCTTACCTGTGAGTCCCTGTTCTGCTCAGGGCTAGGCCAGTCCAGCTCTCGGGTGACACTGCACTTGGCCAGCAGGAGGCAGGAATCAAAAAACTGACTGCGCATGCACGGGGTCACCCACTTGTGCACTCAGTTGTAGTACAGCCAATCATCTGGAATGCAGTTGAAAACAAAGTTAATGCGCACACAGAAATTCGCTGCATTGTATGTAGACCGTTCCCGCTGACGGGAGGGCCGCTGGACTGGCCGAGCCCTGAGCAGAACAGGGACTCACAGGTAAGAGCCCCAGTTCCCTTTTCTGCTCTGGGCTGCAGCCAGCTCAGCTCTCGGGATGTACCCAAGCGGTACCGTGTCTTAGGGAGGGAGACAGTGGCACTATGGCAGAACAGCCTGCAGGACACGCCTGCCAAAGGAAGTGTCCGCTGACTGGTACAAGTTCAATTTGTAGTGCCTTGTGAAGGTGCGCAGGGAGGCCCAAGTAGCGGCCTTGCACACCTCGTCGTAGGGGGCCCTGGCCGCAAAGGTGGCCGATGTGGAGGTTCCCCTGGTGGAATGTGGCCAGATCGGTTGGGGAGGAACCTTCTCTTTTGCCTTATAGGCCTCTGCAATGCAGGCCACCACCCATCTGGATATGATGGCCTTTGAGGCCTTGGATCCCTTCGATCCCGGACGTATGTTGACAAATAGGGCCGAGGAAGATCTGAACGTGGCCGTGCGTTTTAGGTAAATGCGCAGGGCTCGCCAGACATCTAGGGAATGCCAGTCCCTTTCTTTGGGATGGGCTGGATGAGGGCAGAAGGAGGGGAGGATAATCTCCTGGCTTCTGTGGAACAGGGAGTTGACCTTTGGTAGGAAGGCCTGGTCCAATCAGAGCACCACCGAGTCTCTATTGAACTGACAGAAACCACTCTCTATGGAGAGGGCCCCCAGTTCTGACATCCGTCGTGCGGATATAATAGCAACGAGGAAGGCGACCTTAATGGACAAGAAGAATAGTGAGACCCTCTTGAGGGGTTCAAAGGGAGGGGCGTGGAGCTTCCCGAGGACTAGGTTGAGGCTCCAGGATGGGAACCTATGTACAACTGGAGGGGAAATGGCCCAGCCCCCCCGTATGAACCTGCGAATTAAGGGGTGACCTGCTATCTTGAGCCCCTTGGCGGGGAGGAACACAGAGTCGAGGGTGGAGACTTGCCTGGAGAGGATATTGGGCTTAAGGACGTCGTTTAGACCCTCCTGCAAGAACTCTAGAATTTGGGGTATTCAAGCCCCTTCTGGATTGAGTTACTTCCTTTGACACCATCCCCTGAAGGCTCTCCACGTGGATTGATAGATCCGGCGCATGGAAGACCTTCTGGAAGCTAGTAGAGTGCTCCTTAGTGCTTCCGAGAAACCCTGTTCCCTCAGTGCTGCGCGTTCAATGTCCACGCAGCTAGCTTCAGGTGGGCCAAACCCTCGTATTGGAAGGGGCCCTGTGACAGGAGATTCGGAGATTGTGGGAGGAACAGGGGAGATGAGACTGCAAGCTACACTATGTCGGAGAACCATGGTCTTCTTGGCCAGAAAGGGGCCACTAAGATGAGACTGCTCTCTCCATCCTGGCTTTTGCCAGAGTCTGCCCTATCAGGGGAAAGGGTGGAAAGGCATATAGAAGTGTTCTGGGCCAGGGGGAGTTGAGTGCGTCTACCCCCTGCGATCTTGTCCGGGAAAAGAACAGTGGGACCTTCGCATTGTTTGGTGATGCGAAGAGGTCCCATTGGGGAGCCCCAAGTTGCGAACGTATCCGGTTGAACGCTTGCGGGGATAGGGACCACTCGCCCGGATCCAGGCATTGTCTGCTGAGCCAGTCCGCTTCCGTGTTGTCCTCTCCTCTGATGTGTAGCGCCTTGAGCGATAATAGATGGTGCACCGCCCAGGAGAGGAGAGTGGAGGCCTCCTCGTGCAGCTTCCTGCTTCTCGATCCGCCTTGGTTGTTCACGTATGCTTTCGCTGTTGTGTTGTCCATGAACGCTAGGACGTGGGAGTTCTGAGCGTGTGGGAAACTTAGCAGAGCGAGTCCAATCGTCCTGAGCTCGAGCAGGTTGATGCTGCTGGCTGCTTCCCTCGCTGACAAAGTCCCCTGGGCTGTCAGGACTTGGGAGTGGGCTCCCCATCCGATGAGGCTTGCGTCCGTTGTGACCGTGATCCTCTCGGGCTCAGAGAGAGGTGATCCCGGTTGGAACGGCTTTTCTGTGAGCTACCAGCGCATGCTGTCTGCCAATTTGTGTGGTACCCTTATCAGGGGATTGCTGCCCGTGATGAGGTGAGTTTGCCATGGTCTGAGGAGGCGTTGGAGCGGGCGGAGATGGAAGCGAGCCCATGTTACATGCTGGATGCAGGAAACGAGCAGACCGAGGAGGGCTTCCAGGGTTTTTAATCAGAGAGTTTTGTTGGTGGTGAGAGAGAGCACTCCCTTCATGATCTTCTCCTGCCTTTGGCGGGTGATGAAGACCCTGTCTGTTCCCGTGTCGAGAATGATGCCTAGGTGCTCTATTCGTCAAGATGGGGACAGATGACTCTTCTGGCTGTTGATCAGAAAACCGTGTTCTGCCAAGTATGCAATCGTCCTCTGTACGTCCCTCACTGCCTTCTCTCTGGAGGAGGAGTGGATTAGAAGGTCGTCCAGGTATGGATGCACGTGGACTCCTTCCAAACGGAGGTTCGCTATCAGCAGCACCAGGACCTTGGTGAAGGTGCGTGGAGCTGAGGCCAGGCCGAACAGAAGGGCCGTGTACTTCCAGTGCGCGCCGTCGTAAGCTAATCTGAGCCACCTCCGATGATTGTTGACGATGGGGACGTGGAGATAGGCTTCTCTTAGGTCGAGGGAGGCCATCCAGTCGCCCTTCGAGATAGCTTGGCAAATAGTCTTGAGGGTCTCCATGCGGAACCTCCTCTTTCTTACGCGCTTGTTTAGACGCTTGAGGTCCAACACCGCTCTCCATTCACCCGACTTCTTTGGTACGAGGAACAGTATGGAGTAGAGCCCTTGGCATAACTGATCTGGTGGCACTGGCTCTATGGCCCCAATGGAGTGCAACCGGTGGATCTCTTGGAGCATGGTCTGGTGTTTCTGAGGTCTGGTGGACACGGGAGAGGGAAGGAACTTGTTTGGGGGAGGGGAGGAAAGCTCTATTGAGTATCCCTGAGCTATGCACTCCCTTACCCACGCATCGGAGACTGAAGCTTCCCAGACTGGAGAGAAATCCAGTAGTCTGCCCCCAATGCACGTGGGATGGTCATTCCTGTTTTCTCTGGTTGGGTCCCCCTTGTTGTCTGTTGTGAGAGGGTGGCTGGTACCTCTTTTTCCCTTGCCAGGGGGGTTTACTCTTGGGCTGCTGTCTGTGGAAGGAGCCTTTAGGATTCCCTCTTCTGAGCCCCGCCGAGCCCCCTGTGAAGCATGCTTGACGAAAGGGAGGCTTCTTGTTGCCCACCTGCTGGAGAGTCGTGTGCTTCTCCTTGCTGGTGTGGTCCTCCAAAACCTTCTCCAGGTACGTGCCGAAGAGCTTTTGGCCAGTGTAGGGGCTGTCGATGAGGAGATTCTTCGCTGTGTGGTCGCCGCCCCAGGAGCAAAGCCAGAGGCGTCTGTAGGCAGCTACTCCTGAAGCTGCTGCTCTGGCGGAGGCTTTCAGTGCATCCGTGGATGCATCAGCGATGAAGGCTATTCCCAGCATAATGCGTGATGTGAGGGCTGTAGCTCTCTTGTTGGAGATGTCCGTGCTCTAGACTTCTTGGAACCACGAGATGAGGGCTCTTGCAACATAGGTGGTAGCTGTGTTCATCCTGAGAGCCGCTGTTGCCACCTCGAATCCCCTACAGAGAGCACCTTCGATGGCCTTATCTGTGGGGTCCTTGGGGTAAAGGTCCCCTTCAGTCGGGAAGAGGGTCTGCTGAGCTAAGGAGGCTGCCTCTGCATCGACTTTGGGTTGGTGTAGGAGGGTTCCCCTGCGTTCGGAGAACTCGTATAGCTGCTGCTGCTGCTTGGGGAGTCTGTATGAGCGGGCAGGTTGCCTCCATTCATTGATGACTAGCTTCTCGAACACTTTGTCAAGGGGCAGGCCCTGATTCGGTTTGTGAACTGTGGGGATATGGGCCCTAGCGTCTTGTTCATCCTCCAACTCTGAGAGGTGGCCCTTTGTGGTCCCTTTCTTGAGCTGGAGTGTGCGCGTGACCTGCTTCCTCAGCTCGGTCCAGTACTGTACTGGGAATTCCCTCCAGTGGTTGGTTATGCGGGCGTGGGCTTGGGCCTGGGAACCTTCCTCTTCTGAGTGGGAGATGTCGCTGTCCCTCTCTTGTAAGTCCCTGGGGCTGGGCCGGGGTCCTGGGAATATGAGGAGAAAGAGGCCTCTCCCTCTGACTCGTCCCCCAGTGCCATGAGCCTCTTGACTGCAGCCACAGCTGCCCCTTTGCCCTTTGGCTGAGAGCGCTTGGCTGGGGGTGAACGCTCGGTTCCCCGGGCACGTTTTCCTCCCTCAGCCGGGGGTTTACGTTCCAGTTTGTCGAGGCGGGCCATGATGTTTGAAAGGGCCTCGGTAATTGCGTTCATGGCCTGGTTGTCCTGGGGGTGGGAGGGAGGAGGGTCCTTGGCTGGGGCTGCCTTGGGGAACGGGGCCTTCCCTAGTGAGGGTGGGGGGTGACAAATCCCCAGAGCTCCCGGGCAGGGCCTCCTTTGCCCCTTGGGCCCCCTCTGGGGCCGCTTTTTTCTTTTGACCTCCCATCCCTGTACCTGAGACCCCGCGGGGTCAAAGGACGATCCGGGCGGCAGGTGCTGTTGAAGAGCCACTCTGGAGCGAGGGAGGAGGCTGGTGCAGTCCCATCTGGGAAGGTGGGACGGAGCCGGGATGCCGCGTGGGAGTCGGGCCCCCCGGAGGATGGCTGGGGGGGCGGCTGCGGCAGTTGGCCTGGCGGCGGCGGATCAAGGCCAAAGGCACGGGGCAGCTCGCCGATGTGGTTGGGTGTGGTGGCGGGGCTGCTTATGCGAGCTCTGCTAAGTAGCTAGGCCGGCGGTGGCGGCGTGAGGCTGCGGCCGCGTGGCCAAGATGGCAGCCGGGCATTCCGCTCCGCAGGGGGAGGGTCCGCTCCTCTGCGGAGCCTCTGAATCGAAGGGCGAAGATGCCGCCGGTGCCTTGGGTCCTGGGACGCATCGCAGGACCCGCGACTGGGAAGGGGAAGGGAGAGAGCCCACGCGGACAGGTAGGCCTGGGCAGAGCGCAGGACCCTGCCATGAGTTTGGCCGCTCCGGTGCCTCTCTCCCGGGGGCTGTCCTGTGCCCCGTTCCTCACTTCCTTTGGTTGATTTCCTTTCTTCTTTTTTTCTTCTCCTTTAGAAGCTCTGCTCTCTGGAGCAGAGTGAAACCGCTCCTGCCAGCATGGAGGCAGGAAGGAAACTGAGTTACGTAAGTGGGTGACCCTGCGCATGCGCAGTCAGTTTTTTGATTCCTGCCTCTTGCTGGCCAAGCGCAGTGTCACCCGAGAGCTGGACTGGCCGCAGCCCAGAGCAGAAGAGGTGGTTTTTGAGGAGGGATTTGAAGGTGCGGAGAGTGGGGGCAAGGCACACTTGAAGGTGCGGAGGGTGGGGGCAAGGCTGACGAGGGCAGGGAGGGAGGTGAGGGAGGGGATGGAAGAGGAGCGGAGTGTTCGAGCAGGGGTTCTGAGAGAGATCAGGGCAGAGAGGTATTGGGGGGGGCGAGGCTGTGAAGGGCTTTGTAGGTGAATATGCGGAGTTTGTGCAGAATACACTCAGGAAGAGGGAGCCATCGGAGAGAGGAGAGGCTGCACATGGTCAAAATGATGGGCTAGGTGGATGATCCTGGCAGCAGAGTTTTGAACAGAGATGGGGGAAGAAAAGTGAGAGCAGGAAAGGCCAGCGAGGAGGAGGTTACAATAGTAGAGGCGTGAGATGACTAGGGAATGGATGAGAGTTTTGGCAGAGGAGACAGACAGAAAAGGGCGAATCTTAGCAATGTTGTGGAGGGAGAAGTGGCAGGATATGGCCACGGAGTCAATGTAGGGTACATACAAGGGCAGTTGGGAAGCAGTTCCCTTCCCAACTGTATTCTTCAGGGGTTGGATGTACACAGAAAGGGACAGGCCTCTCACTGTCAAAGCCGTTTCCCTCTGCCCAGACCCCTACACCATGCAGAGGCGAGGCCCTAGCCTTTATGGTCAAATTGCCACACTCAACATGCCCTTCTGATGATGCACAGCACAGGAACCTCCAAACTCTAAAGTTCCCTGAAACTGCAGTGAACATTTCAGGGCCTCCTGGACTAGATTCACTATGAAGCTAGTCCCACTCCACTAACTGGAAGTGGAGTGGGGCTAGCTCCATGGTGAATCTAGTCCAGTTACTACACTTTGCTCAGAGACTTGAAATGAAACAACAACGTTTAAGTGGTTATGGTGCTTTGGAAAATGTTTCTCTACATCCCTGCTGTAGCCCCCCAAAATAAACCTCACCTTTACAAGGGAGAACCTGCCTGATTCTTTACCTATTTCCTACCTGTGGGAAAAGGTAGCTTTTTAGAGAACCAAACCTGCCAAAACAAACTATATTCAGATCCAAACACAGTGATAGCACTAGTAGCTACCAATAATAAAATTAAACTGAATGGTTGGGTGATGTTGCTTAGAACCATAGTCTACTGAAAAGTGTGTACATGCATATCCAAAAGAGGAAGTAGGTTTTTCGTGTCTTGAAAGTTTCTAAGCCCCTTGGGGGAAAGGACTTGTCCATAACTATTGATTGTACAGTGCCGTACTATTGTTTGTACATTGCTGGTGCGACATAAATAATCATAATAATAATGCCAGAAACTAAGGACATTTCCACAGAAGACGCATCTCCCGTGGGCAATTAAACCCGCAAATTAAGTTCACATCTGAATGCCTCTCCTGCATTTCATGCAGAAATTTCCACATCTTAATCCAGTTTTATCAAACCTCAACATTGGTGGCTTACTAATGCGCTTTACAAAACTCGCACCATACATATGCAAATTTATGTCTAACTGCCATTCACGTGTGGTCATGTTTCCTCCAAGCATCATCCTGAAACCAGGTAGCTTGAGAAATACTCCCCTCTGCACACCATATGTATGGTTTGTCCAATACTGCAGTGTCTGTTCAAAACCATCAGCTGCAATTATCCCATCAGCCCTTTCGTGTTCATGCACATGTGCCTATAAATGAGGCAAGATTCAAATGGAGCATGCCATTTTATTGTTACTGCCAGGGACCCGAGTTGACTGCACCAAAAAATCTTAAATTCTGCAACCAGTGAAGCCAAATTCTGCAAATTCACCACGAGCATTAATATTTACATAATTAACTTGATTTGCATAACTATGCATGCTGGGAAACAAATTTGCAATAGGTTTGACATAGAATCACAACTTTGCTAATCAAACACAACTCGAATCCTCTGGAATTTCAGCACCTCCCTCATGCAAACATAGGGCCTTCAGACCCCACCCACCCACAATTCATCTCCCAGGGGCCTATTTACCCTCGTGTCATGGTCAGGATTGTCTGATTCTGCAAAGATTGTCTGATTCTGCGAAAATCACTGCAAATTGCAGTAACGCAGACAACTCGGGTCCCTGGTTTCTGCACAAGAGCTCTGATATAAATGGCTTCCACTAGCAGTTGCACTGACAGCGCTAGGGGCAGGATCTGTTCCATGCATTGGACCTCCGCAGACACACAAATCTTCATCGACTTGTGGGGCGATGCCAATGTGCACTTCCGTTTGGAAAAATTGTACCACAACATGGACATGTTAAAAGACCTGGTTGTGGGCATGGAAAAGTGTGGTTACCAGTGCACTTCTGACCAGTTCCACACCAAGGCAAAGTTCCTTCAAGGAGAGTCCATACAGCTGAAGCTTCATAACAAGATCTTGAGAAATGACAGAAGGAACTGGGATTTCAAGTATTGCCTGGACAAGTTCCTGAACCTGAGGGGCCAGCTGGTGTGCCTGGTGGTAAGCATGAGCAAAGCGATTTGGCATGGTGGCCAAAGTATGGAGCCAGAGAAGGTGAACAAAGGAAATGTGGGGAGGGCACCCAAAACAGGGCTTCACCGCACACCCTAATCCCTGAAGCGCAGACTGAGGAAGCGGCTTTTGACCAGGCCTCTGAGGAACCATTGTTCCTGCTGGACCCGATTCCTGTAGAGCAGGATCTGGATGCGGATCAAGACAGACAACCAATCTGAGGTGGTGCCGGATAAGCAGCCAACAGGGGTTCATGAGGCACCCCTTGAGGAACCGGAAGATGTAGAACTATGGGCCCCCTGTGTGTGCGCATGTTTGGCTGGTTGGAGAAGGGGACAGACTACAGTGGGGTTCTACATGGCAGTTATCGGGTTATGCAACCTGAAGTGCATCTTAGAGGGGTTTGGAGCATGGGGGTTTCCTGGCCATAGGTACATGCATTAATAACTTTCACTCCACTAAGCGCTCTCCTATTTTTTGTTCACTGCAGGCAATGTAACCGCAGCAGAAGCACCATTCCCCTGAGGGAAGGGCACCATTCGCTCTGCTGCTCAGTGCATGAGACACATGCAGTCTCACTGAAGGCAAATCAAAACATCCATGGCATGGGAGCTCACCCGACAAGGCACGCAGGCTACCTTGGGTATCACCAGTGAACTCTACCTCTGTTCAGTCAGTGGTTCAGGAACAGGGGGACTTCTAGATGAACAGTGGGATGTGTTGGAACATGATCACCGAGAAAGGAGTCTCTGCAGGAACTTCCAGATCCAAATGTGGAGAGATATTTTCAACTGGGAAGGGTGGCCTCCATGGTGGAGAGTATTGTGGACCTAGTGGCTCCTCCCACTCCCATTCCTCCCTTGGCTGGCCTGCTTGTTTCCCCCCCCCCCCCCAAGCCTAGTGCTCACCCGCCCATGTACTGTTTAGTCAAGTGTCTGTTGTGGCTTCAATATCGCGTGCCGCAAACCCCGAAACCCCTATATTGGTTAGGGCCAAGCGGGAGCCATGAGAAAGACACAGAGGGTTAAAATTCCCACCAAAATTTTTTCCCCTCAGTAGTTTGTTTCAAAATCAAGTTTACTATTCTGATTTTTTTATTTAGAAGCTCTATCTGCATTGGCACAGACTGCAGCAGTCTGGCTACTTATGGGGATGGGTTGCTGGGAGCACGTAACACCCGTGCTCCGAAATCTGCACTGGTTGCCTACTGTCTTCCAGGTGCTGGTTTTGATGTTTAAAGCCCCAAACAGCTTGGGACCCACTTATCTGGCAGATTGCCTGGCCTACCATGTCCCATCATGACTTCTGTGGACGTCCGTCTGGAGCTACCAGTTTTTAACAATGAGGAAGGTGTTCTTGGCCGCCACGCCACAACTGTGGAACTCCCTCCCCCAGGAGGTTCATTTATGCCTGGGCTTGAGCACCTCGAGAAGGCAGCGTAAAACTGTCTTATTCACCAGGCCGTTTGGGAGTGGGGGCTAGGATGGGGGGAGGGGGAGAGATGTGGGGGTAAAGGGTGAGTCAGGGTGGAAAAGGGTTGTGGGGATGGTTTGGGGTTGTGGGGTGTTTTATGTTTTTTTGTATTTGTTTTAGGTGTACTTTTTATGTTTTACTGTTGTATGCCACCCTGAGTCGCCAGAAAGGGTGGGGCAAGACATTTAAATAAATAAATAGGTACACTTTCCCACCATTGTTGTGTTAATAAAGTATTTGTTGTTTAATCATGTGTTCTTTTCTTTGCGCAAACAACTCTAGGGAGTTCACGAGATGGTGATGGTAATCGGTCTCAAGGTGCAAATGGTCGTGTGTGTGTGTGTGTGTGCGCGCGCGCGCGCACGTACGTACACATACAGGCTGGTCCTGGAAGGACTTACCATGGGTGAATTGCAGCCTGTTACAACAACCCTTCTACCAGACAATCACACTGCTTAGGAAAATGGGTGCCCTTGGGTTTAAAGCGATTACACACAGCTCGCATAAGTATGCGCATTGGAGCTTTGATTCCCCACTCCCCAAGTAGCTGTGTCGCTGTATGCCAGGGTGGGGAACCTTTTCTCTCCCAGGGGCCACTCTGAAAGTTAGTATGAAGTCCAATTGACCACATAGTAGTTGGGGGTAGGGATTCCTAAGGGGTGCATTCAAGGAAAGGAGGGCCCCGTTCCTGGATTTATGTCATGGATCTGTCCCCTACCCTTGTGTGCATGCCGTCATCTTTTCTTCCATTCCATTGAGGTCAGTTTTTCACTGATTGGAGGTAGGAACTGGATCCAAGGGACAGATTGAGGAACTGGAAAGGGGCCACATAAAAACTTGCAATGGGCCACATCTGGCCCCTGTGCCCGACGTTCATACCTCTGCTGTATGCAGTGAGCGCATGCAATATTCTTGGCCTTGCCCTTCCACTCTCAGCCCCTTTTGTTTATCTTCCTCCCCATTCGTGTCAGAAAGCGTGGGTGGAGTTGGGGTGAGAAGGGAAGGGGAGGAAAAGTGGCCGAATGTTGTGACCAACCTAAGTATTACAGACTATCAGAGATTTACACCATACGCCCCTTTTCTATCTACATCTCCAGTGGAAGAGCGATCTTTGCAGATTCTGTTAATGGTCACTGGGGAGTTGGCAAGGAGCGCACTCTTGGTGGGAGCTGCATGCCATGATCTAAGGCAGAGGCAAGGAACCTCAGGCCCGGTGGCCAAATGAGGCCCTCAACAAGTTTTTATGTGGCCCCTTTCCAGTGCCTGGATCTGACCCCTGGATCCAGTCTCTACACCCAAGCACTGAAAACTGAGCTCAGGATAAGGGAGCAGAGAGGAGCGCATGCACACAAGGGTAGGGTACAGATCCAAATACACCCTCCTTTTCTTTAATACACCTGTTAAGCACCCCCCACCCCCAACCTCTATGTGGCCCTCAGAGCTCATACTAATTTTCAATGTGGCCCTTGGGACAGAAAAGGTTCCCCACCCCTGATCTAAGGAATACTGGTAGGCCAGCCATCTGTTCATGAAAAACACCCTAAAACTTACTTTTATAAAAAATAACTTTATTGATAGGGACCAAAAGAACAAGGGGAGAAACACAGTACATATGTTTAACCCTCCACTGTAACTAATTTTGGCAGTGCCTTTTTGATACTCTGCTAGGGCAGGGGGCAGAATGGTCTTTTGAACTCCCCTCCCCACCAATTCCTTTTCAGTGTGCCATCACTGATGTGTTCCCCTTCACGGGTTAGGCCCTGGCCAACTGTCCCCGTTCCACCCCCCAATAAAGGCATGGGAGATTGCAGAATATCTGCAAGCTGGAAATGCACCTCAGGCAACCCAAGTGTAACCCATAGTTCATCTTCAACTTTTACAGTTCACAGAGGTATGTGAGCAGCAAGGGGAGGACACAATGGCGATGGTGTGACTGCTGACATACATGAGAACGTCCTCCACATCAGCTCTATGAGCTCTCCCTCATACAGAGCACCAGGTGGAGCAGAGGCCAAGGTTCAAGAAGGGGAGTACCCCGAACAAACTGGTTTGTTTTCAGATATATCTTTTTTGCATTCAAAGATATTGTTGTTTACTATTGCTGTTATTGGTAGGTTGAAGGGGGGTTATATTTCTGGGTGGGATGCAAGGTTAGAAAAGGGCAAGATTGGTTGGATGAACACTACAGAAATAACCTGCTAATCACTACCTAATGCATACAACAATATGCAAGACAGATCAACTTTAACCGTATAACTGACAGTAATTCCCAAAACCCAGCACTCTCTCTCTCTAAAGAACCAATTGTATATCAAAATACCACTCAAGTATATACAAACAGCTATCTAACCAATCATATTTTACTATGATGTTTTATTGATGTTTTAGACTTCTTTGGTATTGTGAGCTGCCTGAGGCAGGAGGGGCAGGATATTAAGAATTTTAAATAAATAAATAAATAAATAAATACATTCAGTCAGTCAATAACCACACACAACTGGCAATACATGACTACTAAGCCTAATAATAAATATTAAACTAAATAAAATAATGTTACATTGAATTATTATTAAAACTATTAAAAGGAAAAAAATTGTTCACACGCAGCTTCAACTTAATTTGCAGACATTGTTTGCTGGTACATGCATGGCAACACCCCCTCCTCCCCATCCTGACCACCTTCCCAGAATGAGCAGTTATTGTAGTGGAGAGGGTGGATGCCACCTGAACCCCATGTTATGCTGCTGTTCAAAGAACTAGCTGAGTCCTCCACACACACCCCTCCTTTCTTCACAGCTCGAAGTCTTCCCCAACCTGGGGGACTGAAACTGTTGTCAATAGAGCTCTTCTGCCAGTCCAGAGCCTTCCCACCAGTCCGCATGATATTGTGCAACTACCACCATGGGAGCAATCTTTTTTGTAGCCATGTCCGTGAACTTCCAAAGCAGCTGCCACTGCACCTTCTTAATCCCAAAAGTGAGTTCCACAATGTTTCTAGAGTGGGTGCTCACTGAAGCAGTCCTTTGAAAGGGATTCCTCTGCAGGGTATACTTCCATAAACCATGGAAGAAGCAGATATGTTGGGTTGCCAAATACAATGGGGCGCATGGCCATCCCCATAACATTGATTTCGGGGTCTGGTCTAAGAACCCCCTTGTAGTGGTGGGCAAAAAAAAGGGAGTTGTGCAGAATTTTGGAGTCGTGAGATGCCCCTGCATAGACATCTCAAAACAAAACACCTTGCATCTGCCATGGCCTGAAGCACTACAGAATGGTACTTCTTACAGCAGAAATACTTCTCCGGGTCTTCTTTGGGAGCATGGATCCGGATGTGTATTCCATCTACTGCACCCATGCAATGGGGGAATCCCTGGGCATAAAAACTATCCAGGATGCCTTGCATGCTCGCAAAGCCCACCACCTTTTCAAGGAGTACTTCATTTGTGGCACTGCAAACCTCATGGACATTCTCTCACCAGCTGCTGCTTTGCCTCAGCTCCCAGTTAAAGTGATTAGTTGGTAGCATGGTATTGATGGAAGAGACAGTATCAATCAACCACA
This sequence comes from Sphenodon punctatus, assembly GCA_003113815.1. Classification (NCBI taxonomy): domain Eukaryota; kingdom Metazoa; phylum Chordata; class Lepidosauria; order Sphenodontia; family Sphenodontidae; genus Sphenodon; species Sphenodon punctatus. The sequence goes on from QEPC01009294.1 coordinate 1,909,413, forward strand.
GCAAGCCTGTGACAGCTATGGCAGCCGCTGAACAGTCCCCTTGCAACCACAGGAAAATCTGGAAGGAGAGAGGGAATACCAGGAATTAATGGGGAGGGGATAGCAGCCACGGGTGTAGAGCTAAATTTAAAGGTACCGGAGCTCTGATTGAGGCCCCCCTCCCTCCACAATAAAGCACCACCTGCTAAGCATTTGGTCACGTTCAAAGTCACTATTTATTCTTACTTCCCTTTTGCATTGGGTCCCAGCACCCCTTCTCTAACCCACTAGCTCCCACTTCCTTCCCCCCAAAGCAGCCAGGAGTCCTTGGTCCCAACCCCCTAAGCTCAAAGCCACTAGGCGCACACTCCCTTCTTAAATAGCCCAGGAGTCCTGGGTCCAAGCCCCCTTGCTCTAACCCACTAGCTTCTGCTCCCACTCCCCTCCCAAGGAACCCAGGAGTCCTGGCTCCAAGCCCCCTTCCTCTAGCCCCCCCCCCCTTTGCTTCCCTTGCAAAAGGATGTAGCTGTTGGGTGAGGGGGTTTGGTGCGCTCCACCTATGAGAAAAGGGCCAGAGATTAGCTCTCCCATGAGCTCCCTTGAGCCCACCCCAGATAACAGAACACAGTAGTGCTCAGGTGTGTGTGTGTGGGGGGGGGGGGAGGGAAGGGGGGGGGATGTTAGGGCATTTGGGATACCTACCTGTATAACGGCAGCGTACAGCCATGCCGCCATTACAACCAACTCATCTGTGACTGCCATGCCTTCATCTTCTTCCAAATCATCTTTGAAAGTCAGTATACTAACCAGTGCCGGGTTGAATGCCATAACAGCAGCACAGAAAGCTTGCAACTCCTGTGGCTCCATAGCTGTGAATGGGAGGGGATATGGTGTTTGGCACCAACCCCCCCACCATCCCACGTGATGTTGTGATACATCATCCACCCAGAATCCACAGTGTGAGAAAGCACTGAATTCCACTGTGGGGCGGTATGGGATAGCTCAGTGGCAGCTGGTGGGTTCTGAGGCTGGTGGGGGCAGAGGGCCAACCCAACAGTAGGCGGAGCCAACCCTAAAATTGCACACTTACAGGATCATGATCAATGGAATAGAATATGCACACAACGATAGCTGTTTTAGCAACAACAGAGCTACGCGAGTCCAGCGTGCATGGCTGCAAACAGGACATGTCCTTCTTAGATTGTAAACCCACTGGGCAGGGACCTGTCTCCAATAACCACCAGCAGGGCAATGTGTTCAATGGCAGGAGTACCATAGCAGAGAAAACAAGTAGCTTAACGGTTAGCCCAGATTACAAAAATTTCCAATTCCTTTCTTAAGGTGCAATTCAAGTAACATTACAATATCTGAAATGAACAAGCAGCAATGGGCACAACTAAAATGGCCACAACACAAAATGCTACAAAAACCAATAGGATTATGTGAAACCCCAAATGGCACGCCATAAATGCTGCATAGAGTTTTACAGAGGATGAGGCAGCATGCACAGTTCAGGAGAGAGCAGGCAACATCCACCATGCGGCATTCAAAGAAAGACACCAAAATGCATGGAAAATGCAGGAAAACCAAACAGCATTATGCGGAATCCTAAAATGCACACCTGCCATAAACGCTGCAATTGGTCCATGGAAGGGAAAAGATACCCTGCCCCTGATATAGAACTTTCAGTCCTTCCTACAAGCTGAAAACGCCCAGACAAGTGAACAAGCAGGTAAAAAATACATGAGAAAATCCTTAAGAACCCAAGTCCAAAATTTAAAAGTTTGCAAGATTCCAAGTGGCTAATGTGGCTATTTCCTTCTTCAAAAACACTAAAACACCACAATGCCGGCTGCGCGCAAAATCAGCAAGTATTTCTTAAGTGTCCTAGTCACTAAATACATTATTTGGAAAAGCTTCTCTATTTTGTCTGATTTTTTCCACTATGAGCCCACCAAATTATCCCAACCAATTTAAAGTTCAAGTTTCTCAAGCATCAAATCCCACAGCAAGAGAGACAAAATTCAAAGGGGCTATCACGAGAAAGCAAAGCACTATAAGACAATATAAGCTCACATGAAAAACAAGTATATTTGAAGTGTTCACATAGCTGCATTTCCAGCACATTCATTTTGCATTTCCAGTTCTGTTTTTATAGTGTGGTGCACTGGCAGAGACCTGTGTGTTCACTGCATTCCCCTACTACCAAATATCCAAATTCTAGCATACTCTCTTTACAAAACTCTGAATTAATAAGGGATCCAGTAGTTAACACTTTTCAAATGCACGTATGTTGTAAATACAAACCCAGACTTAAAAAAACAAACCCTCTTCCCTAGTGTCTAAACTCCACAACACAACTTTTATTCCCACAAAAATCAAACGTTATTATAAGCTTACCAGCAGCTCCATAATGGAGTCCAGTTAATTGGAAAGTACCAAAAGTTTTAAGGGCAATTCTATTTTTTTTACATCTGACGCCTGCGAAAATCAACACCAATACTCACTTGATTTTAACAAAATCAAATCACACATTTTACTTTTATTAAAACATCTGATATCCCGCCCCTCCTGCCAAAGGCAGCTCGGGGCAGCTTACAATATATACAAATTTAAACACACACATAAAAGCACACAAACAACAACATAAAACATCTAAAATAGGGGGAAGAGTGGAAAAGGGGGAATATCCCCCCCAGGAAAAGAGGAGGGAGGAAGGAAAAAAATACCACACCCTTACCACCCCCCCATAAAAATAAAAACTCACCCGTACCCACCTCCCTCACCAAAGGCCTGGAGGAAGAGTCAGGTCTTGCATTGCCATCAAAAGGAGTCGTGGCCACCCGGGTCTCTGCCGGGAGGGAGTTCCACGGCCTCGGCACGGCCACCGAGAATGCCCTCTCCATAGTCGCCCCCCGGGACACCCGGGAAACTCAGAGACGGGTGCTCCTGGTCGACTGCAGGGGCCAATCCAGAGAACGGGGAGCAAAACAATCCTGCAGATATATGGGGCCCAAGTCATCTGGTCCTAATGCTTCAACCAGGCTAGAAGTTAGATAGGATTTTTTTCTCTCACTCCTGTTCTTCCTTCTTGTTGTTTGAAGGCAGAGGGACAGGGAACAACACACACAGTTTGGATCCATCTCCACAACTTCCAGAGAGAGAGAGCAGCAGCCAGTAGTATGGCGGACTTCCTGGCTCTGTCACTGACTTTCTGCGTGTGAATGGACCATTCCCTTTCACCACCCTATTTTCCCAGCAAGTGGATAATTATGCTTCTTTCCTCTGCTAGATTCTGGACTCTCTTCCTGGCTCTGTCACTGACTTGCTGTGTGTTCTTGAATCATTCCCGTTCCTTGCTTTTATAATCGTGTCAGTAACATACCTGGTGCTTTACAACTATTGAAAATAGGCAGAGTCCCTGCCCCGGGGGGCTTACAGTCTAAGACTTCAGTCTTCGCACATTATAGCCACTCCAAATATCCAATCTCTAAACTACATACAACACAAATTCTAAAAATTCAAGTAATTTTTTTTTTAAATCGATTCAGTCAGTGCACAAACCAAAAATTTAAAACATCTGAAAATGTTTAATACCAAAGCAAAATACCCCTAAACCCTAAAATATAAATTTTTAAATTCTCAATATATTTTTAAAATACCAAAACCAAACACTGCCAATCCCTAAAAAAAATCAAACTTTACCAAAATTTAACCATATTAACCAAAATTACCCCAAATAGTAAAAAATATTTTTTTTTTAAATCCAGCACATCTTTAAAATAACCATACAACCAAAATTACCCCAAACCCTACAAAATAAATCCAAAATCAAATAAAAATACATTAAAAGAAAAAACATTATAATAAACATAAAAAATAGAAAAGCAAATTAAAAAATATAACTCACCCAAAGGAGGGATCAAGTGGTCCTTTGCAGCAGCCTACAGCCTAGGCCAAATCTTCGGCTCTCTCACTCCCTTCCCCTCTGGCAAAGAAGGGAGGGGGAGAGGGAGGTGAACTCTCCCCTCTGGTAAAGAGGGGTCTCTCTCTCCCCCCTCCCCTCCGGTAAACAAGGGAGGGGGGAGCAAGCACTCTGTCCTCCCACTTCCCTATAGTAAAGAGGGGAGGGGGGGGGAAGCTCTGTCTTTCTCCTCCACTCTGATAATGAAGGTAGGCGCGAGCTCTCTTCCTCCCTCCTCCCACTCTGGTAGGGGAGGAGGAGAAAGAGGCGCTCAGGCTGAGGTGGCCAGGGTGTCTAGAAAAGATGCTCTGAACCGCCCCCTAGGCCTTGCTGATTGGCTGGGTTCCTCCATAGGAACTCACCCAAGGAGCCCCTGGCACCTCCCCCGGTCTCTCCCTAATTCCCCAGAGAGCATCGATTCTCTGGGACAGCGCCCAGATCATGTTCTCTGGTGGGTTGGGGAGGTGACTCCTCTCGAGTCCCCCCCACTTCTTTCTGCCTAGTCTGGCCACCACGGGAGAAGAGCGAGGGGGAGAGGGGGCAGTCCCATCTCCCCACGCAGCAGCCAGCACTGTCCAGACCCTCCCCCAACCCCAGGATCGACTCAGGAAGGGAGAAGCCAGGAGGAGCAGAAGAAATGCAACCCCCACAGCCCCCCAACAGCACAGATCCTGTGTGCCATGGCTGGAGGTTTTTCTTATCAATTCTGACTGTTGGCTTTTTGTCTGGGAGACAGAACAGCTGATTCCTGGCTCTCAGCCAAGAGCCAATACAGACAGCGCTGATTTAAAGAGCCTGCAGCTGCAGCTCACAGGATCTGCACTGGGGGGAGGCAGGCAAGCAGGCAGCGGTGACAGGTGGGGGCACATGGGCAGCCTGTGGGGCGATCAGATGCTCCAATGGAGGATCCACCCCTAGGATAGCTTCTTCCAATTGCTAGGGAAAAGACCAGGTAAATGCTTCTGAACAGGTACCACATGACTTTCTTTTCACGCATGATAGGGACACTCATGTAAACAGCACTTGGGTGAACGTGATGCATCCTTGTGTTCATGGCAGATTGCTGTAACCCGCACATTACAGTCTTATCTAAAAATGCCCTAAGCCAGCAAGCACATTATTTGATTGCCTTCTGGAAATAAGATTACTATTGTGCTGAGAAGTAGGTTGCTTATCTAAAAATAACTTTATAGTTAAGGTGAGTTACAATTTTGCCTCAGCCCAGGTGGAAAAAGCAAACACCTTAAATCATCTTCACACCTTCAGACGTTGTGATGGATTGTTCTTCTAGCTGGCTACAGGGCATTAGAATATCACATTGAGAGTTTATCCATAAGTGGTGAAGAGCTTACTTTTACTTGAGATAATTGGGGGAAATAAGAGAATTAAGGCGGAAATGTCCAAGTACTTGTTAACTTTTCACCCATGAGAACACTTAAGACATCTGTATTATGTACAGCATGAGAGATGAACATATTGGTCAAATTATTTTATAATGAAGAATACAGTCTAGTTCATCATATTGGGGTTTCTTTTTTTTGTTATTTTCATTTTATATTTTATATTTCAAAATTCAATCAAGAGAAATCATGACAAACATGCATCATTATAATAATTTTTAAAAAATTGTGTTTTTTTAAAAAATCAAACTAACAATATTTGGGTTTCTGTTTGTTTACTGAATTCCACAGAAATGTTAAGCTGTGAAATAATTATCCTATTGAAAAAAATTTAATGGAAATGTGAAGTTTGCTCATGCTGTGAGAGAGAACACTTCAGCTGGGGTAAATTGGCAAAACGCCACTGAAGTCAACAGAACTTCATAATTGATCCATATCAGCTGAGGATCTGGACCAATTAATTCAAAAACACAGAGCTGCATTCACTAGCCATCCAACAATATAGGAAGCCATGGTGGACAAACAAAAAAAATGGAGAAAGCCATCTTAGGCTCTGCTCAGAGGACGATGTGTAGACGTGCTTAGACTCTTTTTCTAATACACAACAAAAGGATAAGGGAGAAAATTTATGTCCTAGGTTTCAATTTAGTAAAGAATGCAGTGGTAATTTAAAAATAAAAAAAATCATTTTGCCAGAAGTGCTGGATTGAGAGCCCTGGAGATGGAATTCTTGTTTTTGATTCACGTAATAGGTTCAGCACAGACAGTGACAACAGGTAGTGAAAATGTTTGCATTTTGGCAGAGTGATGTGCATCAATTGTGACCTGGAGGACCATGGGGTCACTGTGCCTGTTCAAACCTGTGACTCTAAGTGAGATGGCCAACAGGGAGCCAATTAGCACTGGCTAGGGTGGTGGTGGTGATGAGGATACTGCTGAAGGGGTAGCACCTTACTGTTTAGAAACTGGGTGGGGGGGGGGCCACTGGGCTTCTTTCACACAGCAGGCCACAAAGCAACTTGTAGATGCAATTACTTTTGGTTGATATTATTGACACAAGTTAGGAGTGTCATATTAGAGTTTTTACGGACAGATATTTTTGTACCCGAATTATACCACCGTTTGGGAACTACAGTTAGTGGGTTGGTATCATGAGAATAATGGAGAAGTGTCAACCTTCCCCATAAGATTTTGGAGCCAAGAAATTTACTTCCTCATTCCTTGTTAGGTGACTTAGACCACAAATTAGGGGGAAAGGCTTGTCTTGGGGCTCAGTTCAATTCCTGGGTGATAGCTGGTAAATCAAACTCTCCGAGTTTCACTTCTTCAGTTGGAAAATGGTTCCCCTTCAGACTTCAAAACTTATGGGAGAAAATCTCCCCAGATGAAGCTTTTTTAAAAGCTTGACAGGAAAGTTGTTATAGATTTACAATAAGAATAATATATAAATACATATAAAGTAGTCCTAGCTCCTACTCCTAGTCAATAAAAGTTTAACTAAGGCCAAAAAATCTACAAGATCAACCTGATCACTAGCAATAAGGAACTATATTAGAAACAAATTCATTCTGGTGCAGGTAAGACAAAAAAAAAAAAAAAAAATCTATAGGAAAAATGTCTAGCTTCTTCATCTTCCAATACTCCAATAAAAAAAAAGAGACTGAAGTTCACACAGAAAGATGCCTCTACCATCAGCACTGAGTCTCCAAGGATCAGAAAGAGACCGAGATAACCGATTTAATTTTTTTAAAAAACAAACGAACAAACCCAACCACCTGGAATTTACTCCATGAGAATCATTGCTTGATCTACATACTCAGGTTACCCAAGCCTGACTTCTATTTGGCTCTCCTGTTGTTCTTTCTGATCTATACTAGAAGTTTTGCTTGGACATATTTTCAACACTTGACAGCTAATTTAAGCGTAAGGGAAAATGGAGGGACAATGGGTATGCAGAAACAACTACAGAGGAGGAGCTAGGGTTAGATCACAAACTGAACATAGGGCAACTATGTGAAACTGGGTGTTTATGCACGAGACGCTACCACACAGGTCCACCCAGTAGACACTTGTGGTAGCGCCCATGTAAAGGTGAGAGTGTGTGGGTGGATGGGCAGGCACAGGCTCCTGCGACCCACGCATCCCCACCTACCTCCACTCATCTCCCAGCACAGAACAATATGGAAAATCTTGGGTTGCACCATGCAGGGACACGGGTGGCTGGTGGTGGATGGGTGTGTACACCCATCTGCCACAGTTTAAACCCTCTCCCACACACCAGAAGTGCATGTGTGCTCCACCAAGCGCACACAAACCCGTCCCCCACCTGGTTAAAATGACCACTGTTGCAAAAAAGCAAATGCCATTTGGGGCTGCTATAGCAGAAGTAACATGTCCAAGACACAGAAAATAATGATGCAGCTTTGCTTAGCACGGAGACAACCTCACCTGGAGTATGTTTGTTCAGTTTGGGGCACAACACTTCAAGGAGGACATTGACAAATTGGAAAGCATTCAGACAAGAGCCCCAAGATGATAAAGAGGCTGGAATGAATGCAAGTCATTTGAGGAAAGGATAAAGGAATCGGGGAGTGTTTTGCCTAAAGAAAATAGGCAAAGATAGTCATAACATTTTTCAAGATATCCAAACTGTTACCACAAGAAAGATGGAGAATATTTTCTCTCCAGTGCCATGGAAGACAGGACAAGAAATGGGCTTAAACTGCAGCAAGGCAGATATTGGTTAAATACTAGCAAAAGCTTCCTAACTTGGGCAATGAATAGTTTGCCTAGAGAAATTGTGGAACCTCCTTTATTGGAGGTTCTCCAGAAACTAGCTGGCTGAACATCTGCCTGAGATACTGTCGTGAAGGGCATCTTGCCTTGAAGTAGAGGATTAAAGCAGATCACTCTTGAGGTACCTTCCAACCCTATGATTCTAAGTATATACAAACGTGCACTGAAATGGTTAAACATATAGCAAGTGCAGTGCTGCTAACCAGTTAAGAGCAAAGCAACACAAGCCCATCATGAACATCCTGCAATTGCCCCAACAGCAATGAGCTCAGATTTTTTTCTGTTTCACTTCGTATGCACTTGCAGTATTACAAAAATTCTTACAAAACTAACCATTGTCCACACCCAAAATAGGCATGTTCCATGGGACTCTGAAAATTAGTACAAGCTCCGCAATTGGGACAGAAGTTGAGCCCAGGAGTGCACTCAGAAGGAAGAAAGGAGCGAGTCCTGATTATGGAACTATGCCATGGATTCCTCTCCTTTATCATGAGTCTATGCCCTCATCTCTGCTCCCTTCTCCCCAAGCTCATTCTTTCAAAGCTTGAGGGTAGTGATTGGATCCATGTGACAGATCCAAGAACTGGAAAGTAGCCAAATAAAAAACAGCTCTGGACAAGAGGCACCCTGGCAATAAAGATGCTTAGACCAACCAAGAAAGGGAGCAGCACATTTTCTGGATATATAAATATATATATATAAATATAAATATAAATATATAAATAAATCCAGTTCAGTGAAGAAATTTTTTTTACAAAGAAAATAATATTTCATTTCCATCTTTTTAATCTTTCCAAGACCAGAGAGAGAGCAAGAGAGAGCGCACACACACACACACACACACACACTGTTTTAATAGACACAGTAGCTAATTAGTATCCTGGGTTTCAGAACAGTCGGAGAGGGCAAGGTGACATAGATGGAAGGATAAAACTGCATAGACTCATTGTTCAAATAAATAATTTTGAGTTAAACTGCTCCTGCCAGTCCATACATCAGTGACTTTAAACATTCCGTGAATTCAAAGGTGAACCACTACACCAAAGGAGGGTGTGTCAATGGTTTTCAAATCTAGTTAAGCAAATGGGGTTTAATGAAGGCTGGATATTATTTTAATTAGTGATATTTGAAACACAGGTAGCAGGCAACCTCCTGGATATAGCCCTCCCCACTAAGGGACCTAATCTGCTCCAGCAGAGGCAATGTAGAACTCCCACTGTATTAAGGCCCTTTTCTAACGGGTGTGTGGGAGGGTGGGTGGCGTGAGTGGGTGGGTGGCGTGGTGGGTGGGCGGTGCATGGGGGTGCGTTCCCATGGAACCCCCCCACCTCCACACATGGAGCATTGGAGTACCCCCACCTACTGCCCACGGCATTCCCCTCGGCACCCACCAATCCCCCCCTCCCCACCCGCTGTGGCATTCGCACAGGCACCCTCCATGTGGTCGGGGGAGAGGGGTTCATCCATGTGAAAATGGCCATAATCAGGAGCTAAGTATTGCACAATACACCTTTCAGCTGTACTAAACACTAATGGGGGTGGGGTGGGAGGTGGGGAGGTACATAATCTCATGTTTTGTATATTCAAAGGCCTTTTCCATCTGGCTTCCTCCAGATATACCCCGTTGTAAGAGATGCCTTAGAAGTTCACATCCAAAATAGGTATGTTCCACGGTCATCAACCAAGACCACAAGTGCAGTCTCCGTGCCATATCCAGGATGAAAGCCTAACTAAAACGGGTCCAGGAATCCAATGATATCAAGTTAAACCTGGAGCTGTCAAGCAACCACTGTAAATAACCTTCCCTAAAAAGGTTAGAGACAGGGCGAGAGCTGGCCAGGGAGTCAGCATCCAAAGATTGTTTCTTAAGCAGAGGCCAGACAACAGCAGTTTCAAGAACGTCCAACATCCTACCCCTGCAAGCCTGATAACTACAGCCAGTAAGGCCCCAATGTCTCCCGCCTGGCTTTCAACAGTCAGGATGGGCAAGGATCTAATTCATAACTGGTTGCCTTGCTGTCCCAACAACTTCCCCCACATCAGTGGGTGATACGGATTGAAACCAATCCAAATAAACAGGACAAGACTTAGCTTCCATAACCCCAAACTCTTATTCTGCAGATAAAATGGCAGCATGCAAGTCATGGTGAATACAAGCGATTTTTTTCTGCAAAGTACTTAAATAAAATGTCACAGCGGGCATTAGAAGACTCCATTTCCAGGTGGAGGCAGACCAATTTGCTCCTTAGCACCTAGAACAGCTCCACTGGATGAGACTTTGAAAACACTACGATAGCAGAGAAGAAAACTTTCTCCGCTGCAATCACAGCCATGGCATAGTCCTTTAAAAATAATCTATGCTTCAATTGGTCAGCTTCAGAACGAGTCAAGCACCACCTGCGCTCTAACTGCCTATTCTCCTGCTTCAGCTGCCTCATGTCCTCCCTATACCAGGGGGACGATGCACTGTTTAAATGGTTTGGATTAAGTATATTGTAATAGCTACGGCTTCACAATAAATCAAACTTGATACCAGGGGGACCTGTGCTACCCAGCCGTGAGAGCAAACACCTGGGCACAACTGTGTCAATAGCCATGGTCAAGATGTCATTCCACAAGGCAACCAGACCATCAACAGAAGAGCCGCTAAGGTCAGTAGGTAAATCTGCCCAGAGAATTCTTGAAACTGATTGGATCAATTCGCCTCTGGGGGGTGGACCAGCCTAACCGGTCCACCACCCCGATGAGGACATAGGAGAGCTGGGATCTGGGCTTTCAGAAGATCATGTTCCGACAACGACAACTATGTTGTAACAACAGCCCCGATAATCAGAACCCTGTATTCAGGCTGGTGCAAAACATCAAATCCAATGTGTGCCCCACCTCATAAGTCAGGCCAGTTATCTGGGATAGTCCTATGGTTGTCATGGTGGCCACAAACTCCTGCTCCACCCCTGAAAGGCTAGCCTTGGCATGTATCAATTCAATTCAATTTTATTAGCTTGACCAAAGGGCATTACAAATTACAATAACAAAATATGAGACACAAAAATCATCCAATATCAAAATTAAAGTAGAAAATAAACCTATGTACAATGTCACCCAAGACAGCTCAGCTAGAGCAGTTCAGGAATCAGCTGTGCAGCAGGGTGGTCAGTACACCAAGAGGATTCCCAATCTATCCCCAGGGAAATCCAACACAAGGTGGACACATTCTATGTCAGATGAGTTAGGCACCAGATACCTCTGGAAGACCAAGCTGTCTTTACAGATCACAGCCACTCTGCCCCATGGCCCCCAGCCTCCGAGCGAAGACTGATGCTGCACCGAGTACCCGGCTGGCACCACCTCAGACAATATTGGCCCAGACGCTTCATCCAACCGGGTCTCCGTAATGCATACGAGGTCGGTGGCCTCGTCAATTAAACTACATTCTATATTGAAGAAAGAGGATGGTCATCGTGCTACTTAGCTGTAAGAAAACCAAACACCATCCTCTTGCCTCTTTCTTCAATTTAGAATGTAGTTTAATTGACGAGGCCACCGACCTCGTATGCATTACGGAGACCCGGTTGGATGAAGCGTCTGGGCCAATATTGTCTGAGGTGGTGCCAGCCGGGTACTCGGTGCAGCNGGGGGGGGGAAGGTGTTAAATGAGCAACACAGTAAGGACAACAGAATTATATTGGAGAGAAAACAAAACTTCTCTCTGTCAGAGTTGGCACATACAGGTTTCAGACAGGATTTATTAGAGATTTTAAACAATTTTCAACAAATGAACGGCCCAGTTCAGTTATTAAAACTTAAAATAGTCACCAAAGAATGCAATACTAAACAAAACCTTCATATGTGAGCAAATATCTAGCACGAGAAACATCAGCATAAACAGTGGATGTTATGGAAAAATCATGTATGTGATAATATGTTGGCTTAACTCAAACTGCCTTGAAATCTGAATGATAATGCATATGACTGGTTGCATGTTACTACTGTATTATACACACATGCAAGACAAAGGAAGATTTAAAAAAAAATTAAAATATGGTCTACTTTATTTATTTATAAAATCATTTAATACCCTGCGCCCCTCCTGTTCCAAGCAGCCTGGTGCAGCTTACAATGTTAAAACATATAAAATCAATAAAACCATAAAAATACAATTAAAAAGGCACAAAACCAAAACCGCCCCCTCGCCCCATCCCACCCTCCATCTCCCTCACCAAAAAACAGGCGGAACAGCCAGGTTTTACAAATAGGATGGAAGGAGGGGAGACCCAGGGCCACCCGGGCCTTCACCGGGAGGGAGTTCTACAGCCTAGGTGAAGCCACCAAGAACACCCTCTCCACAGTGGCCCCCTGGGTCACATGGGGGACCTCGAGAAAGGTGCCCCCAGCGGACCGCAGAGGCCGCTCCAGAGCGCCGAGAACGAGGTGGTCCTGCAGGTTATTCCCTTCATACACATGTACCATCTGGACTGTGGTGAAATTCACATTCAGGACATAAGGAGCCAAATTTATTGGCTTAAATGGTCTACACCAACAATCTCTCTCCTAATTTCATGAAACCATTTATTTCCAAACAAATATTCTACATCAGGCCCAATCCACACCTTGCCTTGAACATGCACTCGGTGCAAAGTGTGCTATGCAAGTGTTGTGCAAGCCATGCACACCTCATGCACAGAGAGTGCTGGTGCAACACTTGCACATACACACTTTGTGCACAGTATATGCTTGAAGTATGAATTGGGCTCATTGGATTTTATATTTCTAGTGCTATTTTATCTTATCTACTTCATGAATTTTTAATTCTTATTTTCAAACCACTAACTTTTCTGTCCAATTTAGATGAAATTGGAAAGATTGTACCCCTCACACAAGTCATCCTCTCTGCCAAATTTCAGACGATTAGGATAACTGGTGCTGATTTTATAAGATAGAATGTTCATGTGTTAAAACGGACAACGCGAGCTGGCCTTAACTAAAGAGCCGCTCCTGCGGCTCTACCAACAATAATACATAATAATTATATACATAGCCCCAAGTTTATAAAGTCCCTTACACAACACCTTCCCAGTTTGATAGCATGTGGCTTTGAAAGTAGCAGCTCAGGCACATTTCACCTGCACAACTCTTTACATATCACTACTGACAAGGGCAATAGGACATACGTGCGACAGCAAGGAACTAGAGGCTATCTTTCACTTTAGGCATTCTGGCAATCCAATTTGCTTCAGTGGAACTACACATTTGTTTAAGCAGTTGGGCTCCTTTCTGAATCAGGGTCATAATCTATATTCCTGCCTGCTTGAGCTGAGGGGAAGGTGCCGAAAGACTCATCAGATGGCAAATGCATGGAGGTTAAAACAACATTGCCTTGTGCAGTACCTCATAAAGCAGTTCGAAATAGGTTATTTAATCTGGCATACATACTGTAATGCATTTTTAAAGGGTAAATAGCGAAACTGCCAGATGGGCCACCCAGGCCTTCAAGCAAAATAGCACATTGCTCCTTCCTATCACCCTTCCTCTCTTTGCTTTTGACACACATGCAACAAGACAGAGCACAGTTATACAGTTACAGAGTAACAGCCTAATTCAGAGCTAGTGTAACTCTGTCATATTGGCATGCCATTAGTCCTCCTCAAATGACATTTATCCCAAGATGCTGGGATCTATTTGGATGCTGCATACACTTCAATTGAAGCTAATGGAAATGGAGATGCATGAGTGAAAGTTATTTGGGATCACATCATTGGGACTCATGTTTCTAGCTCAATCAAAAACTTTGTGTTTGAAAGAGGAAGACCCTCAGCCATCATGCACACAGCGCTCTGGTAGAGTGAGCAGTGGCACAAACCCCACATTTGGAGTGTTTTGTGAAATTCTTATTACATTCTCTGCTCCTTTATGACCCCTTCTTTTCTGCCACTTGATGCAAAGTGTTTACTTGCAAGAAGTCAACTCTCTCCAGCAGCAATGCGGTTGTGGGATTTGATTAACCCAGAGCAAGTTCCAATCCCTAATACGTCATTTCCAGGTTATTAATTCATCCTTTCAAGTGACCATACAGGTATGGCCAGAGACTCTTGTAGCCCCAGGAGAGCTCTTGTAGCCTACTCCTTTTCCTTGCCAGAGGCCACCGCCTCTGGAGGCAGGGCTTCCACTACCATCCCCGGCAAGCCCGCAGCAACATCCAGGACACCACAACAGAGGCGCGCAGAGCGGGGAGGCCAGATCCTGCCCCACGCGTACTCGGAGACATGCAGACGAGGCCCCAGGTTAGTGGGGAGGAGTCCAGAGGGGCAGGTCCATTAGCAGCGTTGCGGCGCTCAGTGCACCTCCGCACACAGTGGGGCGAGGTCCAGACAGAATAAAAGCTGGCTGGTAAGGAGGAGCCTTGCCAGTGATCAGCTTGCCTGTGAGGAACTGGTCCTTGTGAGGAGAGAGTAAGAGAAGGAGAGAGAGCGCATTGTGTGGAACCCTGCTGAGAGAATGAATCTTGTGAGAACGGTGAGTGTTTGCTGAGTGATTGTGAGAGTGACTGAAGGGTGTGGAAGATGGGAGTGTTTGGTACCTGTGTCCCTGTCTTTCCCCGTGGTCCTAGAATCATTCCTCTCCCACCTTGGCCCCTGAGGGGTACCTTCCAGACCCTGTACCTTGTTTCCCTGGAACCTTCCCCCGTTAACCTCACCTTTCCAATCACCCTAAAGCTTCCTGGGTGTGTGTTGTGTGGGTATTGCGTGTTGGACTGTGATTCTGACCAGGTGGGAGTGCCTCACCAGTGACCCAGTTGGTTGCCTTCCCGATGATGATCTGGCCCACTCTCATGAGAGAACTAAAGGTCACACAAGATCCTGAGGGACCCTTACACCCCTTTGCGGGCACCCAAACCGAGGCGTCTGAGTGTTGGGAGTCTGAGTGTTCCTCCTTCCTGCCCCTTTCCCTTACATCCCTGCAGAGATAACAACAAGGCCATTCCTCCATGTCCTTTGCACTATGGAAATTATCACAATAAAGTAAAGAGGGATCGGGGCCACTGAAATGCAGCAAAATCAACAGTTATGAGAATGTATTAGCATCCTAAGGAGTGCCATACTGGGTCAGACCAATGGTCCACTGAGCCCAGCATCTGTCTCTGACAGTGGCCAATCTCAGTGGCTTGGAAGACGTACCCAACAGGGCACAATGGGGTGATCCATTTCCTGTTGTTCACTCCCAGCTCCTGATAGTAAGAGGTTATGTTCCCCCAAACCTACCTGGCCAATAGCTGCTAATGGACCTGTCCTCCAGAAACCTGTCCAATCCTTTTTTAAACCCAGTTATGCTACTGGCCTCGACCACATCTTCTGGCAACAAATTCCACAACTTAATTGTACGTTGAGTGAAAAAATTCTTTCTTTTGTGTGTTTTAAATCTGCTACCTGTTAGTTTCCTGTTAGTATTTCTTGTACTAGAAATAGTACTAGTTCTAGTACTATTTCAGAGGATAAATAACTGTCCTCTATTAACTTGTTCCACACCACACATGATTTTATAAACTTCTGTCATATCTCCTCTCAGTCATCTCTTCTCCAAGCTGAAGAGCCCTAACCTATCTAGCATCTCTTCATAAGGGAGCGGTTCCATACCCTTTATCATCTTTGTTACCCTTCTCTGTACCTTTGCTATTTCTACTATATCTTTTTCGAGATGGGGCGACCAGAACTGCACACAATACTCAAGGTACATTCACACCATAGATTTATATAGACACATTATATTTTCAGTTTTATTCTCTCTCTCAGGGTATTTTCAGACGTTACGGGGCCGCTTGGCCCCGTACTGAAAACAACCCTTTCATTCCCTGCCGGGGTCACCCCGGCACGCCATATCAGACGTGCCGGGGGGATCCCGGCGGGGAATGTGGGAGGGGGCGGGGCCGCGCGGCGCAACGTGCGGCCGCACGGCCCCGCCCCCTCCACGCACCCTGCCGCCCACCCTCCAGGGAGACGGGCGGGCGTCGGGGCCACTGCGGCCACCGCGTCGGCCCAGAAGCGCCATGGCCCGGGATCCCGCCAGGGATCCCGGGCCGTGGCAACCGGCCAGACGTGACTTTTTCTTGGTCCCTGCTGGGGATCTTTTTGACCACGCTTCCCGGGACATTCCCCCAGCTAGCCCGGGAAGCGTGGTTCAAATTGACCCCATGTGGGGATTCACCGTGGCGAACATCTGGCGGCCGCCAAACAGACGTTCGAGACACAGTGACCACAGGTGGGTATTCACCGTGGTTCACCGTGATCTCGTAACGTCTGAAAATACCCTCTGTTTACAGATAATTCCTAACATTTTGTTTGGTTTTTTGACAGATGCTGTACATTGAGCTGAGGATTTCAATGTATTGTCCACAATGACTCCAACGTCCTTTTCCTTAGTGGTAAATCCTAATTAGAACCCACCATTGTGTACATAAAGTTTGGATTATTTTTCCCAACGTGCATCACTTTGCACAATACCTCTATTGCTACAGGACAAGTCAAACACAGATTAAGGGGCAAGTGAGTTTGTAAGAGAAGGGTGTTGTATGAATGATTCTTTAGTAGATTTAGAATGAATTTTAAATAATTATCTTTACTATTTTTTAAAATAAATAAATTAATATTTGCTTTCCCCCCTATATTTTGCTCCTTTCACTACTGGCCTGGGCTAAAAATTACTTCATGAGTTTTTGACTATTTTTAAACAATATATTTAGAACATTCTAGGGACTGTTATTATGAAGGTGACTGTCTAGACAGTTGGAATGTTACATATTTTGGTGCTTCTGGGTTTTAGAAGGTTTGCGTAAAATACCTTTTTCAAGGTTTTATCAGAATGTTCCAAATAGAACGTTATACAACACTTATTTTGTATGAAAACACGCACTGGGCGGACCAAATCCAGGATGTCATCAAGGGGCTAGCAGAGGAACACCGGCACTCCCAGTGGCAGTCTGCCACCCAGCAAAAGGACATCACTGCAGAGGGCCACAGGAAACACCGGATGGAGAGGTGGGATGGGAGTGCCACATGCGACAGATGCAGAATTTCCTGGGGTCCACAGAAAGGGAGGTCCACACACTCAGGAACATCTGTACAGGTAGAACGTTCTATCACTACGGTACAGTGGCGGCTTAACTGTCCCTCCTCTCTATCCACTGTCTCTATGCATTGCGATGCAAAGCAGGAACACCACCTGCATTTTTCCCCGTCGTTCATTGTTTGTCATGGCCATTTTAAAAATCTTCAGCAAAATTAAATTTCCACATGCCACACTGCATACATGGGCAGCCCTCCAACTGGATGATAGAACGTTGTGATCCTGTAGACAACTGGGAACAGAATACCCTAATAGAACGTCACAACAGTGGTCATGTAGCCAGAGAAATCAGACTGATTATGATGATTACATCATTCCAACAAGTCAGGTAAGAATGAGTTTGGAATGGTATAGTGTGGTCATTCAAACATACCTTTGAAGGTCACACCGTAAGTATATGATCAAGCAGTGGATTGAACCCAGGTCTCCCATGTCCCAGGTTATAGTACCTTAGTGCCTTCATTGCTTAGTAACCTTGCCTTCTGCAGATATAAGTCTCATGATGGTGACATAGCCAGCTAAATGTCAGCCTTAAAAACAATGGATTCTACACAAATCCCTCAAAAGATTAGTCACTACATGAGCTCCTAGAATAGTCACCCTTTTATGATTAGCACATGGCAAACACACTTGCATTCCTCCTCAAGGGCTAATTTTTTATATCCAGTGATCCCATCACTAGCTGACCTCTCCAATATGGTCAAATCCTCCTCATGCATACAAGCTCTGTCTTCCTGTTTATTCAAGTGGTCCACATAAGAGTTCCGCACCCACCCCAAGTACAACAACACTGTTCTTCCATAGGTCTTCTATGAGTTGTTTAGATAGGCAAACCTAATTCTCATGCCAGTCATCTGTTCCTAGTCTGGTTTTCCCCATTTCCTCCCCACCCCATTTAAAAGATTTACTATACGTAGACGTATTGGTAGTATTTTTGTATGCTACAACAGGATTCAGCACAGTATAAATTATTCCTTCAGAAAATTATACATTTTGTTGGGCAAACCTGATTTCCAATGTTTCCCTGGTAGTGAATGAACTAAGTGTTGCATGAATAAAATGTCAGCAATTACATGTCTAAGGTGTTCAGTCATGGAACAGATGATAAGTTGGCACACTGAGCTGAAAACAAAACTAAAAATACAGTTTCTGCAGTTACAAAACTGTGCAAGTTGGTTGGTGTGACTGCATCACTGCCCTATTGTGCAAGCAATATTAACAGAAAGGCAAAGTATAGCAGGTATAATCAGAATAGCTTTGAACTTTATTATTTTAAATACTGTACAGGGTCACTGCATAGGAGGAAAGAAAATAGACAATTAGATTCTTTGGTTCCTAACAGTGAATAATATACATCAATTCTGTCTGCAATTCTTGGGCCAAATTGTGCTCATTTACATTAGGGGAAATCCAGAGTAAATTTGGAGAATTCATGAGAACTGTTAGATAAACATTAGTGTACCAAAATCTGCACAAAGTAGAGCATGAGAAAAAATGAAAATGCCAGCCAATAAAATGACTGCATATTGAAAAGATCACAGAACTGTGTACAGTATGCACTGAAATAAATTTAAACATTATACTTTGAATGTTGTCTAAGGAAATTCCATCTTAAACAACTTGGCAACACAACTATGGTCAGCACACTTCCTCACAAAACACTTAACATAACCTATGGGTGGTTGAATATGCAAACTGAAAATCTAATTCAAAACTAAATTTTGACTCAGCTTTACAACTGGCTAAATATGTAAACAGAATCTGAAAATTCAATAACCCATCTCTCTCCCAGTGCCACAAATGGCCACCTACTTGATCAGGGATTCGCTAGACCCTTAAAATGAAATTTTGACCCAGCTTCAATATAACTTTTATATGCCCTAAATAGAATTAATTTTCTATTTTTCTAAAAAAAAATGTAATTACACAGTATCATTAAAAATGAGACACACAAAAGAAAATGTCCTGTTGCAGAGGCAAGGGGGAAAAGAGGGAATTTAATCAGTACTATTTGGTTGGCATTCATGATTGAAACAAAGGGCCAACAATCCATTAATATTATACTAGCCAGGATCATCTTAAATGCATTTTAATTACAAAATTTAAAATTTTAACTCTACTGTTAAGTTATATGTTGAAATCTGTGACATTCCCATGTGGTCATGGATCTCAGTTACTTTCATGTACTGCACTGTACACTAGAGTAGACTAATTTAGTTCTTGGCTCAAACACCACACACTTACCTCAGCATATTTTGCCACTGAGCTGGCTTCAACAGCATAGACTTTTCTAGCTCCAGCCTGTACTGCAAAAAATGAAAGGATTCCTGATCCACAGCCAACATCTAGGACCACCTTGAAAACAAAAGATAAACACAAAGTCACTTCCTGAATCTTCATCTTTTTATCATCACACGTTGGGAGTATAACAAGCACACAACAGCTGCCAAACCTGTACAGCTTTTCCTATGAAATATAAAAGCCAGAAAGGGCGTCTAATTAAAGCTTAGATTCCTGACAAACAGCAAATTTTGGAAAGCTAGTGTTTTGCACAGATTCACAAAAAGCCGGAGAAAAAGTGTTCTAGCATCAAGTTCTCACAGGGAGGGGGGAAAAATAATCTTAAAACGACTGAGCTTCACGTGGCTATAAAGGGAAAATAAGAGGATATAAATAAATAAATCTTATGAATCCTACAGCACTTTTTCCTTTTGAAAGAGTCTCACTCCATGGTAGGCTAGGCTAGCAGGATACTAATAACGTCCTCTGGGATTAAATTCATCTCTCTCTCTCTTCCTGAGCAGCCATTTTTTTTCTGTTTATTAATCAGTTATGCATTTGGGTCCTGATCCTGCAAAGTATTTTCTTCAGAACAGACCACAGAAGTTCAGACTCTTTTTTCCACTAACCAATAAAAGCATGTTGTGCATGCAAAGTTTTGCCATTTTGCTCTTGGACTGAATGCCAAACTTTCAAAAATAATTTTAAAAAACGCCAACTTTTTAATTCTTTTTTTTACTTTCCAAATCCTGAAGTAAAAAGGTGACCAGTTGCATGCAGTTCTTTCCCAATAGTAATCATGTGTTGTGTACAGTATTGTTATCTTAAGATAATGTACTGCTATTAGTTCAGTTTGGGGAATGCATTACTTTCATAGCTGCTATACAATTTTGGGGTGTGCAAGTTTCAAAAAGATGAGTATAGAATCTGGGGGAGATGAAGGAGTCACATGGCCTCTTGAGTTAGGAAAAGACAGTCCTCTCCTTAATTTCAGCACTTTGCCCAGAGAAAGAGGGGAAGGAAAAAGATTCCAGAATCAAAACGTTCCCCAAGAAAGGCCACAGAAAGTTGCAAGTATGACGGCATTTTTAGATAAGACTTCATTTCTCCCCAACTTCTAAGTCCTGGAGAAACAAACTTGCAGGGGGAGAGGGTTTAGACTTCACCCCTGCTACTCAGGTGGGTGCCACTGGAAACAGCAAGAGCTGGGGAACTCACACATGCTTGGAAATCCAGACTTGCAAAACTTTGATATCGAGGTTTTACAAGTTTGGATCTCCAAGCATGCGCAAGTTGCCCAGCTCTTGCTGTTTCCAATGGCACCCAGCCGACTTCCAGTAGTGGGGGATGAATGTCTACCCACCGCTCCCCCTGGTGTTGGTTTGTTTCTTCCGAACTCAGAAGCTTGTGATGGATTCAAGTGAGATTTTACCTTTACTAAAATCAATGTTCAGGTTTAAAGTAGCACTTGCTCAGAGTACACAAAAAACTATCAGAATACACTCCACTTCCTTATCCACAGTAGCCATGGCTTGACATCTGAGGGGGCGGGGAAGAGTCAGGTGAAAACTGAAGTTCATTTGTGTTTGAAAGATTTTAGCCCAAAACAGCAGAAACCTCAAAAGATGAGCCTATTCCATGATGTTTTGCCATTTGGGGCTGAAATCTCACAAAACCTCCATGCTATCTAACCTGAAAGTGTACACAACCCTAAAGCAGCTCTAACTTAACAAAGATCTAAAACCTAGTAAGACTGGTCCTTCTCCAATGAGAACTGCTTGTCCAATTCACCAGCAAGTTCAAAACTTTCATTTTGCATCCTAGTTTTGAAAAAGTAATGAGATTTTTGTGTAGGCATAAAAGGAAAAGTATTGTTGGCAAGGAAATCATGAGGACATCCTCCACTCTTAGATGTATTTTATATGAAACCCTGACGTAGTCAAATGAAAGGAGTCCAGCACACAGTTCCTATCCTAGCCAGTCTGAATCGAAAGAGCTACAATGAATACCAAAGCAACTAACATTGTCCTGCTATTTTACATAACTTCAAATTAAGTCTTGGAGTCAAAACTTTGTCTCCAATCTTATTTTCTTTCCCTAGTGCAAGATTTTATTAAGTTCATTTTTTTTAGTTCACCAACAACAGGCTGTCAGCATGCCAGTTTTGTTTCTATGCTCTGGAAAGTACTAGGCAACACTTCCATGCCCAGAGGAGCTAACTCTCCAAAACAGTAATAAGCAAATGTTGGAATTTAACAAAAAAAAAGGGGGAGGGGAGGGAACCAATGACAACCCAGCACAATTTTATACTAGCTGCCAGGTTCTCAGAACCACCGGTAAGTAGAATATTCTCCAGTACTTGGGAACACTCTTATAATTACNGGGGGGGGGGAAGACACAACTTGTCCAAGATGATGGCCTTCTACAGGTGACACTGAGGAGTCATGCAACTTGGTGCACAAGGAGTTGCGAGTTGTGTCGACTCCCCTCTTCCACGTTATCCCCAGAAGGCCAGACCTAAGGGCATCTTTTAGAGGGCAACTATATTCTCAGAGGGGTATCTAATGCATATTGACCTTTAAAATCCCTAAACAACCTCGGCCTCACATAGCTGATAGGTCGGCCAGGAGCATCCTTCTTCAGGTTCCATATGTTACCCTTGTCTGTGGGTGCAACTGGGGGGGCATTTTCTGATGCTGCTTGAGTGTTATGGAACTCCCTTCCCCCAGAGGTTTGCTCAAGCCCAAGCATCTTCCGGAGGCAGTGCAAAATGTTTTTGTTTGGTAAGGAATTTGGCAGGTGAGAATAGGGGTTGGTTGGTGGATGGGTTGTGTGTGGTTATGGGCTGGAGGGGGGCGGGGGGGAAGAGGTTTTTGGGGTAAGGTAAGTTCTGGGGCAGGGAATGTTTTGTTTTTTTAAAGGTTTTAGTGGGTTTTTCAAATTAATTTTAATGCCCTGAGCCATGATGAAAAGGGCAGTATAATAAGTTAAAATAAATATATGCTGGCTGGGGCTTCCTCTCGCATTATAGTAGTGACCTTCCCTGTCTCCCCTACCTCTTGAAGCCGCTAAAGCCTAAGCACTGAGGTGGCTACAGGGGACTTGGGGAGGGAGTGGGGCAGGAGACCGGGCTGCAGCCTTTGCCTCTACTCTGCTCTCAGTCCCCAAACCCTGGCTTCTACTCTCCCCAAACTCAGTGGCAGGATCTGCTACCCTCAAGCTCAGTTGTGGGCGGACAGAAGAAGCAGCATGTTTTTCTGATGATAGTCAGATTCTGAAATTCTTGTCCATGTTGAGGAACACACTTTTTTCCTCAAATGGTCCCACCAACTTCAAATAGAGTAAAGTGCTAACCACAGGAATATTGAAAAAGGGGTTGCAAAGGTAAGCAAGTCTGAGTGACTGTCATCCACCTCACAGCATTCATACTTCTTTAACTCTGTCTCCAGGCTGGTGCCTTGAAATGTAGGAGGCAAGAGTCCCGCTGCAGCCCCCCAGACATCACCTGGGGTGGTTATCCAATGGAAAGATACTGAATACATTGAGAGTGATCTAGAGAGAGTGTGATTGTTGTGCTTGTCCCAAATGTAAAAGATAGCAACAAAGTATCAAGACAGAACTGAATCAGAATAATTGCAAAACAGATGGATATACATGAAAAACAACATTTCAAATACAAAGAATCAAAAACAGGTAATGTAAAAATCAGTCTGATTGATACAAAATAGCCAATATTAAGGAAGTGACTGTTGGGAGAAAGGTCGGTTGTTAACATTTAAAGAACAAGGTAGCTGATATAGAGAGTGAAAACAATCCTTAGACAGTAAGAGAAAGAGAAGTAGACAATATAACATCTAAAACCAAGAAGGGAACACAGAAGAAGTAAAAAGCAGCTGATTATTACATATTTTGTAGTGGCTTATGAAGCCCAAATCAATATTAAGTCTATTGTTTTGGATCTCTAATAAAGTTATGAATTGTAGTCCCCAGTCCCATCTTTTCAAGAATGGTCACAGAAGTAGAGCACCCTGTGTTATTAATACATGGAATAAGAAGGTTTAGTTTTAGCAGCAATATTTTCATCAGGAAGTTGAAGATTTTCCATTTGAAGTATTTAGGATTTCAGTTTGGATGGCAGGGATGTAACTATATTAACTGATATGCCAATGATTTTTATTCTTGTCCAAACATGACATTTTTTTTTTCTTGGAGCGCTTCTGGATCCCTTGATGCACCTGGATTATCAGGTTGCGGCGGTGGCCAGGAGTGCTTTTCACCAACTCCATCTGAGAAGGAGGCTGCAGCCTTTTATTTCTGACTTGGATATGGCCACTGACATCCATGCTTTAATTACCTCAGGGCTAGATTACGCAATGTGCTCTACGTGGGGCTGCCCCTGATAACTGTTGGAAGCTGCAGCTGGTGCAGAATACAGCGGCTTAGCGTCTTTCGGGGATAAGTCATAGGATCCCATTACACCACTGCTCTGAAGTCTGCACTGGCTGCCTACAGCTTTCTGGGCACAACCAAAGGTGCTGGTTCTGACCTTAAAAGGCCTACATGGTCTGGGCCCTACATATTTGAGAGACTGCCTGTTCTACCATGTTCCATTGCGGCCCCTGCGGTCAACCAGCATGTTCCATCTCCTACTCTTGTCCAAAGGATGGGAGGGAACAGGAGGGCATGCTCAGTCATTTCCCTTGCCCCAGTTTTATGGAACTCCCTTCCCCCAGTGGTTTGTTTGAGACTGAGCCAAAATATCTTTTGGAGGTGGTGCAAGAATGTTTTTGTTTGAAATGGCAGGGTAAAAACGCAATATTAATCTTTTGGCAACCAAAGTTGCACAGGGGAACCATGATTTATTTTTTAGGGAGACTGCATTTCAGAGTTGGTTCTAAATCACACAGAGAAAGGAAAAAGTATTGTAAAAAATTATGGTTAAGAGAGCAGAGGACAACCTTGAAGTCACATGAAGAAATGTCCCAGGCAATCCTCTTGTGGTAAATTGAGAGTTAATTTTGTTGTGTGGCATGACCTCTCCTAAAGCTATGCAGTTCCTAGGTCAGCAAGGAGTGAAGGGGAGGGTCTAGAACCTTCTGGAATTTGAATAAAGATGGTTATTGAGTTAAGCAACTCCCGTGTGTGCGCCTGATTATTCAAGAACACTAAACCCTTCCAAGCTATAGCACCTCTCCACCTTCATTAGTTTTTTTTAAAAACTGCCCTTGTACCTTTTAGAATTGCATAAAAACAAATGGTAGCTTCAAGCACTAACCACAGTTGGTTCAGAATGAGTTCATCTGTTATTCTATTACAAACAAAATGTGTTATGAAAATACTGCCAAGAACATTATCAAAGGAATCCAAAATCTGTTTTGTAACAGCACAGCTCTGACCAACTGCTGTACTGCTTTATAAAAGAGATTATTTAAAAAAAATATTGGAATGAGTGAGTGGTCACTTCACCACCATGAACACCTTTCATTCCAAGCAATTTCATCTCCTTACATCAAAGTAGCACAGTGACGGTAATCTGTAAATAAACTGTAGCAAGAGTGTAGGAGAACTGGGTAGGTGGTGGTGGTGGTGGGAATTGTTTCCCCCTTCATGTTACTCACAAGTCTCAAAGGTTTCAGTCCTTCATGTGTTTTTGAACTCACTGGCAATTTAAAGTAAACACAACTGCAGTATTTCTGATCTGGCCAGCTGCAAATTAAGCAACACAGCAATTCTCATTCAAATGGGACAGTCTTTTCTCACAAAATAGCCTGCCTATTTTTTCTACCACAGCGGTTCTGAAGCTTTTCATTTCATGGAAGAAAGATTATCCTCTAGGTGGGTGGCTGTCAGCATCAGGTTTGCAACAGTTCTGTTATTAGCTATGCTGAAGAGAGGCCAAGACAACTCCAACAGTTGGAAAAATAAACACACAGAGAGAATATTAGAGCAGCTGTACCACTGCACAACAGCAACAGATGTGAAGAGGACCAGCAGGCACAGAGTACGCACAACCTGCATACCCCTTCCTTTTCTTTCAAAGAAAAACCAATGAATATTTCAGCATGTCCAATGCCCAAGTGTTTCAAAGGGATGGACCAGAACCTAAAAGATCATCAAGACCAGCCTACCAGACACATTAAAAATTAAATAAATTTTGTCTGTTTTTTTTAATTCTCCCTGGCTATATCCCATGTGTAAGAAATTACAGGACAAAAATGGCACCTTAAATATAATTTATATTTAAGGTGCAATATATATATACCACTATACCTTAAATATATATTTAAGGAGAGAGAGAAATTTTATACACACATATATATACATATATATATATACACATATATATATATACACATATATATATATACACATATATACATATATAACCCACCGCCACCAACACAGTCCCGAGCAGGTCCAGACAACAGACACTGTGGCGGCTGGGAAGATGCACGAATGTGCAGCCACCTGGCGCCACCCCTGCGCTATGCCCAGCACCCCACTCCCTGCCATGACCAGCAGCCATGATGGCCAATGATGGTCACCAAGGCGACCACCCATAGCGGATCCAATCCAGGCTGGGTCATGGCGAACTAAAGAACACACTAACCCACTGTGACCTGCTTTGGCTTGATTAAGCGAACAATAGGGCAGACTGTGACCCTGGAGGTCTTTGGGATCGCAGCCCAGGCTTGCCACCGATATGCAGCAGAGCAATCTCAGGTGAACATCTGGCAGCGTGCCAACAAATCTGCCAGTGACTCTCAGGTCTCAGCGGGTCAAAGGGGGCCATTGTCACATTTGTTAACACTCTACGGTTTAGGGATAGAAGGACAAGAACCATATGCCAGTACCTAACAATCTGACAGTAACTAACAATCCCAAATTTGTGACTGGAGAATTACACCCCCTGGAGGCAATGCTATGACTATCAGGGTGGGGTGTGTGCCCTGCATTCAATGCCAGTTCCACCCCTTCCCGCCACGGGAGTCCCCTTATTAATTTCTCTCCTCCCTCTACCCAATGGGGATGCCCCTCCCTACAGAAAAGCTTCCCCATCTGCAAACCCTTATTTAAGCTACTACTTGAAAACTAGAACAGAAAAATTTCTATTAAGAGAATACCAGTTACGTTATCTCCCATTTGCAATCAGGTTCTGTTGGGAATTCAACCATGTCTGACCTATCCACAAGATCCTGCCATCATTATCCACTCAAGGGGGTCAGGAGAAATTCAAACTAAGCTACAGAAGGCACTGGCTATTTGTTTCTACAACAAACTTAGGGGACCTAGCTCTGTACAGTTATGGCTAAAAAATAAGAGTGATCAGTAAAGAGGGACTGTAAAATAGACTTATGAAAAAAAATACAAAAATGTATTTTCACAAACAAACAAACATAAGTAATTCTCAAAAAACAATACCTACCCCCCTGCTGCTGCTCTTAAGGGAACCCTAACACAACCTCTGTAAATTTCAGGCACTGGACGTTTTTACATGGATGCCCCCCCGCGCCTCCCCCCCACTGGGTGTGCAGTGGGGGGAGCGTCTGTGTAAACAGTGCAGTGGTGGGTGTGCGCGCTACCGGCGCACGCCCATTTCCACCCATCACCCTCCCATGGAGCCATCCGGAAAAACAGAGGAGGCTCCGTGGGTGGAGATGGGTGTGCGTCCATGGGAAAGGGTGCACACCCACTTCCACCCACCACGACAGCACACCCATCCTCCCACCCATCACTGCCTGTGTAAAAAGGGTCACAGGGGCAGTAGCAGAAAAGGGGCTCCAGGGACCTTCTCAGAAGTGGCAGAAATAGCAGCAGGTGCGGGGCCTCTGGTGGGGTCTGAGACAACTGCCCCGTCTACCCCATCCTAAGGCCAGCTTTGCACATAATCATTTTAATGTT
This sequence comes from Sphenodon punctatus, assembly GCA_003113815.1. Taxonomy (NCBI): domain Eukaryota; kingdom Metazoa; phylum Chordata; class Lepidosauria; order Sphenodontia; family Sphenodontidae; genus Sphenodon; species Sphenodon punctatus. The sequence continues at coordinate 1,936,851 of QEPC01009294.1, forward strand.
TACCAAGTCAGCCAGGTCCAGAAATAGTGATTAGTGTACATCAGAGGTGGGCTGCAGTCAACATATTTAGATCTGTATTTCTAGGTCTACAAAAGTTCAGGACTGATCACATCTGGGTTTCTAACTTGTTCCATTTTAAGGGAGAGGTCATTAAATTCAAATCTGATATTTGGATTCAGAGTATTCCATCCTGTCCATCTGTCTTAAAGCACCCATCACCATCACGAGGCATCCACCTACATTCCTATATGTATCGTATACTTAAGGACACATGCACGCGCAGAGTGCTAGAAAAAAATCAGACTGGAGAATTTAAGCAGAGTTACACTACAAGACAAGATTATCCTTGAATCCCCAAATTTTGGAGACTAGAATATCCAAGAGTCTTAACAGAGCTTACCTTGTCTTTAAAATCTATGTGGTTCTGTAGTATAGCTCTGTGATATGTGGCCGTCCTCACAAAATCCTGCATCATATTCTGTTGTTGAGACAGGCAGCCATAAAACTAAAAAGAAAAGGAGGGGAAAATAGAAAAGATAAAGCTCATCATCTGTAATCTGTGCGCACTTAAAAATACAAGGGACAGACCCCTTGCTGTAGAAACCCAGGCAAGCTTTCAAAGTGCCCTAGTGTCTACGGTTAGCAAAACTGGGAAACAGCTATCACTTAGCTTTCAGAAAATTGGCACGAAATGGTTCAGTACCTGAAAATACTGAGCTGCAGAGGCCTCTTCTGTTCGCTGATTGAATGCAGAGTGTTCCTTCTTCTGATTCTGACATCTCTTCAGTGCATTTGAAAATGTGCTATATTCTGAAAGAAATACACAGATAATACTGTAGAAAATTATTAGAGAGAGAGAGAGAGAGAGAGCGCAACAATAGAGTAGGCCCAAAAGTGAACAACATGCTTCCAACAAGAAATAGGGGGTTGGGGGGAGTTGGTTGCTGTTCTTTGGAGTGCTCAGAGGAAATGGCGCATTTATGAAGTTGCTTAAATAGGAATAGGCAATATTTAAAACTACAGATAAGTGGTGTTTACATCCAGGAAAACTAAGTTAATGCAAGCATGATGGTGTTCTGTTGAGCTGATAATGAAATTAATGTTCTTGAATCGCTGGGTTGTATCATTCTTCACAAAAAAAAACCCATGAAATTCTTCATAAAGAAGTTAAGCCTAGGAAAGACTTGAAGAACCTCTACAGTCCCTAAAACGATTGTTATAGTATGTCACAGACACCCACTGATCCTCCCATGCCCAAACCTTAGCTGTCTGGCACATGGGTGAGCTCCATCTTGACTCTGACAGCCTGCTAGGGGACAGCTACTGAAAACTGGTTCCTGGGGTAAGTCTAAAGCCAGAACCCCCAGCGCTGTGCACCTCTGAGGACTCTGCTGCCTTAGGCTGGAGACAGCCTCAGACCCTTAGCCCTGCCATGTAAGTTCCTTTGTATTTCCTGGACAAAAGTAGTTTTAATGCCCAGGTCCACCTGAAGTAGTCCCTGCTCAGTACTGAAAACAAAGCAGACCATTTAGGTATGACTTAAGACTGGGAAGCTTCTAGCTGAAAGCTGCCAAGAACAATGCATCCACCCTCTAAGAAGAGTCTTGGGTTAATCCTACATTAAGCCCAATTCAAAACAGTTGTATTATGGACCGAGTATCTTTTCTGAGTTAAGCTTATCTTGGTTATTAATTATTATTATTATTATTATTATTATGAGCATTTATATACCGGCAGCAATGTAACTGGCGCTTTACAAAGAATAAGATAGACACGGTCCCCGCCCGAGAACTTACAATCTAAAGACAGGGGGAGGGGAGAAAGGGAAGGGGGAACAGAGCAAGCGACAAGGGATGCGACATTCATGAGGATGCGAGAGCTCAGGTACACGTTTCTGGCTTGATTGCAGTAAGTTGGGAGTTTACAGATGGCAGGTGGGGAATAATCCTGGGTGGGATATGGTTAGCAGGAGTTAGGAAGGGCTGAGCGGAAGAGGTGGGTTTTGAGGAGGAACTTGAAGGCGTGGAGGGTGGGGGCATGGCAGATGAGGGGAGGGAGGGAGTTCCAGGCATGCAGGGCAGCAAGGGAGAAGGGACAAAGGGTTGGGGGAGCAGGGAAGGCGTGGGAGGGTGAGGGAGGAGATGGAGAAGGAGCGGAGTGCTTGAGCAGGGGTTTGGAGGGAGAACAGGGCAGAAAGATAGGGGGGAGCGAGGTTGTGAAGGGCTTTGTAGGTGAATACAAGGAACTTGTGCAGAACACGCTCAGGAAGAGGGAGCCAGTGGGGAGCCTAAGCGACGGTCTAGGTGGATGATCCTGGCAGCAGAGTTTTGAACAGAGATAAGGGAAGAAAGGTGAGAGCGGGGAAGGCCAGCGAGGAGGAGGTTACAATAGTCGAGGCGTGAGATGACTAGGATGTGGATGAGAGTTTGGGCAGAGGACACAGACAGAAAAGGGTGGATCTTGGCAATGCTGTGGAGGGAGAAGCGGCAGGAATTGGCAACGGAGTCAATGTAGGGTTTGAAGGTAAGATGCGAGTTGAAGATGAAGCCCAAGCTGCGGGCTTGGGGGACAGGGAGGATGGAGACCCCGTCAATGGCAATTGACAGGGAAGAGGGAGAGGAAGAACTGGGAGGGAAGATCAGGAATCCAGTTTTTGGCATGTTCAGTTTGAGTTGGCGTTGAGACATCCAGGCGGAGATATCGGAGAGACAGTTGGTGAGACGAGCTTGAACAGAGAGGGAGAGGGAAGGAGTGGAGAAAGAGTTGAGTGTCCTTAGCGTAGAGAAGAGGAGAGGCCAAGGACAGAGCCTTGGGAAACCCCAACCGAGAGGGGTAGGGAGGAGGAGGGGGAGGAGTTAGGAAGAGATACATTGAAGGAGTGGTCAGAGAGGTAGGAGGAGAACCAGTTGAGGACAGAGTCCCGGAATCCAAGGGAGTGGAGCAATTCAAGCAGGAGGGAGTGGTCAACAGTGTCGAAGGCAGCAGAGAGATCAAGGAGGACAAGAATAGCGTGTAAAGGTGGTTGGATTTAGCCACAAGAAGACCTTGCTAAGATCATCAATGAGCGGTTTCAATGGAGTGAAGGGGGCGGAAGCCAGATTGGAGGGGGTCAAGGGAAGAGTTGGCGGGGAGGAGGACAAGGCAACGGGAGTAAACAACCCATTCAAGGAGCTTGGAGGCAAAAGGGAGGAGCGAGACAGAACGGTAATTAGAGGGTTCAGATGGATCCAGAGTTGACTTTTTGAGGATGGGGGAGACAGTGGTGTGTTTAAAGGCAGA
>QEPC01009294.1:1949810-1993388 GCA_003113815.1 Sphenodon punctatus
TGTTCTGAGAAAGTATTGCTTGTAGATTGTGTATGGTTCCCTTTTGTACTCCTTCCAACCTGAGAAGTGTGGATTGTTTGTATTGTTTGTATTCCTGACACCGTGGTTGCCTTCCCCTTCCCCTCCTCCCTGCCAGTTAGAAGGATAGCCCTGAGCCTCAGCAGTCGGTGTTCCTACGAGCGGAGCTTATAGCCCTGCCCCTTTCGGGTTCCTGGGATAGCCCGCACCTCCCTTCCTCCTCCTCCCTTAACCCTTTCCCCTTCCTCACCCAGTGCCCTGAAGTCCCTCTTCCCAGCACTGCCTCACAAAACTCCCACGCTGGTCCACTGGTGGGGGATTGAGTTCCCCAGGGTTGACTCCTCCCTGAGTGTGAAACGCCTGACTCCCCCCTCATTGTTTGTCTTCCCTTCCCTGGTTGGCATTACCTCTCTCCACCCCTATGATGAAAAGGGTTGCCTTGTAAATAGCAAGGAAAGCCCACCTAATATCCTGAGGGGAATACTGGGAGCCTCGTTAGTATTAAGAGAGCGAGAGATGGATTGCCAGCCTCTCCCCATCTCCCAAATAAGCCTGATACTGTTGCTGAGGCCTCAGAGTCCCTTCTAAGGCTGGATTCCATCCCCCTGTTGCATGGATCCTTTGGATACAAATCCCCTTCTGAGGGGAAGAGTGATTGCCTGGCTATGGAGGCTGCCACGGCATCCAACTTAGAGACCTGGAACATATCAGCTTTAGACTTGACTAGGGAGTAAATTGCTTCCTGGTGCCTGGACAGTCTAGTTGATTTCCCCGGGTGTTCCCATTCCGCTCTAATTAGTCTTTCTAAGGACTTGTCTATGGGGAACCCCTTAGCTGCGTTGGGGGGTTTGGGTAGGTATTCCCTGGCTGAGTGCTCATCCGAGGAATCGGATGATTGCTGTTCCTCCCCTAGCTGTTTAGATTCATTAAGTAAGTCCTACACCCCAAAGAGAGGATCATTAAAGGAGCCAGAGAATTCCCTGTCTCCTTACTTCCCATCCTCTCTCAGGTTGTCTGGTATCTGGTTCTCCTCTAGGGGCCCAGTGTCCTCCTGTCTAGCAGCCTGGGAGTGATCACTTTGCTCCTCGTTTTGTTCCTGCTCCTCTCTGAGCGGGGATCGTGAGGCTAGGCTGTCTATTCCCCTTTTCATATCCGCCTGATCCCTTTTGGGCGGGGGTTTGGAGGTCTGCCTATCTGACTCCGAGTCAGGAGGAGGAGCCTTCCATTTTTGGCGGGTGCTTTTCCTTTTCCCACCTTCCTGGATCTGCCCCTGTATGCCCTGGAGGGGGGCGACTGTGCTTTTGCTTTCCTTTTCTCTGGCTCTTAGTCTTGGGCCTACCCCTGTCGTGCAATGAGAGCCTCTCATTCAGCTTCTCCAAGGAGAGGAGCAGGTTATTAAGTACGGCCAGCTGGAGCATTGCGGCCTGGGGCTCTGGGGTGGCGGGGCCCGCGGTATCCTCCTCCTGGTCCAAGTTTTGGCGGCGGCGGCTTGCCGCAGCATCTTTTTGTGCTGCGTGGCCTCTGGCAGGTGCGATTCTAGTCCTGGTGGTGGAGTTCTCTCTGCCGTGCTTCTCTTTTACCCTGTCCCCATGGTGTAGTGCTGGTGCATTGGCGGGGCTCCTCACTGTGCGGGGTCCACTGTCCTGCGTCTATCCATTTCCATGCAGCTGGGCGGGAGGTAGAAGTGAGATAGCAGTTTGTCGGACCCAGGAGGTGTTGCTCTAATTGGGCTGGTGGGCCCAAAAAAGCGGTTTGCACTGCTGTGCCGCGCTCCTGCTTGGTCTGAGGCAGCAGAAGAACTGGAGAGCTGGGGGTGGTCCTACTTTGGGCATGCCCAGTAAAATCTTTCAGTGCTGCCTCCTGCTGGCTGAAGCAGACCTTTCCCCATGAGTGCTGACTGATCAGAGTGACCGGCAGGACCCACAGAGAATCTGGATTCCACACACTTTGCTTAAAGGGGAACTTCTAAATTTTATTAAGTGACAATATTAATTACCAAAAAGACCACTTTCAACCATTTGACTTACTCTCTGAGGAGCTCACAGTGCATGGAGGGTCCCTTGTACATAGCTGTTGTCACACCTGTGATAACAACTAGCATAAGGAGGTGGAGGGACAGTGGGGAGTTGTAAACTGTGGCAGGGAGAGGACCCATGGATCAGGTCCTTTTCCCTGCCATAGCTTCTCTCTCCTCTCCCTGCTGCTCTCTGCACTCCAGTTCAGAGAGGTAGGAAGACAAGACCTTCTCTCTCCCTGGCTATCCAAACCAGAGAGCAGAAAGTGATGGGGAGAGGAGGAAACTCCACGCTGCTGCTCTCTGTGCTCTGGTTTGGCAAGGAAGGCAGGGAGAAGCAGGGGCAGGGAGGCAGCTTTGGAGAAGCACTGTTCTTCTCCCCATCATGATCCACCCTCTAGTTGGCGCTTTTGCTTCTGTCACTCAGGGATGAGGCTGCAGCAGACAGGCAGCTTGGGAGACGTTTCCCACTGGTTTCCTGTAGCTCCTCCCTGAAGAGCATCAGCAGAAGCTGCAGTACAGAGCACACATGCAGAAACCCCCACTAAATCCACCCCTTTGAGCGGGTAATGTCATGTTTATTTACACCCAATGAGATTTCTCCTGACCTATTGATCCTGAAGGAGGCAGAACAGCAGTAGCCACTTTTGTTTAAGCAATGTACTTAAAGGGTGCATTTGCAGTATCTTTCCCTTCCAGCTAATTACACAACTTAATATACACATCTCTTTAAAAAAAATTCTAGCCACTTGTTATCATGCTAGATCTTATGACTATGATATGGACTGTGCATACACCAATCTTCTTAGACTAAAACCCAGTTCTCCATCTTAACCATTTTAGACTGACCAGGCAGATAGGTAGAGATGTAAACAAAACTGCCTCTAGCTATTCTGAGATGATGCCAGCTGACTTCAGTGCATAAAAATAATTTAAAAAAAGGATCATATGCCAAATCAGATTGTTTTAAATATGCTTCCAGCTCCATTATGTAAATCAAGTTTTATAGATGCAGAGGCAGAATCCATTTCTACATTTCCCTGCACAAGTAAAAACATGACCGTGTCCACATACTAAACCTATAAGAGAATATTCAGATCTTGCACAAAAACTGAAATAACCCAAAGATATTGTTATTTATAGTCTTTTGTTGTTGAAACAGTTCTACCTTGAAAGGTTTCCTCAGGCTCTGTGAGGTTTCTGACATTAAAATGTCCTCTGTGAGGACATTAAAAATCCCTTCAAGAATGATTAGAAACAGAAAGGAGATTCCTGAATTTCCAAAATTAGAACTCAGCATTTTCCAGCCAAGTGCCAAAACATTTGGAGTTAAACCAATACAACATTAGTGTATTTGCTATTAACTGTCTGGGCACAGAATATTTTACTAAGCTGCCAGCAGTTTGTTTACCATCTATTAAGACTTGTTCATTTTCTGGTACTGAGGCACATTTCCACCCCCACCCCACTTCCAGAAACCATGCTATGCTACCTTGAATTTGATTTCTCTGGCCCTGTGTGTGTAAATGCCTTGTACTATCCTGTGCGCAGTTAGGCCAGGTAGAGCACTATTCCACCGAAAAGAGGTAAATCTGAACCATAGATCAGAGAGCTACAAATTCCATAACGCTTGGACATGTCACTGAACCTGGTCGTCTCACTTTCATTGTTTAAAACTAGGTTATAATCGCCTATTTCCCAAGGATAAGTGTTTAAAGAGGACCTGAAAAAGAAATAACGTGTTGTGGCCTTTTCTGGTTCCTTATGAACTTAATGTTTTCCATAAAAATCCAGAAGAGAAATCTATATGTACAGCAAGAGCACTGAAGGTCAAGGAACAATATACATTGATTTTATTATACTTGATAATTCATTATTATTGTATTTTTGACCTTATAAGATACTTTGGCTATTAATGTTGTGAAATACATTCATTTTGTTGTTGTGAAAATGCATTTTGTTGTACTTAATTCATTATTATTGTCTTTTTAACCTCATAAGACATTTTTTCTGTTTATTGTTAGAATATTAACAGCTTTGTATTTTTGTAATTTTTTATTTATATTATTAATTTTTCACTTAGTCCTCTTTGTGGTTGCATATCGTTTTGTATGAGAAGACCATTGGGTTTATTCAGGTCTTCTCGGACTCTGCTATTTAAGCTACAGGACATTCATCTACATCACTCAAAAGATGAGAAAGGTCCCAACTAGCACCTTGAGACCTAAAATTAATCCTTCAAACACTTTTGAAAGACTTAACATTTCTGGTATGTCTTACTTACTAAAAACATTTTTTTTAAATCCTCTCTTGCGCTTTTTCTCTTTAAAAAAACAAAACAAAAACAACACACCTTTTTAGTCAGTTTTGCATATAACAGGCAATTTATAAACTAAGCAAATAAAAGGGAAAACCCCTTTTCTTTCCATATTACCTTAAAATGGAAAGAGAAACATATGGTAATAGGTATTTTTAGTGGAAATGTTTCAAGACACCATCCACTGCCAACTAATTTTACTACGAGTATGGACATTCTGGGGTTAGAACGTCTCTTACAAAGTGAATACTGTTCATTACATGTCCTGTTTACCCCAAAGGTGGTACTTCATTATTTGCTTTTGCTTTTAAATACCACATTAAGATTGGATTTAAAAAACTTTTCATATGGCTGCATGGATTAATCATACAGCTTATTTTATGCAGTCAATCTTGGTTTAGATAATTAACTGTGAATAGAGAGACTTATCTGCAAACTTAGCAGCAGCAGCTCGGTTGTGTTTTGTACAGAACCAAGAGTGCTGTTGGATGTTAATAATAAAAATATCAGATAATGCTGTAACTAATTCCCAATCCTCATTACCAACCAGCCTACTTTGATAACATCCCAACTATGTCTCAACGGTGAAATAACTTGTCCAAAGTCAAATAGTAGGGATGATTGAAATTCTCCGATTGTGTCAGTTTTGATAGTTTGAAATTACATCACAAAAGTTAAACCCAAATCAAGTTTCAAACAGACAGCCTTGAGTCTTTCCAAATTTCACTTAAATTTTTCAATTTAATTCAATTTTAAAAAGTCCAATTTTCAAAAAATTTCTTCCACAAATCAATATACAAATAAAAAAATAATAATCCAACAACAGTTTTTCTCCTTTCCCCAATCATTTCTAAAGTATAGCGAAGAAGAGCTCTGATACGTCTCCTGATTCCCCCTCCATTTAAGATAGCTTCTCAAAAATCTGTTAAAATCCTAGCTAGTTTACACATCTATAGACAGGTGTTGGCCCATTGTTTGCAGGTTCTAATATGGATTGCTGTGGTGACCCTATTTTTTAATCTTCAAGCTTTCTTTCTCTGACAAAAAAGGTACAAGACGATGGGTAACTGCTCTCCCTGACTGTTTTTTCATCCTGACTGTTTTTTCATCCTTCCAGTCCAGTCTGTAAGTGAGGGCCCCAGGATGTAATGTGTCACTGCTGTGCAGAGGATACTGCACTCTTTCTTCCTCAAATTTAGATTCTGCCAATTCATTTGCTCCCAGTGACAGACTAAAACAAGAAATTGGATAACAAAAATGCAACGAATTTTTGACAAAACTACTACTAATAATTTGTATAGTGCTAATAGTCGTACATAGCGCTGTACAGATATACATAACATCAAGGACAGTCCCTGCTCCCATGTAGCTTACAATCTAGTTAAACCACAGACCGGGTGATTTCAGACGTACCGGGCTGCCAGGCCCACCACGCTGAACCACAGACCGGGATTCCTACAGGGGATCAGGGAGGGGGCGGGGCTGTGCGGTACGATGTGCGGCTGCACAGCCCCACCCCCCCGCTCTCTGGGAGGGCGCAGCAGCCAACTCGGCCACTGCGCGCGATCCCGTCTTGTGGTCGGGACCATGAACCCGCCCGGCTGCAGGTAACAGACGTTACCTCTAGCCCATCCCAGATCGTGGCCAATCCAACCACAGTTCTGATTCTAGTTCGATTCCCATCAGTGATTCACTGGGGTGAACATCTGGCGAGAATCCCTACAGATGTAACGGTACAAACGGCCACCACAGGGGATTTGCTGTGGTATCGGTACATCTGAAATTACCCACAGTTAAAAACAAGGGGCATTATATAAATCATGGACTACAGGATGCAGCTTATTCAGTAGTTAACATTAATTCCAACTAAGATATTTTAATTAAATTAAATATAGTTTTATTACTGTTTTAGCCCCAAGGCTAAATCATGTACATTCAAAGTACATTATACAAAATCACAATAAAATTAATCAATATAACAATATAATAATATAACATAATCAATACTTAAAGTTTTCCCCATTAACAGGGGGCATAACCAACACATTCTCCAAATCTATACTTAGTATTTCTACTAATATAAGTACTAAATGAAACAAAGCAGCGATGGCTAAGTATTTCTACTACTATATGTACTAGTAGGACAGGCAACTATGGCTTCACCAAGTTCTTATACATGTCAAGGCTTGCCTCGCCCTTCCCGGGGCCAATAACAAAGGCACCGCATCCTATAGAAAATCCCCCTAATCATTCCTAATACCTGCCTTATCTTCTCCGGCACTTCCAGTACTTATGGGAGGGAACCAATCCCTTCCTACACGTTGGACTACATTCTTTATCTATATATCTCTCTACCCCTATCTTATACTCATTCTTCTTCAGGGATCAGATAGGGTCTTCCCTTACAAATGTCATAGGACCCCAAGTTCCTCGCACTGAACACATCTGGATCGCACTTTAGCACACCTTTCCACAAATAGTGCCACCTGTTTTGTCCTTTGGGGATCCTGGTCACCCAGCAACCACCTAAGCTGTCTAGTTGTTGTCCAATCATTCCCCATCTCTAGGCTCGACCATAATCCTCCTGTTCGCAAATGATCATATAGAGGACATCGCAATAGATAATGGCCAAGATCCTCTCTCTCAGGGACACCATCTCTCCTCCCTTGGGATCCCCTGGTAACACCCAACAGTTACCGCCGTTTTTATTGTGTGGAGCCTAAGGGTACTAAACCTATACTTCAGGTTAGGATCCATATGGTAATAGAAGTACATCACTCCAGACCGCTGGGGCATAATATATCTATAGAATGGTACCATTCTGGATGTTGCAGATCCTGCTCTAAGCTGTTGCCTGTCTATATCCACAAGGCGTATTTTTAATTGACTTATCACTCGCCTGCTAGTCTCATTCTGGAAGTATAACTTGGAGAAGCCTAATCTCACCAACCGACCCAGCACCCCCTTACGCCAGGGGTCCTCTCCCACTTCTTCTGTAGTTTTTTCAGTCCATACCCGATCAAGCAACGATCCCTCAGGCGCATCACGCAACTTAGCCCAAAATACCAGGAGCCTTTGATCTATTAAAGCAGTCAAAGACGGGCATCCGATTTCCGTTAATAATATAGGCACACTTGTGGACTGCGGGCACCTAAGTAGTTTCCTCCAGAATTGGTTAACAACTGGTTGTAGTAGCCGTGCTGTGTCCGCAGCCTCTCCCCACACATGAGCCCCATATAAGAGGCGTGACATTACCTTTGCCTCGAAAATCTGACGAGCCATCTTAACTGCCATCTGGCCTTGAGCATAGAAGAAACACACAATAGCTCCTGCCTCCATTCCTGCCATCTCTAACAGCCCTTACCTGGGATTGCCACCAACAATTCAATATTTTAATTAAAATACAAACAACTCCTCCCCATGTGCTGATCAGAAGGTTATTACTTTGTAAAGAAGGTTCTTCAAGATGGTTCCTAACATTCTCACAACTGGGTTCTGCATGCTCACCCTATTCAAATAATAGACCACATGATGGTCTCGAGCTCCTCTAGTATAAAAAGCACTCCCCCCCTCACAATGACAGTTGCTTCCAACCCTTTCTAGAAATATAAGTAACAAATTCCATGTGGGGCTGGAAGGGTGGGTGTTGTGAGAATGTTCGGAGCCATCTCAAAGAACCTTGTTTACAAAGTAGCAACCTTCTGTTGTTCTTCGAGTGGCTCCTCACACACTATTTTTACATGGCTCCACCAGGTGAGGGGGCGGGGGGGTCCGTGGGCGCACGCCAGTGCATGGATGGGGCATGCGCACAGCTGCACACGCATCCCCACTCACCCCCCACCCATCCACACCCACGGAGTAACCGCCGTTTCCCCCGGTTGCTCCGTGCATGGGGACGAGTGAAGGGGTGAGTGGGGACGCGTGTTAGGCAGGCGCGCACGCACCCCCACTCTCCATGGGCGCGTGCACTGCATCATTCACACGGGGCTCCCCCAACCATGAACACACAGAAATCTGCGTGTTCATGGGTGGGAGACGCCCATGTAAAAAGGGCTACATTCTCACAACTGTCTTATACTATCTTAGGTAGGAATTTAGGATGAAAAGAAATATCTATTCTATCTTGGAAAATAAATCTTCAAATATGGTTCTGAGATTATTATGGCTGCTATTTCACTAACTTTTCTTAATGAAATTATTGCTAACAAGAATACGGTCTTTAAACCCGCACCCCATAATCAATTCACGCTGCCCCGTGGGCACAAATTAAATGGTTATGGGTGGGGGGCAGTGTGAATAGATTATATGTGGGTGCAAATGAACTGGTTATGGGGTGGGGGCAGCATGAACTGATTATGGGGGCACAACTGAACTGGTCCTCTCTCTCTCTTTTCATGGCATAATGCGCTTAATAGGCTAGCTGCATTTTGGGTGTCTGGTGTGTTTGATAGCAGCACCTCTGGACTGGTCACACCGCATGCGTGCGCACAAGGCACAGGCAGCACCGGCAGCAAGAAGCAACAGGCCCTGGAGGCCAGACTGGCCAAGCTCACCCCCTTCCTCCAGTAAGACAGTGGATGCAGTCAGTCTCTCTGTGCCTGCCTCACTGCCCGCNCCTCTCTGGCAGAAGTCACAAACATGGCACCCAGGGGTCCCCCAGGAAGTGGCTGGAGGGCATGGGGGTCACCTGTGCTGGGCACCCCAGGAGGGGGGGGGGAAGAACGAGGAGGGGATGACTCGCACATGAAGGCTCCTAGGACACCACGTGGAGACAAGGGGGAACAGGTACAAACACTTACAATTATCCATGGGGCTCACTCACTCGCACAGTCTCTCTCTCTCTCACTCTCGCACTCAATGTCGCTCTCAGAATCAGGCAGGGGGAACAATACAATCGCAAAGGAACAAAGGGCCAGTCTCACAGGGGCAAAGCTCTGATCACCAGCGAGGGAGGAAGGTGGGTTCCTCCCTTCTGAAGGCTGTGCCTGTGTCTGAGTTTGCAGGCATGCCGAGTGGCACAGCGGCAGCTGGGGGGACGTGGCTGACGAGCGCACGACGGAAGGGGGCGTGGCTGGCCCTGTGGGGTCCCCTGTACATTGTTGCGGCGCTTCTGGGGACGGAGCCACGTGGAGCGGCGATACACATCTAGATGTGTATAAGAGACAGGCATTGGGAGGCCATGCTTGTCTATGGCCACTCAGCTGAGTGTCAGGTAAGGCAGCCAAGGGGGGCCAAACGGGGGGAGGGGGGGAAGCATGGGGAAGCCATGCTTCTCCATGGTTGCTCGGAGTGGTGGAGAATGGAATCCTTCCTGTCCACAGGGAGTCAATTTTATGTAAATATACACATTTGCATAATTAGGTGGGGCCTAATTATGCAAATTAGGCCCTACACCAAGACTTCGCACATGGCCTCACAAACCCTGGGGCCGGTCCTGCCGCCAGGCTTTTGGTGAGGGAGATGGGTGAGGGTGGGGTTTTATTTTTATGGGGTCTAATGCAGTGCCTCAGGAAGATTGTTCCAGGCATACTGTGCAATGAGGTGAAAGGCACAAAGTCGCAAGTTGGCAAGAGAGGAGAAGATCACAGATAAGAGCTTCTTACCCAATGAACGGAGGTCATGAGAGGGAGTGTAGGAGATAAGGGAGGAGAGGTTGTGAGGATTGGCAGAGTGAAGACATTTATAGGTGAATAAAAGGAATTTGAACTGTATGTGGAAGCAGATAGGGAATCAATGCAGGGACTTGAGGAGAGGGGTTACATGGCTGTAGTGGTGCACAAGGCAAGTGAGTCGAGTTTTGACTAGACAGTCATGGAGATAGATGTTTTAGTAGGGGGCCTGCAAGAGGCAGGTTACAATAGTCTAAAGCAGAAGGTAATGAGAGAATGGACAAGGGTTTTGGTAGTGTGTTCAGAAAGGAAGGGACAGATTTTGGCACTGTTATAAAGAAAGGACCGACAGGTTTTCGCAATGTTTTGGATGCGAGCAGAGAAGGGGAGAGAGGAATCTGAGATGACTCCATGGTTATGAGCTGAGCAGACAGGAAGGATGATAGTGTTCTCGACAAAGATAGGGGGTGAGGGGAGAAGTGAGTTTAGGAGGAAAGATAAGAACTTCCGTCTTGGCCATATTAAGTTTAAGGTGGCGGTGAGATATCCAGGCTGTGATGTCAGACAGTCAAGCTGAGTTTTTGGCCTGGATTCTGGGTGAGAGTTCTGGTGCAGAGAGGCAAATCTGTGAATCATCAGCGCAAAGATGGTACTGGAAGGCATGGGAGGAGATCAGATTACCAAGGGGATGGGTGTAGAGGGAGAAGAGGGCCCAGAACAGAGCCTTGGGGCACACCAAAGGATAGTGTGATAGTGGTGGAGGAGGATCTATCAAAAGATACTTCTCCTACTACACATTTAGTGTAAGAGGAAAACTAAGATATTATGGAGTCCTGGAATCCAAAGGAAGACAGCATCAAGAAGCAGATGTGGTCAACAGTGTCAAAAGTAGCAAGGTCAAGAAGAATGAGAATAGAGTAATGGCCCCTGGTCTTGGCCATGAAAAGGTAATTGGAGATTTTGACAAGGGCTGTCTTCTTGGAGTGAAGAGGGTGGAAGACAGATGGGAGAGGATCAAGAATGGCCTGAGTCATAAGAAAGGCAAGGTAGCAGACACAAATAGCACGCTCAAACAGTTTGGAGTCAAAGGGAAGAAGGGAGGCAGGACAATAGCTAGCAGGGCAAGTAGAATCCAGTGAAGGTTTTTTCAGTAGTGGTGTGACCACAGCATGTTTGAAAGCAACAGGGGTGATAGATGGAGGATGTATATCACATGAAGGGGATGGTTGCAGAGGAGATAGAACCAAGGAGGTGGATGGGGACTGGGTCAGAGGAACAAGTGATAAGTTTGGAGTAGGAGAAAAGGTGGGTAATTTCCTCTTTTGTTACTGCAGAGAAAGAAGAGATGGCGGCAACGGAAGGGGAGGGAGTTGTGGGGGGCTTATCAGACAGCCTGAGGCAGTTTTTGTGAATCTTGTTATGGAAGAAGTTATCTAGAGCCAGTGCAGAGAGTGAAGAGGCAGGGGGAGGAGGTGGCAGGTTGAGAAGGGAGACAAGTGTGGCAAAGACACTGGAGGTTGGAGGCACAGGAGTCAGTCAGGTGAATGTAATAGGCTTGCTTAGCAAGGGCAATAGCCAAGTTGAAGGAAGGGAGCATGAATTTGGTGTTTGTTCACTTTGGTGAGCAAGACCAAAGTGATACTTGCTGGGAGGCAGAAGTGTAGTGAAGGGAATGGTTTAGCACTCTTTTGCTGTGAGAGGCTACTTTTCTACCAATTCCTTGGACACCAGCAACATTAACTTCCTTTCACCATGTTAGAATGGGTGGAAACTGTTCTATGGAGTCTGTCTGTGTACAATTGTATCTGGGATTGTATAATCCTTGTGCAAAGCTCAGATCTATACTTTTTTAAAAAGTATTCATTTCTGTAAGCTCCAGTGTACAAAATGTGATATCACAAAAACGTAATGCATTGATTTTTAAATGTATGTTTGTTATTGTTTGAACGCTTGTATGCTCATGAGTACAATGCCAAAAGAATAATCCAATTCAGAACAATAATGTTATAAATTATAAAGACAATCAGAATTCATGCGTAATTCTAGAAGATGAATACTGGAAACTTCCTTGTGCAGACAGAACTTTAAAGCTGAAAGAAGAAGCCCTGAGATAACTTTGGAGACTTCGAGCCGGTGCCCGGATAACTCGTCAAGATCTCAGTACAAGATCTTGTGAGATATAGCACCTCCCCCACAAAGAAAAATAGAAGAAAAAAAATCACTGTGCATGTGCAGAATGGCTGCTGGGACCATTCTGCACATGTGCAGCCCTTTTCCAAAATGGTGCCAGCAGAATCAGAGCTATTTTGGAAAAGGACTGAGCATGCACAGAATGGTCCCAGCAGCCATTTTGCATGGGCATGTCTCTGATGGTGAGAGGCCCAACACACGTTGGGGTGCATACGCTGGATCTGGTTTTCTGCACTGTCCTGGGGGACGTGGTAGGGTTATCCCTGTCATGGATGGATCATTACCTCCTTCAGACCTGACTCCTGGCGCATGTCTGCCCCCAGAAAGGTGCAGAACCAGTTTGGTTGGTTCACCCCCGGACACTTATGGAACCAAAGCGGTTCCAGAATGCTCAGGAGGAGGTACCCTCGGATCTCGATACCTGCTTGCTCAATGACCTTGTTGCCTTGTGGAACACCTACCTATCTAAGGCTGTTGACCGAGCGGCTCCTAGGCGTCTGCTGCCAGAGCATCGGCGCCTCAGGCCTCCGTGGTTTATGGAGGACCTGCGGCGGCTAAAGCAAGAAGGCAAACAGTTGGAGCAGCAGTGGTGCCGTACTTATGCTGAGGATGACCGATTGCAGCATAGAGCCAGTTTGAGCGCTTATGCCATGGCTGTGCAGGCAGCAAAGAAAGGGTTCTTTGCTGCCATCATAGCATCTGCGAAGTCACTCCCAGCAGAGCTCTTCCTGGGTTAGTCCAGCCTGTCTCCACCTGAAAGTGGAGATTTCCCAGGGCCGCTGTGATAGCTTTATTGATTTCTTTGTGGATAAAAATCCCTCGTATTCACCTTGATTTCAACACCGTAGTTAATGCAGTGGGGGAACGAGAGGTTAAGAATGCTCCGCCTTGTTCTGTATTATGAAATCAATTTCAGTTGGACACACCCAGTGATGTGGTGGAGGTCTTGGGGGCTGTTGGGGCCACAACTTATGAATTAGACCCATCCCCGTTCTGGTTGATTATGATCACCACGGAGACTATAGGGCTGGTGCAGGTGGTCATCACCTCCCTTTGGGAGGGCAAGGTCCTGGGGCCTCATAGGGAGGCCATGGTGCAGCCTTTGCACAAAAAAACATCACTTGACACAGATTCCCTCACCAGTTATCAGCCTGACTCTAACCTTTCCTTTTTAGGGGAGAGTCTAGTGGCACTTTAAAGACTAACGTTTATTAGTGCATGAGCTTTCATCAGCACAAGCTGACTTCCTCAGATGCATGGAATGGATAGGCAGTTGGGCTTACTATATATATAGTTACAAGTGATGAGAATAGTTAAAGAGAGGAAATAGTTTACACTTAAAGACAAAACCACTTGATCAGATAGAAACCCCTCCCAACATACATATAAGTGGTAATGGCCCATTCATTAGGAGATGTGCCATTCATAAGGGGATGTGGAGGAACGTAGGTGGGTGTCAGATCTAAAAAGACAGGGAAAACTGATCAGATCTAATCAGCTCCCAACTCATATGTGGGGGTGGGGTGGGGTGGATGTCCCACACATTAGGAGAATTGAATGGAAAACACAAGGCTGGAAAATACAAAAAGTTACAAAGGGTAAAACAACTGTATAAAAGGTATAAGTATTTTATGTAAATGTGACAGGAAACCCAGATCTCGATTCAAACCCAAAGAAACAGAGTCCGATTTGATAATGAGTTCTAGTTCAGTGGCTTCACGTTCAAGCTGTCCTTTTAGTGTTCTTTGTTTAAGTACATGAACTCTCAGGTCAGAGACACTGTGTCCAGGAAGACTGAAGTGTTCACCCACTGGTTTTTGAGTATCGCCTTTTCTGATGTCAGATGTGTGTTCATTTATTCTATTTCGCAGGGGTGGTCCTGTTTATCCAATGTAAACAGCAGAAGGGCATTTCAAGCAGGAAATGACACAGATCATGTTAGAGGATGCGCAGGTGAAGGAGTCAATGGTGTAGATGATGTTGTTCGATCCTGTGAAAATATTGTTAGGGAAGGTTATTGAATAGCTGGTGGCTTGACAGCTTCGGAATCCTCTGAACAGCGTTGGTTTTCTGGATCCCTCGCAGTCTGGTTTTCATCCGGGGTATGGTACTGAGACTGCACTTGTCGACAACCTGCAGTGTGCTTTAGATTAGGGGCGGCCCACCCTTTTGGTTATGTTAGAGCTATCAACTGCTTTCAATACGGTTGATGATGAGATGTTGGTGACTCGCCTGCGGGACCCTGCGGGATCATCTTGGAATGGTTCCACTTATTCCTCACCGGAAGAACTCAGCGTGTGGTACTGGGGGACTGCTTTGTCCCCCCAGAGCCTCACGTGTGGGGTTCCGCAGGGTTCCATTCTGCCCCCTCTCTTGTTCAATGTATATATGCAGCCTTTGGGTAAGGTCTTGAGGGGGTTTGGAGTGCAGTATCATCTGCCATCCATGCTTTCATTACCTCGAGATTAGAGTATTGCAATACACTCTATGTGTGACTACCTATGCTGACTGTCTGGAGACTGCAGGTAGTACAAAATGCAGTGGCCCATCTCCTTACGGGGACGGCTGTGAGGTCCGCGGGAGGTCGAGCTGCGAACCCCACGGGAAGGAAGGAAAGGATGGAAAGAGGGAGGTTCACTCAACCCCTGCCCGAGGCCGGCCCCGGAGGGAAGCAGCGTTGCCTGAAAAAGGATCCCTCAGGGTCTTATGCGGCGGTGTGGAGGAACTAGTTGCTCCCCGCCAAGCTCATCACTGGGATGCAGGCCAAGCCAATTCCCAACCAGGGAATGCCCCTCTCTGGCAGAAGTCACAAACATGGCACCCAGGGGTCCCCCAGGAAGTGGCTGGAGGGCATGGGGGTCACCTGTGCTGGGCACCCCAGGAGGGGGGGGGGAAGAACGAGGAGGGGATGACTCGCACATGAAGGCTCCTAGGACACCACGTGGAGACAAGGGGGAACAGGTACAAACACTTACAATTATCCATGGGGCTCACTCACTCGCACAGTCTCTCTCTCTCTCACTCTCGCACTCAATGTCGCTCTCAGAATCAGGCAGGGGGAACAATACAATCGCAAAGGAACAAAGGGCCAGTCTCACAGGGGCAAAGCTCTGATCACCAGCGAGGGAGGAAGGTGGGTTCCTCCCTTCTGAAGGCTGTGCCTGTGTCTGAGTTTGCAGGCATGCCGAGTGGCACAGCGGCAGCTGGGGGGACGTGGCTGACGAGCGCACGACGGAAGGGGGCGTGGCTGGCCCTGTGGGGTCCCCTGTACATTGTTGCGGCGCTTCTGGGGACGGAGCCACGTGGAGCGGCGATACACATCTAGATGTGTATAAGAGACAGGCATTGGGAGGCCATGCTTGTCTATGGCCACTCAGCTGAGTGTCAGGTAAGGCAGCCAAGGGGGGCCAAACGGGGGGAGGGGGGGAAGCATGGGGAAGCCATGCTTCTCCATGGTTGCTCGGAGTGGTGGAGAATGGAATCCTTCCTGTCCACAGGGAGTCAATTTTATGTAAATATACACATTTGCATAATTAGGTGGGGCCTAATTATGCAAATTAGGCCCTACACCAAGACTTCGCACATGGCCTCACAAACCCTGGGGCCGGTCCTGCCGCCAGGCTTTTGGTGAGGGAGATGGGTGAGGGTGGGGTTTTATTTTTATGGGGTCTAATGCAGTGCCTCAGGAAGATTGTTCCAGGCATACTGTGCAATGAGGTGAAAGGCACAAAGTCGCAAGTTGGCAAGAGAGGAGAAGATCACAGATAAGAGCTTCTTACCCAATGAACGGAGGTCATGAGAGGGAGTGTAGGAGATAAGGGAGGAGAGGTTGTGAGGATTGGCAGAGTGAAGACATTTATAGGTGAATAAAAGGAATTTGAACTGTATGTGGAAGCAGATAGGGAATCAATGCAGGGACTTGAGGAGAGGGGTTACATGGCTGTAGTGGTGCACAAGGCAAGTGAGTCGAGTTTTGACTAGACAGTCATGGAGATAGATGTTTTAGTAGGGGGCCTGCAAGAGGCAGGTTACAATAGTCTAAAGCAGAAGGTAATGAGAGAATGGACAAGGGTTTTGGTAGTGTGTTCAGAAAGGAAGGGACAGATTTTGGCACTGTTATAAAGAAAGGACCGACAGGTTTTCGCAATGTTTTGGATGCGAGCAGAGAAGGGGAGAGAGGAATCTGAGATGACTCCATGGTTATGAGCTGAGCAGACAGGAAGGATGATAGTGTTCTCGACAAAGATAGGGGGTGAGGGGAGAAGTGAGTTTAGGAGGAAAGATAAGAACTTCCGTCTTGGCCATATTAAGTTTAAGGTGGCGGTGAGATATCCAGGCTGTGATGTCAGACAGTCAAGCTGAGTTTTTGGCCTGGATTCTGGGTGAGAGTTCTGGTGCAGAGAGGCAAATCTGTGAATCATCAGCGCAAAGATGGTACTGGAAGGCATGGGAGGAGATCAGATTACCAAGGGGATGGGTGTAGAGGGAGAAGAGGGCCCAGAACAGAGCCTTGGGGCACACCAAAGGATAGTGTGATAGTGGTGGAGGAGGATCTATCAAAAGATACTTCTCCTACTACACATTTAGTGTAAGAGGAAAACTAAGATATTATGGAGTCCTGGAATCCAAAGGAAGACAGCATCAAGAAGCAGATGTGGTCAACAGTGTCAAAAGTAGCAAGGTCAAGAAGAATGAGAATAGAGTAATGGCCCCTGGTCTTGGCCATGAAAAGGTAATTGGAGATTTTGACAAGGGCTGTCTTCTTGGAGTGAAGAGGGTGGAAGACAGATGGGAGAGGATCAAGAATGGCCTGAGTCATAAGAAAGGCAAGGTAGCAGACACAAATAGCACGCTCAAACAGTTTGGAGTCAAAGGGAAGAAGGGAGGCAGGACAATAGCTAGCAGGGCAAGTAGAATCCAGTGAAGGTTTTTTCAGTAGTGGTGTGACCACAGCATGTTTGAAAGCAACAGGGGTGATAGATGGAGGATGTATATCACATGAAGNGGGATCATCTTGGAATGGTTCCACTTATTCCTCACCGGAAGAACTCAGCGTGTGGTACTGGGGGACTGCTTTGTCCCCCCAGAGCCTCACGTGTGGGGTTCCGCAGGGTTCCATTCTGCCCCCTCTCTTGTTCAATGTATATATGCAGCCTTTGGGTAAGGTCTTGAGGGGGTTTGGAGTGCAGTATCATCTGCCATCCATGCTTTCATTACCTCGAGATTAGAGTATTGCAATACACTCTATGTGTGACTACCTATGCTGACTGTCTGGAGACTGCAGGTAGTACAAAATGCAGTGGCCCATCTCCTTACGGGGACGGCTGTGAGGTCCGCGGGAGGTCGAGCTGCGAACCCCACGGGAAGGAAGGAAAGGATGGAAAGAGGGAGGTTCACTCAACCCCTGCCCGAGGCCGGCCCCGGAGGGAAGCAGCGTTGCCTGAAAAAGGATCCCTCAGGGTCTTATGCGGCGGTGTGGAGGAACTAGTTGCTCCCCGCCAAGCTCATCACTGGGATGCAGGCCAAGCCAATTCCCAACCAGGGAATGCCCCTCTCTGGCAGAAGTCACAAACATGGCACCCAGGGGTCCCCCAGGAAGTGGCTGGAGGGCATGGGGGTCACCTGTGCTGGGCACCCCAGGAGGGGGGGGGGAAGAACGAGGAGGGGATGACTCGCACATGAAGGCTCCTAGGACACCACGTGGAGACAAGGGGGAACAGGTACAAACACTTACAATTATCCATGGGGCTCACTCACTCGCACAGTCTCTCTCTCTCTCACTCTCGCACTCAATGTCGCTCTCAGAATCAGGCAGGGGGAACAATACAATCGCAAAGGAACAAAGGGCCAGTCTCACAGGGGCAAAGCTCTGATCACCAGCGAGGGAGGAAGGTGGGTTCCTCCCTTCTGAAGGCTGTGCCTGTGTCTGAGTTTGCAGGCATGCCGAGTGGCACAGCGGCAGCTGGGGGGACGTGGCTGACGAGCGCACGACGGAAGGGGGCGTGGCTGGCCCTGTGGGGTCCCCTGTACATTGTTGCGGCGCTTCTGGGGACGGAGCCACGTGGAGCGGCGTCCGTGCTGGGCCGGGGAGGGGGTGCTGCTCTGATGGTGAGTGCAGCAGGGACGATACTGGTAGGGGGTCCGATCCAGGGGGCGGTGCGCTGGGGGTGTGTGGCAGCCAAGTCGGTCCCCCCCGGCTTCTCTTAGGTTGCGGGGGGGTAGGTCCTGTCCCCGGGGGCTGTTGGCGCCCCGCCTGCCCTGATACCGCCGCACTCCCCATCTCCTCAGGCCCCGGGGCCTGACAACAGGTCACCGCAAGCACATTACACCAGCGCTCCAGGCTCTGCACTGGTTGCCTATAGTCTTCTGGGCCCAATTCAAGATATTGGTTTTGGCCTATAAAGCCCTTTACGGCTTTGACCTGACGTACCTGCAGGACTGCCTTGTTCTCTGTGCTCTGGAGCGGCCTCCGCAGTCTGCTGGAAGCACCCTTCTTGAGGTCCCCCGTGTGGCCCGGGGGGCCACTATGGAGCAGGCACTCTGTGGCCACACCTAGGCTGCGGAACTCCCTCCCAGTGGAGGGCCGGGTGGTCCCGGATCTCCCCTCCTTCCATCATACGTGTAAAACCTGGCTGTTCCACCTGGCTTTTGGCGAGGGAGATGGGCTGTGGGAGACAGTTTGTTGTTCAGTGCCTTCCTTTTTAAGGTGTTCTAATTGTGTTACTTTTAGCTTTTTATGTTTGTCTATTATGTTGTAAGCTGCCCTGAGCTGCTTGGAGCAGGAGGGGCTGGGTAAAAATGTTAAAATGAATAAAAATAAATAAATAAATAAATATGCTGATGATGCCTAGCTCTACCTCTCATTTTCAGCAGACCCAGGTCCAGCAGTTGCGTTACCACCCGATGTTTGACAGCTGTGGGGATTGGATGAGGGCGAGCCGCCTGAAATTGAATCCTGATGAGATGGAGATGATGTTGGTGGAGAGGGCTGAGGGAGTGGAGGACCGTATCATTGATGGGGTGCACAATACCTTGGTACCTCAGGGTTCACAGTCTGGGCGTGCTCCTTGACTCATAGCTCCGCCTGGATGTCCAGGTGGTGGCTGTGGCAAGGAGTGCGTTCTACCAGTTACATCTGGTGCAGCAGCTTTGGCTGTATATCTCAGACTGTGACCTTGCCACCATCATCCATGCCTTCGTCACCTCTAGGCTTGATTACTGTAATGGAGTCTACATTGGGCTACCTCTGGTGATGATGGTTCGGAGGCTGCAGCTGGTGCAGAATGTGGTGGCCCACCCGCCCGCCTCCTTACGGAGACAGGCCGTCTTCCGAGCCCAATTCAAAATGTTGGTGCTTACCTATAAAGCCTTACACGGTCTGGGCNCAGGCGGCTCACCCTGGTTCTAAATCATGCCGGCTCAGGCAGCCCCAGACTCAGCTGACCCTGGCTCAAGCGTCCCAGCTCACTATAGCTCCACATGCCTCTCCAGTTGCTCCCGGCTCCTCCATGCTCCCGACTCCCGGCTCCTCCTCCTTCAAACGGCCCCAGCTGACTCAGTACACCACATGCACACTTTATCAATACACATTGCCACATCACCGCGAAACCAGTCAATCGCCACAGGATATGGCTGGAACTGTAATGGCAATGAGCTTTTGGTGGGGTAATGGGTAGTGGGTGGGTTGGGATGGGGGGGAGGGGGTGTTGACCCTGCTGTTTGTAATATTAGATATTTATTTTTATACTTCGTTTTAAATGTTTTATGAGTGTTTGTTCATAAAACCATGGATTTGTCCCAAGTGGTCACCTGCCCGACTCATGTGGGGGGGCATATCATCGATCTGATCTTCGGCTCTGGCCTTGAGGCGGGTGGTCCGGTAGTGGGGGAGGTTACAGCTGTTCCCTTGTCATGGACGGACCATTATCTCCTCCAGGCCAGCCTCTAAGCGCACCACCCCTAGAAGGGGAATGAACCAGTTAGGTTGGTCCTCCCTTGGAGGCAGATGGAACCTCAGCGGTTCCAGGAGGTCGTGAGGGAATTAACCTTGGACCTGGACGGTCACTCTGTCGATGAGCTAGTCCAGCATTGGAACAGCTTGCTGGGGGAGGCCATTGACAGGGTGGCTCCGAGACGCCTGCTGCCTCTGTCTCGTCACCGCAGGGCCCCTTGGTTTACTGAGGGGCTGCGGTGCATGAAGCAAGAATGCAGGAGGCTAGAGCGATGTTGGCTTGGACTCGCTCTGACTCCGACCAACTTTTCCATAGGACCCATTTGCAGTCCTAAGTTGAGGCTGTGAGGGCAGCAAAGAAGGAGTTTTTGCTGCCCTCCTAGCATCCACGAAGTCACGCCCGGCAGAGCTGTTTTGGGTGGTGCGGGGGTTGGTCAGTCCGGCCTCCCTCCGCCTGGACAGGGACTTGTCCTGGGCCCACTGTGAGGAATTTGTCATCTACTTCGCAGACAAGATCGCTCGGATTCAGAGCGACTTCAACGCTGGGTTGGGGACAGTAGGTGGAGAGCGCGAGGTGATGGAGGCCCTGTCTGGTCCAGGTTTATGGGGGGAGTTTCAGGAAGTGACGCCAGCTGATGTGGTGGATGTCCTGGGGTCTGTGCGAGCCACTAGTTGCGAACTTGATCCTTGTCCATCCTGGTTGGTGAAAGCCTCCAGCGAGACATTGGGGACGGTGCTGGCGAAGGTGGTTAACGCGTCCCTGCAGCAGGGGAGGATGTCGCCCAGCCTCAAGGAGGCTGTGGTGCGCCCCCTGCTGAAGAAACCATCATTAGATGTGGACGCACTCGCCAGCTACCGACCTGTCTCTAAACTTCCCTTTTTAGGGAAGGTTATTGAGTGGGCGGCGGCGATCCAGCTCCAGGTGCATCTAGATAGCATCCGTTTCCTAGACCCTTTTCAATCTGAGTTCCGTCCTGGCAATGGCACTGAGACGGCGTTGGTGGACTTGGTCGATGATCTTCACCGGGAGATGGATGCAGGATGTTCTACTTTCCTTGTCCTACTAGATGTCTCAGCCGCTTTTGACACTGTGGACCACGGGCTGCTGCTGAGATGGCTGGGTTACCTGGAGGGTCTGGACGGGACTGTTCTTGAATGGTTCCACTCATTCCTCTCGGGGAGAAGCCGGCAGGTGGTGTTAGGGGCTGAAACATCTTGCCCCCGCGCCTTCTCCTGTGGCGTTCCGCAGGGTTCTATTCTGTCTCTGCTATTGTTTAATGTGTATACGCAGTCCTTGGGGGAGGTTGTGAGAGGGTTCGGGGTGCGATGTCACCAATATGCTGATGATACTCAACTGTACCTCTCTTTTTCAGTTGACCCAGACCCTGCTGTCTCATTGCTAGCCCAGTGTTTGGAGGCCGTGGCGGAGTGGATGTGGCAGAGCAGACTAAGGCTCAACCCCGATAAGACGGAGGTGATGGTGGTGGGGAGGGTGACGGAGGTGTTGGCCCCCCTGATTGGGGGGTTCGCCCTCCCATAGCTCAACAGGTTCGGAGTCTGGGGGGGGTGTTGAACTCGAGTCTCCGGCTGGATCGACAGGTGGAGGTGGTGGCGAAGGTTAATAATGGAGACAGAAGAGAAGCTTGTGGAACGCCACAATCCAGGGCCCGAGGGCTGGAAGATTCAGTCCCCAGGACAACCCGCTGGCTTCTCCCCGAAAGGAATGAGCGGAACCATTCAAGAACAGTCCCGTCCAGACCCCCAGGTCTCGCAACCGTCTCAACAGCAGCCCATGGTCCACCGTGTCAAAAGTGGCCAAGAGATCTAGCAAGACCAGAAGTGCTGAACATCCTGCGTCCATCTCCCGGCGGAGATCATCCACCAACGCCATCTCTATACCATCGCCGGGACGGAACCCAGATTGAAATGGGTCAAGGAAACTGATGCTGTCGAGATGCACCTGGAGCTGCAGTGCCACTGCCCATTCAATAACCTTCCCTAAAAGGGGAAGGTTAGAGACAGGTAGGTAACTGGCGAGTGCGTCCACATTCAAAGATGGTTTCTTCAGCAGGAGGCGCACGACAGCCTCCTTGAGATCGGGGAGCAAACTCCCCTGCCAAAGGTACGCGTTGATTACCCTCACCAGCACCATCCCCAAAGTCTCCCTGGAGGCCTTCACCAACCAGGACAGGCATGGATCTAGTTCACAACTAGTGGCTCTCACAGACCCCAGAACACCCACCGCATCGGTTGGCATCACTTCCTGAAACTCATCCCAAGAAGCTGGACCAGACGCTCACGCTCCACCACTACTGCCCCCAATCCAGTGCTGAAGTTGCTCTGGATCCGAGCGATCTTGTCTGCAAAGTAGATGGCAAACTCCTCACAGCGGGCCTGGGACAAGTCCCTGTCCAGGTGGAGGGAGGCCGGACCAACCAGCCCCCGCACCACTCGGAACAGCTCTGCTGGATGCGACTTTGCAGACACTATGAGGGCGGCAAACAACTCTCTCTTTGCCGTCCTCACAGCCTCAATGTAGGACCGCAAATAGGACTTACGAAGAAGTCGGTCGGATTCAGCGCGAGTCCGACGCCAGCATCGCTCTAGTCTCCTACCTAACTGCTTCATACACCGCAGCCCCTCGGTAAACCAGGGGGTCCTGAGGTGTTGAGACAGAGGTAGGAGATGTCTCAGCATCACCCTGTCAATGGCTTCCCTGAGCAAGATATTCCAAGCTCGAACAAGTTCATCAACAGAGTGACCTTCAGGGTCGAAGGTTAAATCCCCCAGAGTCTCCTGGAACCATTGAGGTTCCATCAGACTCTGAAATTATGAAGCACAATTTTAGTGCACTTCTCCCATCTGCTCAGAGCAAGTGGAGTCTCTTGTCATTCTCACAGTGAGGGCCTCCAATAATTAACTGAAGGCCATGAGAGAAAAAGTAAACCAGAAGATAGGAAGGGACAAAAAATTTGACTGGGAAAGTGATGCAGTGTAAAAGTATCATAAGCAGTAAGTCATTAAATAAATGCATTCTATAATTAGCATCTAGTTTTTTTTCCACTTCAGAAGATGGACAAAGCAACCAAGGAGGAAAATTATTCTAACATTATTGAAAGAAATGCTGGCAGTAGTCTGCAATTAGAAGACTGCAGTTACCAGTTATGGGGCAAATTCACTGGTAGCATAAGTGCATACCAACAGTGCATACCATGTCTGAAAAAGGAACATGAAACTCTCTGTGCCTTGGTTAAGGTATAAACGCGGAGTGTGGTCCTAACAGACTCATAAGCTTTCCTAATGCTAATTGGTAGAACAAGTTCTTAGGATTTAGAAACGTGGAACTTACAGATCCAAACAGGTCAAATGAAGTTCAGTTTGTCACTTGAGGAAGGGAGTAACACTAAGACATTAGCGCTAAAACCCTAAGGTGCTCACCAAGACCTTCCTGTATCTGGGGGTGTAAGAAAAGAAGAAAAAAAAAACCCTCCTCTTTTGCTTTCCACACACAAAAAGCAGCATTAGGTTTTGAAATTAACAGTGACCCAGCAACCACAAAAACTGCAGTATTAAAAAAAACTACACAATGTACAGCACGCACTTGAAGAAAAAGGTTAATTCTTGTGGTTTGCTAGCAATTAGCTAAGCCATTCTCCTTCTTTTTGAAAAAGAACACCACGAGTATGCTAGAACAACATTGCCTTTCATATACTCATACATGGTAGATCAGATTAATGGATTTCAGGCGTTCGTTTTAAAATTTCATCATTATTTATTAACATTTTGACCAGCATTTAATAATTTGTTTGCAGAAAGATGCCTGCATATTATGCAGTAATTTGCAGAGTAGCTGTTACTGCTTTGTTCGCTATGGAGCTGGTTTCTCTTCTTTCCGTTTAACGACTTCTACTTTCTGAAAATAGTTTGTCTCAAACCCATTCGTGGAAAAGCGATTTCCAGGATGAGCACAAGTACCTGAGGACATCTTTGTCAACAACAGGCCGATCTGCAACTGTTCTTGCTGACATGGAATTGCCCCAATTATCACCAAACCATTCCATATAGGACAACGAATGGCAATTAGGATGCCACATCTCATTATACAATCCCTGAGCTATGCATTTTCACATAAAAAAAATCAGGTTTTAAGAATATATTTTTTCTTTTGCAAGAAGGAAGGACACACTGCATAAGTGACTCAAACAGCTACAGGCATATTCTGATCCAAAGCAACCTCTTTCTTATAACCAGGGTTCCTAAGTTTTCTCTTTGCGATGGGAAACCAGAGAACAACAGAGATTTTGTCTTTTCCCAGAGAATTTCACGAAAAATGGCAAAAATGTACAGGTTTGGGAGGAGGAAAGAGCGAGCGCGGGGCAGCGAGGATACAGAATGGAGCCGACGGGAAGCAACCTGAAGGCATGTGCTGTGTGGGATGGGGCTCTGCATTTGGACGGGTGCCACAGACCTCCTGTAAGGGGGGGCGGGGGCACTATGAATTGAGGTGGTCAGGTCTTCTGGACCTTGGGAAGAGGGGAGAGGAGTTGGGCCTAATTGGCCCCAAACCAGCTTCCTCAAGTGCCAGCCTCAGTATATGGTCCCCCTTTCTGGTTGGCAGAGCAGTGCGAGATCAGGCTGGGAAGAGGAGGCAGTGAGCAGAGGGAAACAAAGGCATGTGCTGTGGGGGTAGAGGAGCTGCTGTGCATTTGGAGGAGTGGGGGGACTGTTGGTGGGACAGGAAGCTGCAAAATGGCATAAAACTTGAAAACATTCCAATAAAATGTGGTGTTCTAACTCATACCAATATATATTGTGGTAAGGGAAAGTCAGCTATTGTTTACATTTAACTGCAGAAAAACAGGGATTTAAAAAAAAAAAAAAAAAAGTCAGAAAATTTCTGATTTTTTGTCACGGAAAACTAGGAACCCTGCTTATAACCACTTACAACTTGAGAACTTTTTGTTCCTATCCCAAGAAAAACAATAAATTCAAAGTGGTAAAAGGAGCCATCATCCATCTTCACTGTAAGGTATGAAAGCAGCACCTTTTGTTTCAAGATGCAAAAATAATTTTGAGCTAGCAGATGGCAGGAAGTTATCAACTACTTTGTCAAACTCACATTAAAATGGATTAACCATAAATAACAAAGCTGTGATTTATGGTGGTTATATGTGCCATAAAGTATCAGGATGAAGGCAAAGTAGTTCAGATGATATCTTTTATTGGACCAACTTCTGTTGGTGAGAATGTTTCGACCACACAGGGCTCTACATCAGGCTATAGACAAGCCAGAACTAAATTTAAGCAAATGCAAGGCCAGTGTATATATGTGAACATGACATTGGTGAAGGTTCTAATAGAATATAAAAAAAATCAAGAAGCAAGCTTCAAGGGGATGTAAAACGTGTTTGTTAGAGAAGAATAGGGTTGTTAGTATTCAAAATAAGGAGGATGTCTGGAAGACACTCACTAAGACAGGAAGAGACTAGTGTCTTAGTGAGACTAAGGTTTTGCATTTGCTTAAGTTCTGACGTATCTGTAGCTTGATGAAGCGTCCTGTATGACTCGAAAGCTTGCACTGTCTCACAACAGAAATTGGTACAATAAAATATATAATCTGAATTCTGAACTACTTTGTCACCATCTCTTGCATTTATGACTAAGCATGGCAAACACACTCTCTCTAGATTGATCAAGTATCTAAAGCTGATCAACGCATCTGAAACAATGCTTCTAGGTAAGATGACAATGCAGCAATGTGTGGAGATTACAGTTCTAAAGCAAACATGCAAAGAGGAATCAATACCGTAACCTCAGATCTACAATAAATTACAGGGTACATGTCTGTAGGTGCATGCCCATGGCATAGATACTGCAATTAAAGTTTACAATACGAATTCTGTGGCCTCGGCTGTTGAGGGAGTATAAATATAACTGCTACTTGCAGGTCTATAGTAGATTTCTAGGGGACTGTCCTCACAGGTTCATCAACACAGAATGAAACCTACATTTCTGCATCCACCCTGAAAGAGGTATTTATCCTGCTATCATCTAATTCCACGCTGCACTAAGCAGAGCATTTCTACAAGGTAGAACTACACCGCAAGCCTATCACAGATGGACTACAGATTGGCTGGTTATTTGTTTTCAAAAGAGGAGCCTTCAGCTACTAGATATACTTTCATTTTTATGGCCTACTTGATTCCATTCAGATGTTGCACACATGTTCAGCAGGAAATGGGGGATACAATCTATGATTTAGTGCTGTCTAAATGCTGGAAGCAGGAAGGCATAGAACAGCAGTTCTCTTCATGGGCAATGAACAAGGCATGAATTTTTCCGATAACCACAAAAACAAAGAGCTTGATAATCTAAATCTCTTCTCAGATGACTCCTCACAACTATAAATTTTGACCAATTTAAAGCAAAAAGCGATCACGCTTCAGGTTTATGGACTGGAGCATCACTGTTCACTTAGGAACAAAAAACAGTAACAAAACACCAGCTACAATATTTACACACACCAAAAGTTGGCTGATATCAGCTTTTGGTTGTATCCATAAAATGTTGCTAGTTTTTCTTAGACTGTACTTTAGTTCAGCTTGACAAACTCAGATATTTGTAGGTCCAAAAACCCCAAACACGACACATTTCATTTGTAAATCAGGAATGTAAACTGTGAAGGAGGGAAAAGGACAATGCTAGTGGAACAGAAAAGATTAAAGCAGCAGCTATTAAATAATATATTAGCTAACTACACCGTTTCCCCCCCTCATGTGTGTAAAGGAAGTAAGGTTGCCGTGTTGGTCCCCAAAATAGGCAATAGAGACAAAGTAGTACAGTGATATCTTTTATTGGACCAACTACAGTTGGTGGAGGTATGCAAGCTTTCAGACCTCACATGGGCCTAATCTGATCGCCCCCTAATCTGAAAAGGCATTTTTGCTATTTGTTTAGAAAGCACTTTTAGGTTATGCAAACATTTAAATTTATTTCCCTTGTTTTTGAAGACACACAGACAGACAGACAGACAGAATAAGCCTATCAAGCAATGGCATATTTCTAAGTACTGTATCCTCTCTGAGGTGCAAAGTATTTTGTGTGTGTGCGTGTGTCTGTTTTCACACGGACAAGGGTTGGGAGGGGGGATGGGTGTGCTCATGCGGTGGGTGCCCCCCTTTATTTATTTATTTCAAAATATTTTTATCCCGCACCCTCCTGCTCAGATAGCAGCTCGGGGCAGCTCACAACAAGCCAAACAATAAAATCAACAATTAATATCACAGCTTAAAATTTAAAATTCATTAAAATTACTAAAAGAGCAGAACCAAAATCCCTCCCCAGCCCACAACCCATCCCTCCCCAGCCCACAGCCCACGCTTCCCATCTCCCTCCCCAAAAGCCTGGCAGAACAGCCAGGTCTTACAGTGTCTCCAGAAAGAGGAGAGGTCTGGGGCCAGGCGAGCCTCCGTCAGGAGGGAACTCCACAGCCTAGGAGCTGCCACCGAGAACGTCCTCCCCATCATCGCCACCCGGAAAACCCGGGGGACTTTGAGTCGGGTGTTCCTGGCCAACCGCAGGGGCCACACCACAGCCCAGGCTATGAGGCGTTCCCACAGGTAAGTGGGGCCCAGGCCATTTAGGGCTTTATAGGTCAACACCACCACCATGAATTGGGCCCGGAAGACAATAGGCAGCCAGTGCAGAGACGGAGCACAGGTGTAATGTACTCACAGCGACCCGTCCCTGTAAGGAGTTGGGCCACCACATTCTGCACCAGCAGCAGTCTCCAGACTGTTACCAAGGGTAGCGCCACATAGAGCGCGTTGCAGTAGTCCAGTCTAGAGGTGACGAAGGCATGCACGACAGTGGCCAGATGAGAGCCCGAAATATATGGCCACAGCCGTCGCACCAAATGTAACTGGCGAAAGGCGCTCCTTGCCACTGCTGCCACCTGGGAATCCAGGCGGAGCTGCAAATCGAGAAGCAACCCCAGACTACGGTCCTGAGTAGCTAAAGGGGTGGAAACCCCAACAATGACAGGGGTCACCACCCCTTCAGTCCTACCCACCAACATCACCTCCGCCTTGTCGGGATTCAGTTTCAGATGGCTCACCCTCATCCAAACCCCTACAGCCCCCAGACACTGGGTAAGCACAGAGACTGCTGGGTCTGGGTCTGCAGAAAAAGAGAGGTAAAGCTGTATATCATCAGTGTACTGACACACACCCATCTACACCCATGGGGCCTCCTCCAGTTTTCCGGATGGCCCCATAGGTGGAAATGCATGGGTGATGGGTGTAGGTGGGTATAAATGGGTGTGCGGTGGGAGCACACACAAACACCCACCGCCCGTGGTGTTTACACAGTCGCACACCTGCTTCCACGGACACACACACCTCCACCGCACAGCCACCGGAACACCCAGCGTGGGGGGGGGCATTCATGTGAAAATGATCTATGCGTACGTGCGTATACAAACATGCACACATTATCCACACTTTCAAATGGAGAAATATAGTGGATGCTTAGAAAGCTTTTTACAACAGAAGAATGTAAAAATGTTTTTGCTAAAGCACTGTGACAACATACTGCACTGATCATCATCATCATCATCGGTAGGCTTGGTAACATTCATATTCTCATCTTCATAATGGCAGACAAATGGGCAGGACATACAAATTATGATTGGAAAGCCCATCATTGAAGATATTCTGCAAACAGTGGCACAATAATAACAATTGTATAACACCTCACTGCCAGATGGGGTACAACATGACATAAAATCCATTTAAAATATAAATTTATATAAAAACAATTTTAAAAGGGGAGGGTACCAGGGAAGGACCACACACATTATGGGGAATCAGTAGTGGACTGGATCCTAAAAGCACCTGGAGAATAAGTCTTCAGGTGCTTTTTGAAAGAGAGGAGGGAGGAATTAAGATGGGTATCCATCTTAGTTGATAAGCTATTAAACAGTTTTAGGTTTATGTCATGTCAAATTTGCATCTTCAATAGACAAGAATCGAAGTAAACAAAAAGAAACTTCAGAAGTGCCTGGCACAGAAACTAGGAAAGCTTCCAATAGTCCGTGTGCGACTATCTTTTTTATACATGCAGTTACCATATAATAAAAGCATTCTCCAATCCTTACTCCAAATTAATACATGTAAGCTTCCATTAAGAAGCAGAACACGCACTATGAACTACAGAGTTATGCTACAAAGCATTAATGGAAATGTTAATGGAAGCATCATAAGGTTTACCATGTAAAATACTAGGCTAGAATTTTTTTTAAAAAATGAAGTATTTGCTGTTTTTAAAGAAACTCAGTCACCCAAGTACTACCCACTGTAATTGTACAAAGTTATGGCAATAAGCACTGTAATGCCAGATTACTCTACCATTAACAATACCTTTCAATTACGGTTATAAAAAATCCAGTTCTTATATCTAAAGAGTTATATCTACCAAGGACAAAAGGTTAGAAATGCCATATTAAACAGAGATCTGTTCCCAAGAGCAACGTACAGTGAGTACGTGTTACTGCTGAAAAGGAAAGCCTCTCTTGTGAGTGGCTGGCTTCCTACTATGGATGTTTGGGATAGGAAGTTGACCATGAACATCACAATATATTGTAACAGTTATCAAAAGACATGGAGTTGAGAGGAAATGTACAAGAATGGTTAGCTAAAAAAACACAACACATTCGTAAGACAGCAAAGGACAAAGGGAAAGATTCTCAGACACACACAATGCCAACACTTACCTAAATGTGACTTGAACTGGAGCAAGGCACTGTTGTACCCCAGGGTTATTAAAACGGACTCTTTCCCCACACGACAATATTCTTTATCTCTGTTAACCAAGCATTTAAACACACAGACTCCATCAGCTGAAGGGAGAGAAAAAAATTACTTTTGAGAGCTTTAAAGAGGAAATGCCACACACACACACACACACACACACACACACACACACACACACACCCAACAACAATATAGGTACTGTACCCATTGATATCTATCCTATGAAACCTTCGAAAGCCTGAATTAGGGGTAGCTGATTTATTTGGAGAAAGATGTTCCACTCAACGGGCTCATGGTCCACAAAATGACTGGTGTGTCATCCCACGGCCCTCAAGATGCTACAATATTTTGTAGGTTGGGGAGAGGAAAACAGCGACAGCCATGGCAGGAAGGAGGACTGGGTGGGGTTAGCTGTTGCTAAACTAATCTCCTTTTTTTGGACACACCCACTGAGAACCTGCTGATCGACCAAATGGCGCTTAAAAAAATAAATCAAATTATGGCAACTAAAAAGAGATGTCCAACATCTGATGGAGAGAAATAGGTACACTTGGTGGCACCCATAATTTCCATAAATTTGCAATAGCCTACTATTTTTTTTCCCCAGCTCAGCCCCAAAGGAACCTCTATCTGAGAGAAGTGTACACACGTTTGTATGTGCAGGACAGATGGTTCATGTTGAAACTCAACCTATTAGAAAGTCAGAATTTTCAAATATATGTATTGACTTTGACTCTAAAGTTTTAGTTTTGAAGATACTCAGAAGATCACAGGTGGAAGCAATGACAGTCCCTTCAGTATGCTAAAGAATCATCTCTCACAAATGCACTCATGCCCTTCCTACTTTTTATTTTTTAAGTTTTCATCTTGACACAACTTCCTCCTGCTAGGGTATTTATTGCCTTTCTTTGTTTTTTGATAGCAGTGCTTAACTCAAGCTTGCTAACATGAGAAATGGTGCCCCACCTCCAGCAATGAATAAACAATAGGCAAAGGAGTCACTGCTCTTCTTCCTGCTGGATTCATGAGGTGTTAATGACCAGCTGAACCTGGTATAAACTTTACACTACAGGGAACTCAGTCCAATGCTGCTGGCAAAAAGGTACTGATGGAATGTATGCTCATCAATCAACACTACTCCTGCATCCTCAGGTCTAATCCAACTGTTTGGTTTAAACATGAAATATACTTTTAAGTATTCTTTAGCAAAGATTCAAAAATTCACTTGCCCACACTCCTATGGGGAATAAACATAATTCTTTGGCGAGTGTCATCAATTGCTGCAGAATCTAAGTTCCTATTTAAGTTTTCATTTCAACTTGTTTCTATTCCATCAATGAAAAAACCAGAGCTGAAACTCAGTCCTCTGAAAACTTTGGAATCCACCAGGGATTCCGGTGCTCAGTTCCAAATTTTCAAAGTCCGAAGTCCTGAGTACCAAAGCCGGTCCTTGGAAAACTTTGGAAGCCTTAATTGAGTGCTGGTGCCATTGCACATGTGATTGGAATGATCCAGACAGTTGACCCCCTAGCTTCTCTGAGCTAGGAACTAAACATACTGCCATATTTGGTAGGAGGGGGGCATGGGAAGGGACAGTTGAGTGATGGACAAGCCAGATGCCAAGTTTTGATTGACTGGCATAGGCAAAATAAAAGTGGCTATACATACAGCTATTTCCCATTCTCTACTGAATTTGGCTGTGTGCGCTACCCTGCTGATCTGCAAGTAACTGGTTGAGGGGGGGGGAGGGGTGCCTTACCTGTCCTGTCCATAGGGGCAGTGCTGGGGGACGGGGGATCACTTGTTTCTACCATGTCATGGTTTTAAAAAAATAAATAAATAAGTGGGTGCCACAATACTGCTTCCTACTGCTTGGCTGCATGGAGGTCAGAGAGATCTCTGCCTTGCTCCACTTCCTCTTGCCTGGGCTGTCCAAGTTACCAGTGCCACACCAATAGCATACCTTTTAAAAAAAATAAGCAAGTGCCACTGCTGCCTGCTGCTTGGCACCATGGTGGCCAAAGGGATCTGCCTAGCTCCAGTTCCCCTGGCCAGGGCTGTCCATTTACTAGGGGCAATGCCGGGGGTTGCCACCAGTGCCAAATATACTTAAAGTTTGGGTGCTGCCTGCACTGCCTGTTAGCAAGTTGGCAGTACCCTTGAGGTCAGAAAGGGATCACGTCTGCTGTGGTTTTTGTGGGCACTGTGACTGTACTTCGTCTGTTTATTCAACTTTGCTAAGATGTGACTGCCCCGTCGGGCACAGGGGGGATACATTTTCTTTCTGGTTAAAATAATATGGTGTGCGCCAGGGGGTGGGGCTTGCCTTGCATACGTGGGCACTGGACAGGCACGATGGAAGCTTGTGGGTAGGTGAATGTCTGGTTTCTTTCTTGTGGGTGCTGTTATTATGTCTGCTAGGCTGGCTTTTTTGGTTTCTGCCCACAGTTGCACTTTTGTGGGTTTGTCTTCTTGAATGATTGTCCCACTTTTGCTAGCTTGCTTTTCTGGGCACTGCTTGGTTAGCATAATTATTTTAAAATGGGTGTGCTGCTGACGGTGGGCCACTGCTGGATTCCTTTTTTTTTTTTCTTTTCTTTTCTTTTTTTTTTGCCTTTCTTCACATGGTTGCCCTGTTTAGGTTTGTATTCTTGAGTGATTGTCTCACTCTTGCTAGCCTGCTTTTCTGGACACTACTTAGCTGGCATAATGATTTTAAAGTGGGTGCACTTCTGATGGTGGGCCATGCTGTGGGTACTACTGGCTTTTTCTTGATTTCTGCATGCAGTTGTGTCTTCTTGAGTGATTGTCTCACTCTTGATAGCCTGCTTTTCTGGGCACTGCTTGGCATAACGATTTTAAAGTGGGTGAGCTTTAAAATCATTAAAAAGAAAGAGTTCCAAAGTCCCAAGTTCTGGGGATTTCTGAGGTCGAGCTCTGAATTTCGGATTCGCGGAAAAAGTTCCAAACTTCGACCAAGTACCTGGACCGGGTACTCAGAACTTTGGAACTTATTCCGAGTACCTGGAAGGCCTATTCAGTGCAGCCCAAGAAAAAACCTTCAAAACAGAAACAGAGTGTAAGCCCCTGCAGTTCTGTCTTCCTAAACCAAAGAACACATCCCAGCACATCCATTACTGCCCAGACATTTTTTAAGCTGCAGCAAGTTAAAAACTGGTTAGTCCTGTCCAGTTTTCTCTGTGGCTACTGGGATCCCTGTGGTTAGCAGCAAAAAAGGTCTTCTGTTGGAGCGTGGGAAAATTACAAGCCAAAACAGCAGAAGCAAACCTGGATGCTACTGTTGAGAGAACAACAATCTGAAAATGGGAGGTTGAGGAATGGTAAACTAGCACAAATTTGCTGATTCCACCTTTGCTACTTTGAAAGAGAAAGGGTTCAAGAACAAAACAGAAGCGAGGGACATTGGCAGGAGAATTAGTTCTGATATTTTTGGAATTTCACACACATGTATTTAAGTGGAAACAACTTTAAGTTACTTTATTTACTACTTTCTGCTGACCTGCCTGACAAAGGACCCTGTGAAGTCCGAAAGCTTACACACCTCCACCAACTTGAGTTGGTCCCAATAAAAGATGACTCCATACTATTTTGTCTCTACTGCCTATATTTGGGGACCAACATGGAAATCACATAATCTCTACTAATTTCTTGGTAACAGAACTTTTCTTTCCGATAACTTTTCCGGCACCCACATATCAGACAAACTGATTACAAAACTTAAACTTCAAAGAGGGAATAAAATTAGCACACAGTGAAAAACTACAAATTTGCATGCATGTGTATGGGCTGGGGTGGAGACAGAGCTAATATAGGAAATGGGCTACAAACAAGGCTTTCCCCATCTTTACACAGAAATGAGGAAGGAAGGAAGGAAGCGTGTATCTCACAGAGTGAGGACAACTAAAATGAAAACACCCCATGGTAGAGATACAATAAAGCATGGAAGAGGGAGAATAGGAGGCAGCACAGGGAAGGAAGGAGTAATATCCTTATAAGAAAATATGCTGACCTACTGACTGCTCCCCAATAGAGGGGGGATGGGCAGTGGTCATTGCAATTACTTCCAAAGGTTTTAAAAACAAGTGGGTAAGAATTTGAAGTGCATCAGCAAAACAAGGGGGAGCCAACAGAGTGGTCCCAATGTGAGCAGCTATTGACATTTGCTGCTTAGACAATTGGCTGCTGCATGTTGCCCATGCTGGGTGCCTAGGTGCTGATTTTCCATTTGGTCTCCAATAAAACAGATTGCTCTAATCGGATACCATGGCAACAAGTGCCATGACCAACAAGCCACTTAGTCGAGAGTAGCCCCACTGAATTCTGAAGTGGCCATCTGTTTATGTAACAGAGGCAAACTGACACAAATGTTTTATGGCCTATAAACATGCCAAATTATAGGTGGCTAAGGGTTTGCACTTGTGAACTTCTGGTGTGTTTGACGTAACAATGCACACTCTTGCAAATGTAAATTGGAGAATGCATAGCTGTAAAGGAAGTAGTCTGTAAAGATTAAAAGTGGGGAAATAACCTCACAATCTTGTTTAGAGGTGAAATGGGTCTTCCGTTAAAGCTAATGTACTTTCGACCACAGTAAGCACAAGATCTCCCAAAACAGTGTTTCTCAAGTACAAGCGTCTTGGAAGGATGTTTTTCACATGTTCAAAAAATTGCTCCCCACCCTCATTTGTTTGGGACACACTACATGTCATTGGTTATTCAAAAGCACCAGGAGAGGAAAGGGGTGGGGAACCCACACTCCTTCCATTCTAAACAACATGTGTGTAACCTTTCAGGGTTTAGGACAGATTGTTTTAATATAAAAATCTCTTTATTAAGGTTTTTCATCTTATTTGATCCTACATACAATAAAAGTTTGCTGAGCCAATTCAAACAGTTTCACATTACGTTTGTGTTCAGCGGCACCCTTGAATACACATACAACGACAAAGTTGCTGGGATGACATTACAAATTTGGCACTAAAATAAGTGTGCGCGTGATTTTGTTTTGGAACATAAGTAGTGCCATACTGGGTCAGACCAACGGTCCATCAAGCCCAACATCCTGTCTTCAACGATAGCCAATCTTGGTTGCTTAGTAGAAGCACCCAACAGATCACAATAAGGAGTTCCATTCCCTGCTGTTCATTTCCAGCTCCCCAACTGTCAGAAGTTACATTCCCCAAATCTACTTGGCTAATAACAATTAATGGACCTGTCCTCCTAGAACTTATCCAATCCATTTTAAAACCCAGCTATACTACTGGTCTTGACCATGTCCTCTGGCAACAAATTCCACAAGTTAATTGTATGTTGAGTGAAAAAACACTTTGTTTTAAATCAGGTGCCAGTTAGTTTCATGAAGTGTTCTCTACTTCTAGTACTATTTGAGAGTGTAAATAACCGCTCCCTATTTACTGGTTCCACACCGCTCATGGTTTTACAAACTCTCAGGCCACTTTCACACATGACAAAAAAGAGTTCTTATAAGTGCCTGAGATAATTCCAGGTGTTATAAATGCTAGAGTTCTGTCATATGTGCACACACTATTCTCTTTTTATGCAGCGAGATCTCACAGCCTTTAAAAGTCACGTCTTGAAAGGCTATGAGATCTTGCTCATAAAAGGGGAATAGTGCGTTCACACATGACAAAATTCTAGCATTTGTAACATCCGGTATTATCTTGTGCACTTATAAGAAACCTTTTTGTCATGTGTAAAAGTGGCCTCAGTCCTCTCTTCTCCAAGCTGAAAAACCTTAACCTATCAAGCCTATCCTGATATGGGAGCCATTCCGTACCCTTTATCATTTTTGTTACCCTTCTCCGTACCCTTTCTAGTTCTACTATGTCTTTTTTTGAGAAGAGGTGACCAGAACTCCACACAATATTCATGGTGGGGTCGCTCCATATATTTATATAGAGGCATTATGATATTTTCAGTTTTATTCTCCATTCCTTTCCAAATAATTCCTAACATTTAATTTGCTTTTGTGACCGCTGCCATACATCGAGCGGAGGATTTCAATGTATCGTCCACAATGGCTCCAACATCATTTTTCTGAGTGGCAACCCCTAATTTAGAACCCAGCATTGTGTACATATAGTTTGGATTATTTTTCCTACGTGCATCGCTTTGTGCTTGGCAACATGAAATTTCCACTGCCTTTAGTTGCCTAGTTACCCAGTCTCGCAAGATCCTCCTGCAAGTTCTCAGTCTGCTCACTGACTACCTTGAATAAATTTGTGTCCTCTGCACATCTGAGCACCTTGATCTTTACTCTTTTTTTCAGATCATTAATGAATATATTAAACAACACAGGTTCCAAAACAGGTTACTGGGACGCACCACTATTTACTTCTCTCCATTGCAAAACCTGACCATTTAATCCTATCCCTTGGGTGTTAGCAAATGAGACAATAAACGAGCAGGTGGATACCCACCCAGTGTGGACTATTCAGGGAGGGGTGGCTACAGGAGGCAATGTATTTATTTATCTATTCATTCAATTTGTATCCCGCCCCTTCTGCGAACAGCTGACATGAAGCCCCCCAACTCATCACGAGGTCCATGTGAAGTCTGCAGTGTGGGTGAAAGCAGGCTAATGTATGCTCACATCCTGTCAATTAGATTTCATACAGCCTCCTCACGTCCCAGTCCACCAGCACCAGTAAGTCATGGGTGAAATTGCCTAGAACGCTCCACGGAGCTATCACTTCTGGTTCCTCTCCCCCTCAATGGCACACATATAATATCGGTCTTAAAAATCCGTGACATTTTCAAACAATATATTCTCCAAGCTCTTCATGGTTGGCAGTACATGCCCGACACTTGCTCTTTCCCAGCCGTTGCACTCTCCCTAACGACTTGCGTAGGATTTCCATCAACGGGGCGATGGCTCAAACCAACAACCAGGAGACAGCTACCACCATTACAACCATTGTCCAATCCACCACAGCTGGATCCAGGCACATCTTTCCCTTGTCCTCCACATTGTTCTTGCACACCTTAAGCAAACACGCCTCCACAGCCAGAACCAAGGCAGGAGGATCAGGAAAACATCCCCCTATTACCACTACTCAAGTGATTAAACCAAGCTATCCCTAAAAGGAGCAGGTAAAAAAAATAAATAGCTTTTCTTGTTTTTTAAATGTTCTTTTTTTTTTTTTATAATCCATACTTTCCATGCTTCTTGGAAGTTTGTGGGGGCCAATGTAAAAGGGTGGTATGGCGCAGTGATACACTTCTTGGGGATCTAGGGACTGAAAGGAAAGGGGGATTGTGGGTGCACTTAAAACGGGGGATTGGAGGTTGCTGGCCATGCAACTGAGTACGGGGGGAAGTGGGCGCTTGGGGAAGAGTAATCCAACAGGCAAAGCTTTCACCTGGATGCAGAGGGAATGGCCATAGGAAGCCACTGGCAAAGGGTGGGTGCTGGCCATTCTCAGAATAGTTGCCTGCACGCCTCTGTGTCTACATTTCCTATTGATATTTCCAGACTCGACTAACCTGAAATGCCAATAGGAAACACCGAGGCTGAGGCCTACAGCTGACTAATCTGTAAATACCAAACAATAGGGAACGTACATGCCGAGTCTTGTAGCCGGTTACTATGGGAACGCGAATAGGAAATGCACATGGAAAAGTTGCCAGCTAGGTGCTACGGGAGATGCAGATGGGCCAGAGGGGGGAAAACACAGTGACAGGTAATCAATTTTTAAAAAGCTTTTATGGATATCACAAAAAATCATTTAAAAATCGTTCACTTTGTGGAGTGAGCCCAGAATAAAGAAACAGTCGTGGCAGCAGTTCCTATGGTTCTCCAGAGCTGAGAGTCATGGCAGGTGACAGGATATTGAGAAGGGGGGCGGGGGCGGAGCATGGCTGGGAAGCGCACCTGTCCATTTATTAGGCTAGTCATGTTAAACCTATGCATGGGGGCTGCACAGATGGACAAAAGCTACATGTCACGGGGCTGTCCATTTATTAGGCTGTACGTGCTAAACATATGAGCGGGGCTGCATGGACCGAACGTTGACGACAGCATTTGGTCTCATTTGTTAACCCCCTTCATTTCCTATCCTTTAACCATTTACCAATACACAAGAGGACACTGCCTCCTATCCCATGACTATTTAATTTCCATGAGGTACCTTATCAAACGCTTTCAAATACATTATTTTTTTAAAACTTATATCCCGCCCAGTGGCGAACAACATAAAATAAATCTACAAATTTTAAAACAAATCATAAAAACTCACCCTCCCTCCCAAACCCCACCTGCCCCATTATGTCGATGGGCTCATCCTTATCCACATGTTTATATACAACCTTGAAAAATTCCAGCAGATTAGCAAGGCACGACTTCCGTTTGTCAAATCCATGTTGATTCTTCCCCATTATGTCACGTTTATCAACATGCCCAATAATTCTGTTCTTAACCATTTCAACCAGTTTGCCTGGCACAGATGTGAGGCTCACTGGTCTGTAGTTTCCAGGATCACCTCTGGAGCCCTTTTTAAAGATATGGGTGTTACATTCGCTACCCTTCAATCCTCAGGTTGAGTAGCAAATTTTAGCATTAGATTATTGATAAATGCATAGGTTTAACATGACTAACCTAATAAATGGACAGGTGCACTTCCCAGCCCAGCAATGTACCTGGTGCTTTACAAAGTAATTGAATATACACGGTCCCTGCCCTAGGGTTTACAATCTGAGACACGTGGGTGGGAGGGAGATTAAGGAATGGAAACAGAGGGAGAGACAAGGAGTGTAACGTTCACGAGGATGCAAGGTCCCAGGTGCACGCACTTGGCTTAGTTACATCGAGAATGATGGCTGATTGGTCCATGTGGTGAGGATACGAGTACACAGACCTTAGGTAACAGATTGTACTACATGGAGGGTATCAGCAGGAGTTAGGTGAGGGGAGCGAGGAGTCGGGGAGGGCAGAGCGGAAGAGGTGGGTCTTGAGGAGGGATTTGAAGGTACGAAGGGAGGGGGCGAGGCGGATGTGGGCAGGGAGGGAGTTCCAGGCGTGGGGGGCAGCTAGGGAGAAGGGACTAAGGCGGTTAGGGGAGCGGGGGAGGCGTGGGAGATTAAAAATTACCAATAGTATGTCTGTCTGTGATTTCATATCTGAGCTCTTTCAGAAGTCTGGGGTGAATACCATCTGGAGAAAACTGATTTACTAATGACTGTAGGAAAGTTACATAGTGTGTGAAGAAGCTTTTCCATTAAACCCATTAACTACCATATAAAGAAAAGCGGTGTTTAACATTCATGTGAGGGAGTCAGAAGAGGCATCAGAGCACAAAGCAAGGGGAGATTATAGAAAGAGATGAAAGCTTTGCCGTGAAGGAAACATAAGGAAAAACTGTTTAGTGGCTGATGTATGCAACTTGCATCTCTTCTAATTGGTTTGCTTGTGTGCGGCACCTTTAACTGGAGAGAAGTCCTAACAACGAAAGCAGCTACCAAACACTGTGTGTAATACAGAATATACTGACCGTGTGCTTTCTAATAGCCAGGGAGTCCGTCCTTTTGTTTTCTCTTATATTATTATATTAATTCTTCATATGAAGATTGTTCTGACAGAAGAGACATGGTTATTGTTTCTGAAGGAGAGAAGGAGCACTACCCAGAACAAAGTCAACAAAGATGTTTCATGATGCATTGATGTAGCTACTGGACATCCCACCAGCCATCTTGATGGTCAGGGGGGCTGCCGAGAAGTTCACAGAGGCCCAGGGCACAATGCCACACAGTGCCCCTAATTCCAGTATCCACTGTGTTCAACTTTTAACATTATAATTTTTAATTAAAAAATCAGTCTCAAAAGCATCTGATGTTACATTTTTAAATGTCTATAATT
The DNA here is from genome assembly GCA_003113815.1 of Sphenodon punctatus. NCBI lineage: Eukaryota > Metazoa > Chordata > Lepidosauria > Sphenodontia > Sphenodontidae > Sphenodon > Sphenodon punctatus. The sequence goes on from QEPC01009294.1 coordinate 1,989,617, forward strand.
CTGTAATTTCCCCCTCTTTTAGTGAAAAAGAAGAACAGGCTCTTGTGTGTGATGGAGGCTGTTTTGAAGTTTCATGGTCTTTATGTTTCAGTTGCAAGGTCAGTTATATGTAGAAAAACATACCTGTGTTCTGGGAATGAAATTAAGAGCTTGCTAGGGTCTTTACAGTGCCTTGGAGTCTAGAACTATAAAATTTGAAACATTTTTTAAGGAAAGATTTTAATAAAGAAGAAAGGTTTCCCTTTCTCACATGAATAAAGTGAAACTTAAATCCACAGACTGTGTTTCAGTATGTGTGGCAAGGGAGAGGTGGAAGGGAATGTTCTTTCTGGATTTTGTCAGAACACAAATCATCCATACTAGTACTTTTAGCAGTATACAGTCCAAAAGAAACACAATTAGGCTTGACTTAATAAAGTCAATAAGAATCTTTTCATTCAACATATTTTTCAGTTTACTTTTAATTCTTTATTAGTACATTATGAGAAATGCATCATCTGGTGCACGACACTGCATTTTTATTTTTATTTTTAAAAAAATACATGTTGCTTTAATTCCCATCTGTCACTTTTCAGGTAATAAAACTGGTGTGTTTTGTTCTGTGGGTTGCTTTTTCCCTACTCTTTGCACAGTATAGCATAGGGGCATTACTCCCAAACTGCTGTGCTAGCTGTATAAAGGTAAGATTTTTTTAAGAAGCATTTACATTGGGAGCTTAAACCCAGTTGAATGTCAATGGAACTTAAATCTCACTGAGTTCTTATAGTTCATTTAGGCAGGTTACAAAATCCTAGTTTTTAACCAGCCATGGGGAAAATTTATCAAAGGCCTCCAGAAATTAGAGCCCTGCGTCCTAGACCAAGCCCAATCCAACACAAGGGGTCTGGAAGGGCTCGGTCGGGGAGCCCTCAGTCCAGGTGCACTCAGGCCCAGACAAGCCCTTCTGGGCAAGAGGCCCCACCCCCACAGTGTGCTGTGACGTCATGGTGCTCCATGTGGGTAGGCAAGCACATCAGCAAAAGAGCAGGGAAGTGGCTTAACCATTTCTTGACATGACCTGCCCACACAGAATGGTGTGATGTCACAGCACGCTTTGAGGACAGGGACATCCCCATTACATGGAGGAGCTCAGCTGTGTTGTTACTGGGCTCAGGTTGGTTCCAATATAGTTGGACTTGATTTGGAGCCCATGCAGAAACACGTACAACTAGAAAGGAAGCTAAAAATAATTTCCCGTTTGCAGAGATTAAATTAGAACATACAGCATTACCTAGAATGCTGTGAAAGAGGGGGAGGGTAGTAGTAGTTGCCAATGGTCCATCACAGCACTCTCTTTAATACTGCACACCGGGCAGAAGCTTATACCGTTTCCTTTAGGGCAACTGTCATGGGAAACCCTACTTGTACCCCCTTAGGTGCATGGAGCCGCATGCGCCAGTCAGCTCCCAGATGTGCAAAACCCCATGACTGCTATACCGTTACTGTAACCTGTACCATGTGTAGAAATGTGACAGTTATTACTGTAACTGGTACCAGGTAGGTACAGGGATACTGGGCTTAAGTGAAACAGGGTGTTGCTAAAGGCCCTTCAACGAGTCATTGAGGCACCACACCCTGGAAGCCCAGGGCCATCCCCATTCATGGACAATTGAGAAACAGGAAAAGCGACAACACCCTGCATGACTTTCCCCATGACATCAGGGACACTGCTACTAGAGTTTGGGGGGTTTAAAGAGGAACCTTTCTGACCCACAAGAGAGCGCCTTTTTTGGACAGCTTCCCTGGACTGCTGCTGGACCCTAAGCAAGCACCCTATCACCCGGCTGGGAGACAGAGAAGGGACACTTTGACCCATGAAGTCAGGCCGCTAGCTTGGCTGGGTGAGGGCTAGTCAGGGAAACCAACGTTTAGCTGGCTTTCTGTTTGTTTTACCTTTATTTTCTTACTGCTCACTCTGTACTTGCTCTGTGCCTTTTGGCTTACCTTTTAGATATAAAGTTTCGCATTTAACTCCAAACGAGGTCTCCTTGTGATCGTTGCACCCGAAGCATTGAACAGGACGGGAGTTCTCGGCCAACCCCAAGACGAGCCTAACCCAATTGTAAATTTCTGAAACCTGCAAGATTGCTAGGGGCACAGGAAAGGGTGGAGACAACCCAGAGAGCGCGGGAACCCTGACAGCCCGGCAGTCTCCACGTGACAGCAACTACTAGGCAAGATACATTCCATTTCCCTTCGCATCTTTTGTCTTGTCTATTTAGACTACGTTCTGTAGGGCAAAGACTGTCTTTACTATGTATTTTGTACAGTACGCCCAGCCATTCCAGTGGGGCTCTGATCTTGAAAGAGGTATCTAGGCTACTCTTATAAAAAAAAAAACAGCTGCCCATGAACCATCACAGCTCCCTTTCATGATCTGATCCAGGTTCCAAGTCTATTCAAGGAAGCTGAAATGAGACAGTAGTGCAAGTACAGAAGAAAGCAGAACCGTTTATCATGAAGCCTACAAAACAAAAAATAAAATAAAAATCCTCCAGATTATTATAATTAATAGTCTTTATTTTTATATAGTGCCCCTCTGGCATGGCACTCGGAGCACTTTACATATAACTAATAAACACAACTTTTAATCCTAACAACCTGTGAGGTAGCTTAGGCTGAGAGAATACTGTGACTGGCCTGAGGTCACCCAGTGAGTTTCTGGCTAATGCGAGACACCCCTCACCCCCCTCCCCTGGTCCAAGTACTGCACACTTAGCCATTACACCACACTGGCTCTCATAATACTTCTCCTTGAGTAGCACAAACTTTGTAAGTGTCAGAATCCAGGTCTTGAACCCTCGTCTTGGGGATTCCTCGACTGGTGGCTGGGCCTGAAGTACAACTGCTGCATTTTGCCTCAGGTCCCTCAAGGGACTTCTCTGCCACACCTGTCTACCTCCAACCCCTGCCAGGTCTTCCAGCTTCCTGGCTGTCTACCAGTCAGGATAGAAGCCCAGTCCTGGCCTCGATCCTGACCCTACATCCCAAACTGAAAACCCCACATCCTGGATATACCCTCACCCAACTCCTTACAGCAGGTCTCAAATACTCGATAAGATGTCAATGTTGTACAATTTCAGTATCCAAGATTTCACACTAAGTCATACTTAGTATAAATGTGTGTGTAACATAAAAATACTGTGTGTGTGTAAAATAAAAAGAATCCCATTTGTATATTAGAGAGTAGATGTCTGTAGAGTTTTGCTTTAGAATGGTGTTTTATTAAATATATATTGTATATAGTGCAAACTTTAAAAAGTCTTTCAAAATGAAAATTAAAGTTGAAAAATGCATAAAGTTTCTGAATGTGGAATGCACTTGGTGTTAAAAAAAATAAAGTGTACTCATAAAATAAAGCTGACTGGTAGCAACTAACAAGAAGTCTTTGTGATTTCAGTAGTTTTGCATACGCAATAAAAGATTGCATATGCTCACCAAAAGTAGTTAGCCCAAAAAAAGCCCTTTTCAAACGGACGTTGGTGGGTGGGTGGGGGAGGTGGGTGTGTGCCTCTTCCCATAGGCGCACACCCATCTCCACGCACAGAACAACCGGCACTGGAGCCCGTTGCTCCATGCATGGGTGATGAGGGCGTGCGCACTCCACCCACCTCCACCCCCACCACCGTGGGCGCTGTTCCTACAGGCACCCCCATCCCCCCCAGCACCTGCCACAGTGTTCTCACTTGTGACCCACCATCACCACACACATGGGGGGGGGGGGGGGGGGGGG
>QEPC01009294.1:1994937-2021315 GCA_003113815.1 Sphenodon punctatus
TGCTTTCACACTGCTGTTAAGTGCGGATTTATTGAAAACGGACAGCAAAAAGGTAGGTTTGAGTAGCTTTTCAACACGCATTGCTTTAGTGCGATATTGACTCCATTTAATCGAATTTAAGTGTTCAGACAAGCATGAAACATTCGTTTTTTTTTTTAAATCGCACAAATCAGAACGTCTGAATCCCCCCTAGGAGTCCGACCAAGTCTTCTAACTCAAAACTCTTCAGTCACATGACCACTGCGTGGTGATGTTTAAAGTACCAGCTGTCACAAATGGTGTCAATGTGAGAAACCTCAACACCCCTGTGTGCACACACACTAAAAACAATCTGATTGTCATGAAATAGTCCTCAGCCATTGGGCAATTAAGGACTGAGTGAGCAATACTTCTTTTTCTCTTTTAAACCATGCTTGAGGTTTACATTCTTCAAAATCTAAAACCAGATACCCAATAGATGTGATGATCTACCACTGCATATCTCCCAAGAGATTAGAAAAATCAATCTTAGTGACATCTGCACAGGAATCAAAGCCCAGTTCATCTGGAGTTACGTTGTTTATGCTAACACACCAAGGAATGAAATCACACCATGCTAAATTTTCACTGGATCATAAGTGCAGCTATTATTAACACTAGAAAATTAACTAATTGAGAGAGGTCAAAGATAAAAATCAAGTTGAGAACCCCAGAGACATGTTAATCATCGTTAATGTTTAATGCAGTCAAATGAACACATTGTTGACAGTAAGGAAGTCTAACGTAGCAGATAATTTAAGTTAGAATGGGCTTGGAAGAGCAGCAGAGCCCAGACTGGTCTGAACTGCCACAACCTCTAATAAGTGCAGTTTTGGTACAGCAGCTGGAACTGAAACCAGACTGAAGCATCTCAGATAGCTCAGTATTAATGAATGAAGACAGAAAACTCACAGCAATTAACAAATGTTTGAAGTGCTGCCAAAAAGGGAGGCTTCATGCTGGTTGGAAATTACCAAGATCTTCTATAGTTAAATTTCTCTCTCTGAAATGCAGCACAATGGTCATAGAATTATACCAGCACAGATCCCCAGAGCGAACTCATTGTTGCAGAAATGGTAACTCTGGGGTGCAGAATAAAGAGGCATGTAATTATTTGGAGTTCTGAAAGCTATTTTATACCACAGTGCTAGTCGGGTCCACTTTTCTCTAAATTGCCATTGCTGACTTAGGAAAAATATTACAAAAGTGAATGAGAACACAATGAAACTACCAAATGATATTCAAGCTTGCACTGGGAAACCAAGACAAACAGAATAGGGGGAAGCCTGCTAGAAATGTCAATCCAGCCAGCACTCTGTACCAAGGGACAGGCACCCATCCTCTTCACTAACTGCCTTTAGTTACAGGATATTTTACAGAAATGCAGTCTTTATATATTACATGTTCAAAAATAAGCTAAAAGCTTTCTCAGCATGGCTCTCCTATATTTCTACATACCTACCTGGAAACAGTCTAAGATCCTGCACATAATAAAAACAGTGAAGAATGGTTTCCTACTCCCCTCCCCCATTTATCTTGACCTGCTCTGCAGTCTGATCCTGTTAGTCACACTTTATGATTTTCTTTCAAACTAATTTTATGCTTTTACAGATGAGATACCGTTTCCTTATATGGTTTGTAAATTCAGGAAGTGTGTGCAATCTCTATATCCAAAACATCACCACTTCTATGCGGAGTTTAACAGCTTTTACAGTCATCCACCTAAATAAAACGACTTAATTCCGACCTTGGAAGTCGCTAGCATTTTTTTATATTTCTAAGTTTATTTCTAATTTCTAATTTTATTGATTAATATTTTATTAATTATTTTATTTTATAAATTTTATTAATAATTTCTATGTTTATTGACTTCTGGTGATCAAACAGCTCTAATATGTATCCAAATCCAATTATTAGAAGTCCTGGAACTAACTCCAAAAGAAAACTGTCCAAAGTATCCATTTTAAGCATGCTTAAAGAACACTTCGGCTTCTACTGAAGACTAATACTATATTATTGCAAGTTGTGTTAAGATGCCATATTATTGTGGAAGTGACTATATTTATTAGCACACACTGAACTCAGTCACTCATTGCTGTTAAAAACGGATGACACTCTACTTTCATGACTTCTGCTGCGCGCCAAAGGGATAAGAGTTTCTGCTGGGGGTGGGGGGGAAGAGAATAAAAGCATGCTTAGCAGACAGAGCCTGTAACATTCTTAGCGTTTTTTACAGTGTATCTCTGAAAAAAATGGGAAGCAAGACTACAAACTCAGGAGAGAAAAATCAGCAGGGGAGAGGTGTGAACACAGTACAGTGGAGGAAGAGAAAGAAATTCACAGCATGGGTCAAACAATTGAATGACTAACAAAAGTCAACTTCCAAGTGGGTAGTATTTCTGTATGTGACCTTTACAAGGGGAAAATACTCATCTGCTGAACAAGACAAGGCATCCAAAATTTATGCAGAGCCACATATAAAAGAATTCACCAGAATGGATATATCCCCAGTATAACAGCCTTTAGAAACATGACTGCCACTTCCAAAAGCAGCACAACTCACTCAACAAGGAAACCAAGTCACAGAAGAGAGTGCAAAGAAAATGGGACATGCTAGCATGTATGGCAGAACTGAATGGAACTCAGGGTGAAGCTATTATTTCTTTTCCCTTTTCTTAAAAAAACAACCAAAAAACCTGGTTTTGTTTCAAAGGCTTCAAAATGGAAACATTGTGATTTCCAAACATGAAAAAGTTAATCCAGAAAATGAAGAGGGAAAAAAAAAAAAATCAGATTCCAGAATGGACAAAAAGTACCCCCCAACCTAAAGTTACATGTGCTAACAGAAAATAATTTCTAAAATTAGTGGAGACATCACACAAAAATTAAAACTGAATCAATAAATTGTGAGTGGAACAAAAATGTTTCCAGTTTAGAAAAATGCTGATTTTGATTTTAAAAAATAAGGGAAGACCAGCAATTGCTTACAGTACCTTGCTAAAATAAAATATGTAACATCCTTCCTGACGAACTTGTATCTATTGGGACTACAGCTCTTTAGGCGCATATCCACATGTTGCATTATTCATACAAGACATCTGCCCAAGGAATCAAGCACAAAAGGGTTTATAAAACTCTATCTGCAACACATATATGTACTCTTTATAGTCAATACCTCAGTGCAAAAGTTAATTAGAAATATATTTGAAGTATTTCTATTGCACTGTTATCTTCAGTGTTTTCATGGCTTGCAACAAATCTCTAACTTTTCTACCAGATCCCTGTACTTTAGCATAACTTGAACATCACAATATTTTTTAAGAGACAAAAGCAGAAAGTAAAACAGAACACTTATTTTCTCTCATTGTACTTGGTATCCAGAGAGAGTGTGGTTGCCGTGTTGGTCCCAAGTGACAGAGATGGAGCCAAAGCAACACAAATAAATTGCCTATTACTGTATGGTGCTGAAAATATTTATTATTTATAGCACCAGCAATGTACCTGGTGCTGCACAATCATAATTAGAGACTGGTCCCTACCCCAAGGGACTTACAATCTAAGAAAGACGAGTTATAGGAGACAATGGGGAAGGGAACATAGGAAAAGACAGGGATACATACATGAAGTTGAGAATGAAGGTGAGAATTTACAATGTATACACGATTGAAGAACAATATAAATTAAGATTTCATGTGATGAAATTGTGAATAAGCTTTAAGGCCTAATACAGCTCTCAGTAATATAGACACTACTGATATGTAATTCACCTAGCAAATCATTCTAAAATCAATTTGTTAAGATTGAAGCCTAGAATAATTACATATTACAATAGCTTGAGAGTAGACTACCGAACACATGGCAATGGACATTATTTTTATTTTATTGTTAAACACACCATATTTTTATTAAAGGTATCAAGAATGGTTTCAATGCAATTCTGCAAAAAATAAATGGAAAAAAGGAAATTATTTTTTTTAGTTTTCAATTATCTCAACAACTTTGTGATAAAGCTTTCTTGCTGAACAACAACAAAAAAAGTCATTTTCCAAATAAAAGCTTCTCTCTCTCTAAAAAAAGGTAAATTTGATCAGTTCTAATTTTGGAAAAACTACCCAGATGTTTCCCAAATGCAGACACACAAAACAAGGATAGAAAATGTGGTGGACGTGGACAAAAATAAGCTCAACATGAGGGTGTTGTGAAAAAGAAATAAAGCCCCCTGCCCCGCTGCAGTAAGTAGGGGGCGCACTTGTGTGGGCCTGCCCTGGAACCCAGGTGTACAGGGGGTGGGTATCCCGCCCAGCGGTAAGCCTGGCTAATGAGCTCTTTACCGGGGGGGGGGGGGGGAAGGGGCGGGCCAGTGCCAAGGTTTATTTGCACGGCCACCCCCTCTTTCCATGTGGTGGGTGCGTGGCTGCAGACCATGCAAACTGCAGGCTCGGTAAGTGTGGTTGCTTGATGGGGGAGTAGCAGCCAGCAGGAGGGATTTTTGTCCCCCCACCCTCCGGCACGGGCACCACAAGCGGGAGCAATATCCAACGTTTATAGGCAGGGGAGGAGTGGCTACAGCGGGGGAAATCATCACCCACCCCACCTCCAGCATGGTGAGGCTTGTTGGCGGGGCAGCCAACCCCCCCCCCCCAAACAGCAGCAGCAACAAAAACAGAGGCTTTTTGGTGGGGGTAGGATGACTGCAGTGGGAGTGATCTTCGCCCACCCCTTGTGCGCGATGAGGCTTGCAGGAGGGGGAGGGGTGGCCACAGCAGCTGTGATCTTCGCCCCTCCCGCTCCAGTGCAGTGAGGCTTGTCAGCAGATGAGTAGCAGCAGCAGCAGTGGGAGCAACCCCCCCCCCCCTTTTCCGGCCATGTTATTTTTGCAGGCGATGAAGCTGCCTGTGGGGAAGGGAAAGTGGCTGGCAGTACTGAGCCCCCCCCCTTCCTCTCCCTTGTGGTGGGGATTACTGGTCGGGGGTGTGTGTGTGATCATTCAACGGATTACCTGGTGGTTGCTGACCAGTCTTATTGAGGGGTTTAGGGATGGTTTTCATTTTCTTTATTTAGCGTAGAGTGTCCATGTTATGGCTACAAATTTGAAGTCAATTTAAGGTTCAGAAGACATCGTGTAACACAAGATAGTCAAGGAAGTTGAGGTTGGGTGGACAGCTGGGTCCTTCAGTAGCTTACCACTGCCTATGCTACGAATCTCCCCCTTGGGTATTGTTCCTAAAAAGACAGCAGAGGAGTTTTGGTTGATACACCATCTCTGGTATCCCAAGGGAAGTTCTGTTAACACAATTAATCCAGAGCTGTGTTCAGTGCACTATAAGTCACTTGACATGACTGTGGAATTGGTTAACAGCTTGGATAATGGGACCTTGTTAGCCAAGAGTGATATCAAGTCGGCTTTCAGGCTGCTCCCAATACACCCAATGGATTTTGACTTACTGGTTTTCCAGTTTGATATTTCCTTTTATTTCGACAAGGCAATGCCCATGGAATGTTCCGTTTCTTCCTCAGCATTCGACCACTTCCATTCCCTCTTAGAGTGAGTGGTTAAGAACTGGATTGGTTCAAGTGCAGTCGCCCACTACTTGGATGACTTTCTCTTCAGTGGCCAGGCAGGTACAACCAATTGTCCGGACCTCCTTGTTCGTTTCAGGAATATAGTCAGGGTCCCCGAGAGAAACACACTACTGCAAATTGCAGTGTTCGCACAAAATCCAGCCACAGGGAAATTCCCCGCAGAATTCCCCTTGCCAGATGACATCACAGCACACAATCCTCTCTCGAGCACCGTGATGTCACCCATCAATCACTACATACAAGCCACTCAGAGGCTTGCATGTTATGATGTCGCTCAGTCCGCACGGCCAGGCTTGCACCCTCCATGCAGGGTCTCCTGCTGTAGCTGCCATGCTGGCGTTTCTCCACTACCAAGTGGGCCAGGGTAAGTTGACAATGGGCTGGAGCAGGCAGGGAGGCAACCATGTCAGCTTACCTCAGCCTGCTCGACAGTGGGGAACTCCCAGTGTAGCAGGTGGCAGCAGAAGGAGCCTGCTGCCATGTCAGAGTCTCCCCACTGACGAGAAGGCCAGGTTAAGCTGGTGATGGGCAGAGCAGGCAGGGGAAAGAGGGAGGGAGTATGGGGTTGGGCAACCCCCCGCCAACATGGAGCGATTAGGGAGTTGGGGGAGGGACCAAAGAATCAGGCCCGGAGGCCCACAGATTCCTGCGGAATTTAATTTTTTTTTCCACAGAACGATCAGGGTCCTGAATATAGTCTCGCAGTTGGGCATACTGCTAGCTGAGGAGAAGATGGAGGATCCAAAAGGAGTGTTTTACTTACCTAGGCATTGAGATTGACACAGTGGCACAGGTAGGTAGGTTGCTTGCTGATAAGCTGGATTCTCTAAAGGAGCTCATGAAATTGCTGCTTATGAAGAAGCATGCGACATTGAAGGAGCTGTTGCAGTCCATTATTGGATACCTGAATTGTGCCTGTAGTAGTGTTGTTCCCAGCAGAGCTATCTGTGCTAGGTTAACCCCTGATAAGTTGGGCTTGACCAGCGCATACTATCATGTCCACATCTCTAAAGGGATGAAGGATCACCTTAGCATATGGGCTGACAAGCTGCAGAAGTATAATATGGTCACTCAGGCAATCTAGATTGACTTGGGAGGCTGCCTTTCAGGTGAATTTGGATGCTGCAGATGGAATCAGTTTCAGGATCTACTTCAAGGGATGTTGCTGTGTGGAAAGGTGGCTTGATGAGTGGTGACACACTGGTATAGTAAAAGACATTACATTTCTCCAGTTGTTCCCCATTTTGGTTCCAGTGGTCATTTGGGGTATTTTCAGACGTTACGATACCACACTCAACCACGGTGAATCCCCCATGGTGGTGGGTGGTCCCGTAACATCTGTTTGCGCACTGCCAGATGTTCACCACGGTGAATCACCGGCGGTGAGCAAAATAACCATGCTTTCAAGGATGGTCTGGGCGCCATCTCCGAAAGTGTGGTTAATTGAACCACGGCCCGGAACCCAGGTCGGAATCGGGCACAACGGCTGGACTGGCCGCTGCGCCCGCCCGTCTCCAGGAGGGCAGGCGGCTGGGGAAGCATGGGGGGGGCACGGGGCTGTGGGACCGCACGTTGTGCCGCACCGTCCCCCCCCCCCCCCAGATTCCCCACTGGAATCAGCGGGCACGTCTGTTGGCCGTGGCTTTTTGATTCCGCAGGGAATCAAAAGGTGATTGTGACGGGGCCAATAGGCGCCCAGTCACATCTGAAATCACCCTGAGTCTCCAAATTTCAAAATAGTGTGACTTTGGTGTGACAGAACGACCATAGTTCAGGTAATCAATGCCCAGTCAGCTAAATCAGGCAGGGTAATGGTCCTCGTGAGAGCGTTTGCAATGCACTGTTTGCAGTGTAACATCAGTTCTACTGCACGCCATGTGCCTTGACCAGACTACAATGCTGCAGATGCTCATTCTCATTTTCAAAATGAACCTTTTCATTCCTTGGCGCCTGGAGCGAGAAAGGAGCCCAAGCGGATGCCTGTGTATCTTTAAAACCGTGGCTCATTACCATTTTGGAGGGGGTACAGAATTTGGTGGCTCTGGAGACTTTCCCAGCTGATAAGAGGGCTTTCGAAGAGTTTGCGTTTGTGAAGGGTATGGGGAGCCAGTTACAATGGCCCATTTTAGAGAATCTGGTGCTGTGGGGAAGGGTCTGGCACTCTCCGCTATTGTGGGGAAGCTGTCGAGCATTTCCTTTTGTATCAGGGTGGCAGGTTTTCCTGACCCTTGCTTGGGATTTTTGCAGAGGCAGGCTTTGGAGGGATGGTCTTGATCTGCAGTTCACAGTGTGGAGCAGGCAACCAATTATAACTGGAATATCGAGAGGGCTGGTGTTACACTTACTCCACATATGTCAGGATGGTGTGGAGATCATGTTATTTAAAACTACTTTCATTGTAGAATTTTTTGGGCACCTTTAGGGTCAGTGAGCTTGCATCCGGCTCCAGGACAGATACAGCTAGGAGGACCATCGAGTTGGAAGGACGTTCAGATGGCGGATGAGCAAGAGAATGTTAACATCAGGATGTCCAAGACTGATCAGCAGGGTAGGGAGGAGGAAGTGTTGTTATACATTTCAGGCGATAATGAGTTGTGCCCAGTCAAGGCACCAAAGAGCTACTTGGCACTGCATCCGTAAGTGGCCCACTTTTCGTTCATGGTGCCGAGAGTTGGCTTACCCAGTTTGACTCTGTGGCGGTTTTACAAAAGAGTTTGGTGGGTTTAAGTTTAGAGAGTTCCAAGTTCAGTTCGCATTAGTTTAGGATTGGGCAGTCACCATGGCAGTTGAAGCAGGGTTAGGGGAAAATGCGATTCAGGTCATAGGTATGTGGTGGTCCAAGGCATACCAAAATTACATCAGGGAAGGCAAATTCTGGTGATGCTTGTACCTTATCTTCTTTTCTTGTGCCTGGCAGGTGTTAGACATTGCCAGGCAATGCCTCATATTGTCATCTTCTATCACAGCATCTTGCATTGGGCACAAAAGTGGTTGTCCAGCATCCCTCTGGACTCTTCGCTTGGGCTGAGTCATGTCGTCCAGATCAAATGGCATGGAAAATCCAGCATGCGGTGGGTACAGTTTATGTCAGGGTTCTTTAAGACCAGGGGTAGTCATCAGCCACTGGATATTTTGATCATTTCCCCCCAAGGTGCACTACTTGGTGCATAGCAGGAGAGCAGGTTTGGTCCTGGACATGAAGGATTTTTTTTGTCTGTATTGAAGAGATGTCCAAGGCTAGTCATAGCCTAGTTATCCATGCTGGAGTGGAGGATCAAGAGAGGGGCAGATCACTCAGTTAAGACTGATAGAATGTGAAAGAAGATAAACATGGAGATGTCTAAGTGGATGATGGAACAGGCTGGTACTGAGATTAGGTATGATAGGGTGATGAGCATGGACCTGGAGCTTTTCAGGATGCTGGGGCCAATTTGTTTTAGTAGATATACAGATTAGTATGACAGACATGCAGGGCATTGCCTCCGGTATGAAGTTGAGGCAACTGAGTTAATTAGCCAGCACCTCTTGTGACAGCGTCCCAACACAACAACCCAGAATAGTGTACGAAGACAGTCAGTAGGCAAGGGAAGGCATCCATTTGGACAGGGCTTTGAGCTGGGGCCACTCCAGGCGTGTCCGGCTGGTGTATCCCGACTTTAATGCCTGGGGCAAGGGGAGATCGAGCTCGTTAGTTTTTCTGGCTGGCAGGTTACATCTCTCAACTGGGCTCCCCTTTTCTGGGCCCCAATGACTCAGAGGGGGTGGAATGCCAGAGAAGGGCCCAGTGGCATCGTCACCATATGTGGGTGCCGAGGGCTGGCTATCCTGGGAAGCTTGATGGAAGCAGGCTCTGTGGCGGAGGTCAGACCCTGCAGAGGCACTTTTGACCCCATAGGGATTCTGGAGAGCGAGTTTGCTGGTGGGACTACTGAATTGGGGATACCCCTGTTGTGGTTATGACTGGCTGTGTGGCATGTCACAAAACCTTCAATAAAGCTGTGGCCCATGTTTAAATCCAAATGAGCTTGAGTCTGTCTCTTCTTTCTGCCTTCTGTCAGCAAATCTACCTGGATTAGGTAATGGCTTAGTGGTCTGCATGTGGCCAAGAAGCCATAGCGGAGCTTGGCTCAAATAAGCAAGACTGAGGATGTTTTTACACAAGGCTCATTTATAGCGCATTTCTAAATTCCTGGAGAAAGCAACTTGCACAGGGGTAGGGTTAGACATTCCTCTCTGCTACCAGAAATTAGCTGGGTGCCACTGAAAACAGCAGGTGCCACGAACTAGCACAGGCTTGGAGATGCAGAGTTGTAAAATCCCCATATGGAGGAATAGCCATATCCAAGAATTTAGAAGTGCGCTATAAACAAGCCTAATGTAAAAACATCCTGAGCCCTTTAAACATAGAAAAAAGAGAGCTCAGAATGGAGATGCTGAATGAGAGACTTTTGGAGATTTCAGATATGAAGGAACTCTTGGAAGAGAGTGCCCTCTCATTCGGGAAAAGGCTGGAAAGAGCAGGCTTGGAAAAAGTCCTGAGAGAAACCAATTGTACACCAAGAGTATCTGTACAGCCTCCAAGTGCTGCCCTTGCAGCAAAGGACCAGAGACTTATTGTGTTCTAAAATACGTCCTCTGAGAGGGAAATATTTAGTCAAAACTGGTAAGCGCTGCCTTCTTCTGGAAGAAAACAAGGCACATGTGCATTTTCTGAGCAAACTTGCACACCTGCTCTATAATCCTAGACAATTTATTGTGCCTGTAGTCAGTTTGCAAATGAGATCTGGAAGAATAAGAAACATGCACAGGCTTTAAGATGGTCAAATACATAGGCTTTCAGTAAAAGCAGCATCCAGTTCAGTGAGAATTTGGATTTAAGACATCCAGTACCATACATACATATATTTGTTGTAGCACAAGGCTGTGACAATTTTCCAAATACAAGGCCCAACAAGGTAACAAAAACAATAAAAATTTCCTCATAAAAGATTAACCCAAAATACACACAAATTAAAATCCCCAAAGACAAATACCAAAACCATAAAATCATTCAGCGAAATGACTAAACAGAATAACTTTTAGATCGAACAAAAAAAATACAAAATTTAGCCACAAGTTTGGAGTCATCAGAATTCTGGCAACTCAATAATCTCATCAAAAGATCACCTGTGGATATTTTAGCATCTCTTTCGAAAAGGGTACAGGGAGGGTACCCAAAAAGGCTTTCGAGCTCCAGTATACATAGGGCAGGAAAAAAATATCATATCAAATCAAATAAATAAATTTATTGTGGCCGAGGCCTTTACAATTTCTATTACAAAGTTCAGCACAAAATCAAAAATACTACTATACAATACAAATACAGTTAACAATGTCCATATTGGAATCACTTTAACGAACCCAAAAATGAGCATAGATTTAGATAGTCCATATTAAATCCATGGTTTAAATGCACAATTAAATCAATATTAAAAATGTATTATACCACAATCCATTATATCAAAAGGATAAGGGAGAAGGAATGGGGGAGGCCAGAAAAAAAAGAAAATCCGAGGCTTCTCAACTTACCATAGTAATTATGTATAATCAATTAGATGTTTTTTTAAACTGCAGAACCCGAAGCAAAAACTGGCTACTTGAATAGAAAGTTCTGAGTCTACGCCACTAAACAATTTTATAAGTATCCTATCATACTGCCAATATTGTTATAGAAACTGTTTTGGGATTTGTATTTGTCATTAATTTGTCTATATGCTATGGCCAATGGCTACACATAACAATAAAACTTGACTTGACTACTGCCAAGATGGACAATGGAGAGCATGGTTACTTAAATACATCGCTCTTCATCTGTCATACAACAAGCATTCAAAGATAACGTGAGGGAGCGATTCTATTGCTCCTAAATTGCAACATTGACAAATTCGCTCACTACGAGGGGTCCCCCGATACCTACCCTCGAGGACTGCCGAAGGAAACAACCTTAGGTGAAATAACGTCAAAGCCTGTCTCCTCTGCCAGTCTGTCTAATTCATTAAGTAATATGGGTCTTATTACTTAATGAAAAAATATATATATATACATGAAATCTGTCTTCCACTACCTGGTTATTACAGTTCTGACACAGACACTGTTCCCTGAGAATATCGTTATACCTTCCCTCTAACATCGCAGAGGGAAAGACGTTTAAACAAAACAAGGTTAAAGCCTTCCTAAGGCGCCAGTCCTCCCATTGCAAGAGATAATTTACTTGGCCAGAAGTTAGCTTAATTTGATGGTATTCAACGGAAATCTTTTGAGAACAGATAGCAATGTCCTCTAGCTGCATTTCATGGTCCTTAATCCTCCTTGTGATTAGTGAGATAGCCACCTTAGGCCACAGTGGGAGCAAAAATTTCCTAGAGAAGCCTAATTTTCTAGCCTTCTGCTCCACCAACTGGGCCCAGGGATTAAATAATTCCTTCCCCCAAGCAAGCCTAAGCAAGGAATTCACTGCTGGCGGGAACAGTACTGATTTTACCCAGAATTTAATTATACCCAACAGAGCTTGAGATTGCAGAGTGGAAGGCATAGTCTCTGCCCTTAAAAGAGCCTGCAGAGTCCCAGGGGGGGGGGATGGGGAGGAGAATGCCGAGGATTACCCTGAGAAAGATGTTCTGTATAGCCCCATCTGGTTCAGATACTGTAGTCCCCAGACCGGAATAGCATATAAAAATTAGGCCACAGCTTTGGCATGAAAAAGACGCAATCCTGGGCCCACCAACATACCCCCCACGGGGAAAAAAAATGCCCCGCATCATATTATAGGACTTCCGCATGAGACCCATGGCGGCTTCAAAATGATGTTTCCAGCTCGCCGTTGCTGCAAACATCACCTCCAAGTATTTGTAAACCCGAAACTGCTCAACTTCCTGCTTCCCCATTAGCCAACGATGATTTTTCTTGTTCTTGGATACTACCAACACCTTGGTCTTTGTGTGGTTAATACATAACTTCACTTCTAGACAATAGAGGTTAAATCTCTCCATAGGTCTCCGCAAGTCAACTTGTGAGCGCGAGATCACCACTGTGTCATCAGTGTAGAGTAGAATATGGATATGCCTATCCCTCAATGAAGGGAGGTGAAGCCCTTCAATATCCATAAATTTGTCAACATTATTTATGTAAAAATTAAAAAGCGCTGGTGCCAAGATACAGCTTTGACATACTCCATGCAGCACACAAATTTTGCTTGAGAGTTGATACAACTTATTATACCTAATCTGCAAGTTGTTATTTGAATGTAGCCTAATCAACAAGTATAGTAGCCTTGGATCTACTGCGGTGTTACACAGTTTATACCACAGCCTTTCCCTGTCTATCGGGTCAAAGGCTGAGGTCAAGTCTATAAAGCACAAATATAATGCAATGTTCTTCTGACCACAAACATGCTTGGCTACTAGCTGGTTCAACAAAAAGGCATGGTCAGTTGTAGATTACCCCTCTTGGAACCCTGCTTGTTCGGGTTTCATAATACTTGTTCCTTCAGTCAAAGTTGGAATTTTAGAAGAAGAAATTTTGCGTATAGCTTTCCAACAACAGGCAGGAGATTTATCGGCCAATAGTTTCCCGGGAGTTTAGGATCCCCCTTTTTAAAGATTGGAATAACTATACTTTTGAGCCAAGAAGTTGGAACGTTACCTGATTGATTAATCAAAGTAAATAATGGGGCTAAAATTCCTGCCCACCATTCCAGGTTGGACTTGAGCAGATCCGCAGAGATAAAATTCCCCCCCAGGAGCTTTCCTATGCTTTAATTGGGAAATCAGTTCCATGATTTCAGAGTAGGTAACTGGAGCCCAGTCTTGGAATCTTTCCAACAGAAGTAAAGTGATCATAGAAACTGAGTTATTGGTGGTTGAGAAAAGACAGAGTGCTAAAATGTAATTCCCAGACTTCCGGATGGAGGTCCGGCATTATAGTACCTGGTCTTCCTACATAAACCTTCTTAATTAGCTGCCAGAAAGATCTAGAATCCTTAAGCGTTACTGCCTGTAAAAGTTGGGACCATATTCTCTTTTGCTGGGCCAATTTTTTAACGTTCAAAAGGGCTCTATAATTCCGTCTGGTGTTTATCACGGCCTTTCTGTTTTCCCAGGAGGGACTGGCTTTACACAATCTGCTTAACCTCCGACACTTTGCCCTTAGACTATGACAATCTTTGTCAAACCAGTTCAGACAATACTCTCTACTCTGAGGGGCTACTTTATGCTCGGTGGGCAAAGGGCTGAGTAGTTTCACTAATTGCTCATACTGTAATATCAAATGTGCACCCAGTCTCAAATTCTTTAAATAAATTATTGATAAACTGTGAACCAGTAAACACTAAAAAGGCCTCATCTAGCTCCTCTGACCATTTTTGCCGGGCCATACACTTCTCCGGTTCTTTTGACTTCCCTATGTCAACCCGAGGGACACTACTATGTACCATCAGGTCAGAAAATAATAAAGAGGTCCAGTAAAAATTTAGCTGTCTCGCCTCCCTCCCCTTCCCATCTGTATTCCTTCTTTTAGTGTTATATATGAAAAAAGAAAAATGGGTAATGCTACCTGTGATGGAGGAAGCAATCTTAAAATAAATTATTTTAATGTTACTGGAAAGAAGAAAAATCTCAGCAAGTATCAAAAGACAGCTGGTAGAATGTAACTTGGAATTTCACTTTTACTTCTTGCCAGAAAAGAGTATTGCGTGCAAAATCCTAATGTATCATCTCACTGGATGAAGCTAGCAAGTACCTGGATCAGTGTACACTATAGACGAATATAAACATTCACCAAGTGTCTGGCATGTCACATGACACTTGTGCATCTATCACACATTACTACAACTCAAAGAAAATACCTTGTGTTAAAGAGAGAATTAATTTGTTAGGGTAGTTCAAACTGAGCACATTTTTCACCAGCCTCTGCTAAATCTTGTCCAGCTGAGCTTTTCTGGGTGGTGAGGGGTTTGGTCAGTCTTCCCTCACTCCGCCTGGAATTGGAATAACCTAGCACCTGCTGTGACATATATGTTGATTATTTTGCAGAGAAAAATCACCCGGATTCACCACGACTTCAACACTGCACTTACTGCAATGGGTGAATCAGAAGTTTCGTGGGATCAATACCAGTCAGTGTCATCTGCCAAGGCAGAGAATGTCCTTGGGACTGTTAGGACCACTTTTTGTGAACTTGACCCATGCACGTCCTGGCTGGTTAAGGCCATCCAGGAGACAATGGGGCTGCTGCTGGCACGGGTGATCAATGCCTCCCTTCGGAAGGGCAGAGTGCTGAACTGCCTCAAAGAGGCGGTGGTTTGGCCTCTGCTAAAAATACCATCACTTGACATTGATTCCCTCGCCAACTACCAGCCTGTTTCGAACCTTCCCTTTTTAGGGAAGGTTATTGAGTGGGTAGTGGCTCAGCAGTTGCAAGGGCATCTGGACAGCACCGGTTATCTGGACCCCATGCAGTCTGCCTTTCATCTGGGCTATGGCATGGAGACTGCACTTGTGGCCTTGGTCGACGACCTTTGCTGTGAATGGCATAAGGGCCATTCGACCCTGTTAATTGGGTTAGACCTGTCGGCAGCTTTCGATACCGTTGACCATGAGATGTTGGTGACTCACCTGCAGGACTGATTTGTCCTAGCTGAAAGACCTCAGCGTGTGGTGCTCGGGGACTGGTTTTCATCCCCTCGAGATCTCACGTGTAGAGTCCAGCAAGGCTCCATTCTGTCCCCTCTTCTTTTCAATGTGTATATGCAGTCACTTGGTGAGGTCAAGACGGTATAGGGTGCATTGTCATGAAAATGCTGTTGACACCCAGCTATACCTCTCTTTTTCATCCGACTCAGGCCCGACAGTCTCGGTACTTACCCAATGTCTGGCAACTGTGGGGGATTGGATGAGGGCAAGCCAACTGAAGTTGAATCCCGACAAGACAGAGGTGATGGTAGTAGGCAAGGCAATGGATGTGGCGGCTCCCGTCATTGATGGGACCCGCCCTCCCCTGGCTTTCCAGGTTCACAGTCTGGGCATGCTCCTCAATCTGCAGCTTCGCCTGGGCCTCCAGGTGGGGGCTGTGGTGAGGAATTCGTTCCACCAATTACATCTCGTGCAACGGCTTCAGCTGTATGCTTGAGATAGCGACCTGGCTACTATCATCCATGCTTTCATTACTTCAAGACTAGACTACTACAATGCGCTCTATGTGGGGCTACCCATGGTGATGGTTTGGAGACTGCAGCTAGTTCAGAATGTGGCGGCCCGTCTCCTCCTGGGGTTGGGCCGCCGTGAGCACATTACACTGGTGCTCTGGGCTCTGCACTGGCTGCCGATAGTCTTCCAAGCCCAATTCAAGGTGTTGGTTTTGACCTATGAAGTCCTATATGGCGTTGGCCTGACTTACCTGCAGGATTGCCTCACTCCCTGTGCCCTGGAGCGACCTCTGCAAGTGCCCTTCTCGAGGTCCCCCGTGTGGCCCGGGGGGCCACTATGAAGAGGGCATTCTCGGTGCCTGCACTTAGACTGTGGAACTCCCTCCCAGCTGAAGCCTAGTCGGCCTCAGATCTTCCTGCCTTCTGCCGTATGTGTAAGACCTGGCTGTTCCGCCTGGGTTTTGGCAAGGGAGATGGGATGTAGGGTGGGTGGTTTTATTTTCCTTATCTTTTATTGGGTTATGGATTTATGAAATTATGAAATTATGTGAGCTGCCACGGGTGCCTGGAGCAGGAGGGATGGGATAGAAAACTGTTAAAATAAATAAATTACACACACTTTTAAAAAAAACACCCTGATTTGATTATTTGCAAACGATTTACAAATATGCAAATTAGCCAACATATTTGCATAAATGTAACATGTGAGTTGCACACATTTTGGCAGCTATGAGAACGAGTTTGTCTGGTTCACTGTGTGAAGACTATTCTGTGGGAGAAAAAACTTGTCATAATTAACAGAGAAAATTGTTATATAACAAGCTTGTGTGAAATGCAACTCTGAATGTTAACTCAGCTCCCATAAGGCCCAAAGCACAAATGAAGAGACTAAGACAAAAATAGAATTTCATTAAAAATGCCAACATTTTATACACTTTGTTTAATCTGGGCAATTCATTAACGCAAACTACTGAGCTTTGTCTTGGGGAACCTGGCAAGAAAAAGGAGGGATGGAATTTCTATATGGCCAACTTGCAGGTAAGCCGCTCTGAAGCTGCAAAGGGCACGCGAGGTGCTGCCCGACTTTCAGCTCCCTTCACAAAAGGGGATTATGCATTGCTAGATCTACTTAAAGTAGTTTAATAGCCCCTAGCTATGCCTTGACTGGGCCTTACCACAATCTCATTCTTCAGTTGCTCAGGCACCCCACTGCCACAGCATGCATAAGCGGTCACCCACATGACTGTTTTGAACATGTGGGGAGGTTAGCCACAAAAACACCCAGAATTAAGTAATGTTGGGAAATTAGTGGCTGATGAAAAGCCATCACTGCATTGCCAGTGGGGTTCTTTCTACCTGTCTTGTTTCTGCGCCATCATTTACTCCGTGAAACCAGATCTTCATCTGGGGAGCATGTGGTCATGTGTTGAATAAAAACAGCCTCTTAGCAGGATGGGGGAGTACAGTTTGAAACCCCATTTGAACTCCTTCAAAAAGGGGATTAGTTTTCCCTTTTTGATATGGATTAAATACGAAAGGATTTAGGCTAAACATTAGGAAGAATTTTCTAACCACCAAAATAGGCAGTGGAATAAGAGGTTGTGAGGGCCTTTAAAAAATAGGCATCTGTCAGGCATGGTATAGATACTATGGGCACTGCTTAATGCCAATGGGCTGGATTAACCCTAACCTTTGGGCTTCCTTCCAGCTCTATGAATCCACTATTGCCCTGAATGTGTTTGCAGTGGGAAAAACAATTAATGCATGATTTGGATTTAATTTCCTCCCCCCTCCCTCCACAGTCAAAACTTTGCTTTAAAAATGTGTCTTTACATGGGTCTTGTGCCATCGGAGCACACCAAAGATGAAGCTGCCCATCTTTGCAAGTAAATGAAGCCCATTTGGTGGATGAAACAAATATTTTGAAGGAGTGGAGATTTTCAGATATGCAAGACAGCCAAAAAGCCAGAGCAAGTACTTGCTTTTCATTACTTTCTCCCTTGACAGCACTAATTCCCCATTTATTTGATAAGAGAATTTGAGTCATCACAACAATTTCCTACAAGGTCAATAGAATTTTATGAAAAGGACCAAATGCATAACCAACATTTCATTCCAGGCAGAATTGCATCAGGTTATTTTCATTAAACTCAATGACTCTTAGGCATTATACATACAATCAGGAATGCAACACCTGTTTAACCTTTTAGTGTGTTTAAGCCTATTTTTATTACTATGCATTAGAGGTTAGCATCATTTCTAAACCATGGAAATGAAATACCAAAGACTGCCACTAAATATTCAATATTAGTAATCCTACCAATCCAAATTCAAAATGCCAAGTGAATGATGACAGGTATTTCATGTGACTTTTAGTACTATCACAACTCAGAAAGCAGAGAGAGTAAACATAGCTTTCCACAATTCAACAACCTGGCCTGTCCATTCAGGCAAAGGGTGAACATTTTGCCAGTGTTGTAGCATTCTCTTTGTGACTGAAAGTGGGAGAAACTGGTAATGCAATCCTATATCACGGGGTCATTTAAAAAAAGGCTTTAACATTATTTATTTTATTTATTTATTTTTATTTCAAAGCATTTATATCCCGCCCCTCCTGCAAAGCAGCCCGGGGCGGCTCACAACATAATTAAAACAATAAAATACATTAAAATTCAATAAAAACAACATATATTTCATATAAAAATATAAATATAAACAGGGCTTAGCAAAAAAGGGGTAGGGGATTAAAAAGACCCTCCCTACCCTCCCCCAAAGGCCTGGGCAAACAGCCAGGTCTTACAGTTCCGCCAAAACGTTAGGAGTGGAAGGGTTAATTTTTCACCTGTTAGTTGCGACTTCCCCTCATCACCTCTTTACCCCAAAAGAGATTCATTTTGGGGCATGAGCTTTAAAAGCGGATTTGTCAAAAATAGTTTGGCAGTGAATGATCACTGGCGAAGACTTATCAGGATTTATAAATCTCTACTTTAATCTTTTCAAATCATGATTAATAACGTGTTTTGTTTGTTTGTTTTTTTAAGAGCAGCATTGGAACGGTGAGCTTCAGAAGAACCACCAGGCTGCACACGAAATAGTTTGGGAGTCAACTACCACTGACAGATGCATAGAAGCTGGATGGAGGTTTTAGGGAATGTAGCCCTGAAAGGTTTTATTTTAGTGGATAATGTCCTCCACTTCTGATCATGCAAACACTTTTGAGTGTGTAGTAAGCTACCACATGCTCCCATCTTTAGAACTGTTGCCCTTGACTAGCATTCACGCACTGCAATAGTACAGGGTAGTTTTAGTACATTAATGAAAAAGTACCCTCAACTAGGTAGCGTGGAGACAAAGAAATTCAAATGGTATCTTTTATTTGACCAACATCTGTTGGCGAGAATGTGCAAGCTTTCAGGCCACAAAGAGCCCTTCCTTGGGCACGTAGCGTGTGAACACTTGTCCCCTCTCCCTGTCTCCCCCTCGTCTTTTAGATTGTAAGCCACAGACAGGGACCGCGTCTATTTCTATGTTCTGTACAGCATCAGGTCACACTACTGGCTCTATATAAATGTTTATTATTATAATAATAATAATAATAATAATAATAATAATAATAATCTGAAGACGGCTGTGTGGTAACCTATCACACACTCTTGAGTGTTTACGTTTTTGTAGATGTGTCAGGGTAGAATCCCTTTGATTTCTCCATCGTGGGGTATCCCCTCCCTTATGGTAATGCATAAACAAGGTCTCAGAATAATCTTTCATGAGCATTATATTCACATGATTGCTATAACAAACCCAAAATATTTTGCCCATCAACCCAAATCTGAGCTTTAAAAGAGCACCAGTTTATCCATTCACTAAGAATCTACTCTGGTAATTGTCTGTAAAACAGAGTTCACCGATTTGTTATGCAGCATCTAAGTACAATTCTTTGGTTTTAGTAGAACAATAAAAGCATGCAACAATAAATGTTGCAAGATAAAGGTAAGTTATTACCCAATTTATTCAGACTAGATCCTCATCTCCTTTGCAACACTAAGCTAGTCCAAAGCAGCCGCAAAGCTGCCCAAAAAGGCATGATCCAGAGGAACATTTTTCAGGTGACAAAGTTATGGTATTCCTCCCAGTTTCTGCAAGGGTTATGTTGGGCCAACGGGGGATAAAACTAGATTTTAGATTAAAAAGGGAAGACAACATTAGCCCATGGAAGAAAGGAGATGCCAGACAGCCAAGCTGGATACAATGAAGTATATATCAGGCTGTGTCTGTCATTTATAGATTCCATTCTTTTGCACAACACACATCCAGAAACAAGCTCTATTGGCACTGTTGAGAAGCAAAGACTAAATCCATCTCTCTCTCTCCACATCTTTCCAACCTTTTGTTTGACAGCATGAAGTAGCTAGGTAATGGATTCTACTAGTCAGCAGCTAGTCTACAGTTGAGATGTACTGCACCGTAACAGGGATGCTATAACAAAGAGAGAAAAATACTCTCTCCTTTCAAATCCTGATGGGGAATAGATTACCATTATATTAAAAAAAGACTTGAAGGGTGAGGGAGAAATGAAAAAAAAAAAAAAATTAAAATCAAGACACGACAGAATTTTAAACTGTTAGAATAAGTACACAGACTTTGTTATATGAGACCGAACAATGCCCAATGTAGCAGGTTTAAGAACATAAGAAGTGCCATACTGGGTCAGACCAATGGTCCATCTAGCCCAGCATCCTGTCTCCAACAGTGGCCAATCTTGTATGCTTCCCTTCTGTGTAGCCAACATACAGTGCTTCAAGACAATACAACATCCCTGTAATCAGGGCCCTATCTATTCTTCAAAATATTTTTTTCCAGATTCTGATCAGGAAATCCAGATTCTGCAAGTAAAGAAAGCATGCAAATCATTCAAATCATGCAAAAACATGCCATTTTTATGCATGCCATTCCATCAAATTTGACTTTTAAAACTCCCCACAAAATACCACATACCCCTCTTGGGGGCAAATTGTTGGTTTCTCTTCTTTAGGCCTGTTACCCAGGGGACCCCATTTCTCCAGAAAATATGCCAACAGTTTGTAGTGATGGTATCCCTTTGGCTAGCTCACAAGCGCTACCCATACAGGCTGTAAATCTGCACTGCCAGAGACAATTCCTGTGACAATTTGGCCAAGTGTCAAATTCTGTGAGAATGGCCGCAATCGCACGAATGCAGAATTCATGAGGCGCTGCCTATCATGTAATTTTAGATGGTATAGGAAGAATACATTTCTTCCTACAATTTACACCCCGAACTTTGGGTTTCTGTGTGGTTCCCCCCTACCCCTGGACACACACACACGGTAATTTCAGACGTTACGAAAACACCTTTCACCAGAGTGAATCCCAGGGGATTCCCTGCAGCGGTGGCGTTTCCGAGAACGTCTGTTTGGTCCCGGCCAGATGTTCACCACGGTGAACCCCCGGCCGGGATCAAGCCTGACCACGATTCTCGACCTCCGGCCATCCGGAGGTCAAGAACCGTGGTTAGAGTGGCCACGATCCGGGATGGGGCTGGCGATGGCGGCGCTGCACGTCTACTCGCCAGCCATCCTGGAATCGGGCCTCTCCCCGTCATGTCTGAAATTACCCACCTACCCACCCACACTGCACTGTTGTTTCCAGAAGTCAATAGGAGTATTGGAGAGGATGGCAATGAGCAGTAGGGGGCCCTTTGATGCTATAGCTGTGATTGGTATCACAGGCTTTACTGTTCTGTCTGCAAGCACAAATGTTGGGAGTTCACAACGTTTAAAAGCAGAGAGGAAAAATAAATTTGCTGACATGTTTCTCTGTATATTTTATTGATTGGCACAGAAGTTGCTTCTAGAAGAAGGGAAAGGAGAATTTGTTCCGAGAGTTCATGTAGATCCAAGGAAGGGACACTGGAACCATAAAGCCATAAGGGTAGCATTATCAAAGCCATACACAAGGAAAGTACTTGATTTTATAACTAAATAACTAGTAATGTAGATTATAGATGTCCAAGAGCAAGAATGAACTCTTTATGACAAAACCTTTCCCTCCAGTTCAAAGAGTGGAAGGAAAACAAAAGCGCTGAACTTTAGCATATGCTTAAGCATGAACTTAAGCATTCTCTGAAACTAGGGCGTTGGCCATTTCAGATCTCAAAAGCACCAGAATGACTCAGTTAACTATTCTGTCGCAAGTTTTTGTTTTAGAAGAAAATTAAAGAAAAAAAATGTAAATATAAATGTTACATGTAAACTTAAGAAAAAAGTTGTATGTTTCAAAGTTTCTGGGAAATAGCAAAAATACACAATAGGAATCTATCCTACTAAGATACAGAACAATAGAGCTCTTCAATGAGTTCTTGTTAAAAGGTCAGAGATAAATAATCATTTGCATGCAACAGGCAATATAATAGAAATTGACCCTACAAAAAGTTGGGTGGGAGTATACCAGAGTCCATACTTCTAGTATGGAGTATACCAGAGAGTCAATTAGGAATCAAGATATTCATAGCGATTTAATGTTAGAAGCAAATCTTCCTCTCTTTCAGGAAACACTCCTTAGGCAGCAAATACTGAAATCCACAACCTATCTAAGAAATATGATAAAAGCTTTTTTTAAAAACTTGAGGAACAAGTTATGGATCATTTTACTTTCACAGCTTATAGCTCGATACTTGAAACAAAATCCTTTATCCCATTACTGGAAAAACATCTAAACAGTGGCTGTTTGCTTGGGGCGGGGGGGGGAGCTCTCAGTCCTTAATTAAGAAGTGGTGGATATTTAAATTTTGTCTTTAAACAACTGTCCCTTGGACTAAGAGGTTAGATGTGCTAGTTCTTCTTGAGTTCGCCTAATTTAAATGCCACATGTAACTCACTTGGCACTGTGGCAGTAGTAACTCACTTGGACTAAAGATACTGAACAAAACCAGTTTGTATATATCATGAGATGGTGGTACTTCAGCAAGAAGGTGATTGTGAAGCTAACTAGTGCCAACACCAGTCCTTGGGCCAACGCAAGTCCTACTGAAGTGAAGAGAAATCACATTGGCACCCGGTGGCTTCAGGATTTCGCTTCCCATGCTTGAACACTTTCTTCATTGAAGTATGGAGCCCTTCCAGGGTGTTTTTAAACAAGACAATTAGTCCACTGGAGTCCCTGTTTGGTCCGTGCAGCCCCCACTCTCATGTTTTAGTGTGTAGGGCTAACAAACAGGCAGACGCCTACCTGTATTTCATGTGCTGGCAATAGCTACCACAAGTGGCACCACGCAGCACTTTCCCTCTCCCCAGCTCTGATGGAAAGGTGGATCACTGCCAGAGAAAATTTCTTCCCTGTCTGTGCCACCCCCCCACCCTTCCATCAGAAGCAGCGCTCACATGCTGCTGTTTCCTGCACCCCCCGCTCTCTCCTCTGGCAGTGGCTTCACAGTGATCAGCACTACGGCTGCTTCACATGGAAAAGAGGGGGGGGGGCACAGGGCACCTTGAGTTAAGGGCCACCCGGCCCTAGTGTCTGATCACTGTCCTAGTCTTACAACCCCTTTTGGTCCCAAAAGTACCTGACCAGGTGAGCTTCCTAGTTCCCATAGCCATCTCTAGCACTCCCATTGCCCCGCCAGGTCTGAGGCTGCAGGGCACAGCTCTAGCACTCTCCTTGGGCTCCCTTTAACTTCCTCTCAGTTCTCCGCTGGCCCAGCCCACTTACCACCAGGGCCGGCCTTAGAAATTGCGGGGCCCTCTCAGCTCCACGCGCTTTCCACAGCCCACCCACTTTCCCATGGCTCCTCCCACTTTCCTGTGGCCCCTCCCACTTTCCTGTGGCCCCTCCCACTTCCCTTTGACAATTAGAGAATTGTCATACAAGCTATTTTAAACTTGCTAGTCATTTAAGTTATTTTTAACTTGTCTGTACAATGTGCTCCAAAGAACATATAAATCTGGCTTAGATGAAAGGGAGCCCAGGACACAGATGTGATTAAAAGGCAAAGACTCTTGTTTAAAACACAGGAGGGCATGCACACAACAGATAGGGACAGATTATCCATGGACTGAACCCTCCTTCTCTGGAGCATATTCCTATTACACTCCCAACACAGGCGTTTAAACATAGATCCAGCTGATCAAACATAAATCAAACCACCCCCACACAGTCACAGCACCCCCCATAAAAGCAGGGATGAGGAACTGAACCTCAGGCCCAGAGCAGCCAAACACAGTTCTCAGCAAAACTTTGTCAGTGTGACCCCTTTCCAGTTCTTGGATTTATGGGTCTCAAGCACCAAAGCACTAAAAACCCAGTTAAATGTATCAAACACAAAACCCCCACGACCATAGCACCCCCAGCCCCTTCCCAAACCATCCCCCAGATGGCCCCACTCTACTCCCAAAGCCCCAGAGACTCGTGTAGCAGCACAAATGAGCTCATATCAAGAAAGAGGAGGAAGAGGTATTGGCCGGGTGGCCCTTACCTCAGCTGCTGCTGGGCCTGGGTCTTCTGGGAGGGCTGGAGGCTGACAGGCTTAGGTTGCTAAGCAGGAGGGGACAGCAGGAAGGTTCCGCTGGGCCTCTCCTGGGCAGGGGGGTGGCTCCCTTTCCCCCTCCAGGAGCCATGGGGGCAGCCATCAGGGGATAAGGGGGGACAGCAATGGGAGTGGGGGTGGGCTAGAGGGAGCAACTCCCCCTCACGCGCGCACACTCACCTACACACACACCCTTCTTTCTTACACAGTCATTCATTCACTCTCACACATGCTCTCACCTCACTCACACACCCATTCAAACACACACACACTTTCACCTCTCTTCACTCACACACCCATTCAAGCTCTCACACACGCTTTCACTTGCCGACGCACCGAAGAAGACAGGACACATTTGCTGGGTTTAAACAGCCGCACTCTTTATTCAATCAAATCATAATTATCCAATAGTTGGGGGTAAATCACCTATTGCGATGCGGGTCCAGTACTTGAACTTGACATTGTAACAATAATACAATAACTCAGTGGTGGTTTCGATGTACCCTCGATTACCACCCCAACCGTGAACATCACGTCTCCTCCTCTCAGTGGCCCAAGCCACAGGTGAGAGGGACCCAATCCTTTGCTTGCGAGTAAGAATAAAGGTGCCTACAGACGGGGGATCATACTTGTCCCTACCGCCCTCGCTCGACACCCCTACCAGGGAGGCTGCCCCGCCGCTTGCCATCCCCTGCTTTCCGGCGGGTGGGCCTCCCCATCTCTTAAGGAGATGACTCTTCCTTAGGATATAAATTCACCTACTCTAACTTTACTGGACCCCAGCTAGAGTGCGACAAAATGAACAAGCACAACACCACCCTTGTCTAAGGGATGACCAGATTATGCGAGGAAGGCGAAAAAATGAGAAACAGTGTTTTTGCCAGATTAGGGTTCCCGTAAAAAATTCCTTCCTGGCCCTGATGGGCGACCGGTAAGAACCCACAGTGCAGAGGGAGGGTTGGGTGGGTGCCGTTTTCAAAGAGTTCCAGCCGCAAGTGAGGCTGGAGCTGTCTCTTGGCTAATTACAAGCCCCACCTCTCAACCAGGGCCCACGTGACTTCCCTTAGCCAATCCCTACTTGCTGGGATTGCATAGCTACCCCAGCTGGGTTCTCTACAAGGAGTGCTGCGCCGTTTGCTTCCCGCCTTAGGCTGCAAGCAGCCCTGCAGCGGGGAAATTAAATCAGCCGTCCTGCCTTCCCCGATTGGGCGCGGCAAGGGGCCTCACACCCGCCACCCCCTCCCGGAGCGAGGGGGAGCCAGCGGAGGCAACTCTCTTCACTCACACACCCATTCAAGCTCACACACATGCTTTCACCTTTCACACACACACCCATTCAAGCTCACACCCACACACTTTCACCTCTCTTCACTCGCACACCCATTCAAGCTTACACATACACTTTCATCTCTTTCACACACACCCATTCATACTCACACACATGCTCTCACCTCTTTCACACACACACACCCATTCAAGCTTACACTGTCACACACACTTTCCTCTCACACATCCCCATTCAAGCTTACACACATGCTTTCATCTCTCACACACACCCTTCAATCCCCATTCGTACTCTCACATGCTCTCACCTTTCACATACGCACACCCATTCAATCTCTCACACACACACCTCAAACCCATTCATATTCTCACACATGCTCTCACCTTTCACACCCCCACACCCATTCAATCTTACATACACGCTTTCATCTCTCTCACACGCACACCCATTCAAGCTTACACGCAAACTTTTATCTCTCTCACACACTCAAACCCATTCATACTCGCACATGATCTCACCTCTCTGTCTCTCTCACACACACACCGATTCAAGCTTACACACACGCTTGACGCTTTCATCTCTCTCACACACCCCCAATCCCCATTCATAACTCACACACATGCTCTCTCTCTCTCTCTCACACACACACTCACATTGCACTGACTGCCTCCTCCGGTCCCATCCCCCACAGACAGGTCTGCCAGCGCCTCTTCTCGGCCACACTCCCGCCTCTTCCAGATTCCCCATTGCTGCCGCTGGCTGCTGCTCTCTGT
>QEPC01009294.1:2023778-2040749 GCA_003113815.1 Sphenodon punctatus
TCATAACTCACACACATGCTCTCTCTCTCTCTCTCACACACACACTCACATTGCACTGACTGCCTCCTCCGGTCCCATCCCCCACAGACAGGTCTGCCAGCGCCTCTTCTCGGCCACACTCCCGCCTCTTCCAGATTCCCCATTGCTGCCGCTGGCTGCTGCTCTCTGTCCCGCCAGGCCCGCGAGGCTCCTCGTCCACCTGGCTGACTCCGTGGCCGGGCGCCACCGATCCTTAAAGCAGAGGAGATCCTCCTCATCCGGGCATGGGACCTGCCACTCTTCATGCCGCCTCCACTCCGACCTCTTCCGCACAGCATTACAAGCCAGCAGCAGGCAAGCCAAGCCTGTTCGGCAAGCTGTGTGCCCGTAGGTCCTCTCTCCCTCCCAGAAGTTGCTTTCATGCAACTTTTGGGAGAGAGAAGGAGGGGTCAGGCAGGCTACGAGGACGGAGGAGGAGGTGGGGCCTCAGCCGTGGGTGGGTGTTCTGGGGTTGGGGGGGGAGGGCCCCCACGGTGCCGCTTCTGCCTGCCAGTGCAGTGTGGCGCCACACCGACCCGAGTCCCCCCCAAACTAACTTTTTTTAAAGTTTTTTTTTTAAAAAATTGAATTTTTTTTAAAAAAAATCTACAACCCCCCCTGAACCGTGCCCCCCCCCAAGTGCGGGGCCCTGGGCAGCCACCCCTAGCCGCCCCTGCTTACCAGCCAACAGGGGTCTAAGTAGGCACACCTGTGCCCTCAGTTCATCTGACAGCAGCACCGGAAACCCCCCTACCCCCTGGGCTTACCTGTGATTCTGATCTTTAAAAGTGACCCCCACTCTTCAGATCCTGTGGAACTTTAAAAAGGGACACGGGACCATTTAGGCTACCCTGTCACGTACGTACGTACGTACGTGTGTGTGTGTGTGTGTGTCATCCCTGTGCTTCTTCACTGGTGGTGACCTCCCCTTTCCATCAGAAGCAGTGCTTGCCTCTTGCAGTGGTTTCACAGCAATCAGCTGTGAAGCCTCTGCAAAAGGAGAGTGGGGGTGCAGGAAAGAGCCACCTGAGCACAGGAGTGCTGCTTCTGATTGAAAGGGGTGGGGGGAGGAGAGAATCACAGCCAGGGAAGTAACCTTCTCTGGCAGTGACCCCACCCCACCCTTTCCATCAGAAGCCACGCTCAACCAGCTGTGAAGCTACTGCAAGAGGAGAAAGTGGGGGTGCAGGAAGGACTTTCTCCTCTTGCAGCTCTCTTCTCTAGCAGCCGGTTCACAGCTGGTTGCTCTCCAGCTGCTGTGCTAGGCGTGACTCTATGGTACTGGTGGACCTGGATGCAGGCAAACCTGACAGACAGAAGGTGTATATGTGGGTGTGGATTAGCATGTACTGGCCTGCACGGTGGGCCCGTGATATCCTTGGACGATGCCGTGAGAAGGGAGTGTGTGTAAGTTGGGGCTGTATGGGGATGTGGACTAACATCTGGTGAACAGTTAATAGATGGACAGGTGAACAACCCCATGGCGAGTGCTAACGTCTTGTTTATTTTCACCCCAAGTCTCTGTTTTTACTGTACTTTTTCTAATTGACTGTTCAGATTAAACAATCCCCCACGCCTCCAAAACTAAAGCTTCAAAGCAGACCAAATTACTTCATTATACACACCCATGGAAAGCTACTGCTTTATGCTGTTCCTTGCTATTTTTTCCTTGCTATTTTTCTTTCCTTTCCCATTTTCTCCACACTACAATGTATTTTATAAACATGTACAAAAATTACCAGCAAGAAAGAACACACACTAATTCCTTCATTTCCTACTTTCCCATCACTTTCTGCCAAAACAATCAACAAGATGTAATTTTGTGCACCTGAGCACTCCAGCTTTGTTCTTTAAGAGTTCAATCCAACCATTTGCAGGGGTGATGCAGAGATACAGGCCAAACAATAGATGTTCTGGGGGATTCTTTTTCCCTTGCCACATGATGTGAACAGGCTCCCAGCATGAAGAGAGGAAAAGAGGGCATGATGGAGGTGCAACAATTGTAGCAATTTATGAAGGAATTGATCATCTGCCTTTAAACAGATTACATGCATTTGAAAAATCCTACGCAGGCACCTTAACAAAACATGATGGGTAACATTAAACAGGAGCTATTCTAAATATTGATGTATAGAGTACCAGCTATAGTACAGAGCAACATTTAATGCAGGTGAAAAGATTGTGAGTGAAGATTATAAGCTACCTTTTGTATACCTAGCTAACATGGGACCAGTGCAAACCAAACCATAGCACTTCATAATGCCTTGTGCTGTTCATGGTAAATTGGTTTTAAACTGTTGACTTCCATTTAACTTGGCATTGAGTGTTTTCAAACGAGATGCTACCTGGCACGGTCACCCAGGAGCCACAAAGCCAACTACCTGTCCTAAGGTGGAGTGGCCAGATGCATGCTCGAAAGCCACGGAGCACCCACTCATGGCCATGCACAGAGCAATACCAGGAAATCCTGAGTGCTCCATGCAGGACCAGTCAAATGTACAGTGGCTGTTTGCATGGCTGGGTTAGCCACTCTGCGAACCGCCCGACTGAAGTGCTCCCCACTCGCTCCAACTGCACTGGTGCTCCGGGGGCAGTGCCACTCAGCGGCCACGGACCCCACCCCACATCAGCCTGTTCATGTTAAAACATCCACTTAGAGAGTCTGTATATCTTTCTCTTTAGATGAAAAGGACTCGGGAGGGGAGGAAACTGGAGTATGGTTAATAGAGTTGTAGAAATTAAAAAGAGACAAAAATGTTTTCTTCATTCACCTTTATAACTTCTCCATTTTTCTGTTCAGCCTTCCAAATATTGCTTTCACTGGTGAAAGAATGTTCATTATTTATTATTATTATTATTATTATTATTATTATTATTATTAAGCAGATGCATCTTGCCTCTATAAAGTAACATCAGTTTGTGAAACAAAACAGTCAAAACTTTGGACTCGCTACTGCACGAGATGTACGACGGGAGAAAGTTGGGCAACATACACATAATTATGCAAGCCACTCTAAAAATGAGATACAAATTCACCTTTAGAAAGACTTATAAGATTATGTATGGTAATGTATACTCTCGTATACATAAAGCTAGATTGGCAAAAGAGTATTTTCAGTAAAATTTATGGGCACAACACGTGCCAATTTTCAATGTATGGTTTTTTCATTAATGTTTCACAAGAATAATTGGGTAGCTTAGTAAAATTATCTATTCAGAAACGTTTTTAAAAAGGCCAATATTTATTATTTATTCATTCAAATTTCTACCCCACCCTTCCCCTAAGGCTCAGGGGCAGCTTACATAATAAAAAGATACATCATAAAAATACAATAAAACTCCATTTAAAAACCTCATTAAACCCTCCCTCCCCTCCCCCAAAAACCTCCCCTGTCACTTCCTAATCCTGCCTGCCAGATGCTTTCCAAAAAGCAAAGTTTTGCAATGCCTCCAGAAACTGCTCTGGCTCTGACGGACCTCCAGGAGAAGGGCGTTCCATAACATAGGATAGCAACCAAGAACTCCTCTCTCTGTAGGCCCTTGTCATACGAACAAGTTTAATGCGTGGAACCCACAAGAGAATGAATGCTCTTGGCCAACCACAGGGGTCACAATGGAGCATGGAAAGAAAGGCAGTCTCTCAGATACATGGGTCCTAAGCTGTTTAGGGTTTTAAAGGTCAGAACCAGCACCACGAATTTGGTGCCTGGAAAGCTATAAGTAGTCAGTAGAGGCTGTAAAGCAGAAGCCAGCCACCACATTATAATAAATATTTATTGTATAGCCTGAAAGGCTGTTACAAATACAATATACAGAAATATCAAACAATGAACAAACAATATGCTAAACACACCACGTTCTGCACCAGCTGCAGCTTCCAGGCAGTCACCAAGGGCAACTCCACTTAGAGCGCACTGCAGTAATCTAGCCTCGAGGTGGTGAAAGCATGGATGAGGGTGGCCAACACAGAATCAGGAAGAAAGGGACACAGCCTCCTCACCAGATGGAATGGATGTATGGCCACAACCTGGTGGATGAGGCACGGGCACTACTTCTGTTTTCACGACTGAAGAACTGTAGGAGGATCTTGCATGACTGGGTGACTGAGCATCAGATGAAATTTAATGTGGACAAGTGTAGAGTGATGCATGTAGGGAAAAACTATCCAAACTATATGTACACAAGTCTGGGTTCTAAATTAGGAATTACCACTCAGGATAAGGACCTTGGAGTCATTGTGGACAATACACTGAAATCCTCAGCTCAGTGTGCAGTGGCCGTCAAAAAAAGCAAACCATGTTAGGAATTATTTTGAAAGGGATAGAGAATAAACTGAAAATATCATAATGCCACTATGGTGGCCGTAGGAGAAGCAGCTTACTGCTTTGGCGCCCGCCTCCTCCTTGCTGGAGCTTCTCCAGCAAGACCCCCTGAACCCTTGTCTGCAGAAGAGTTACGCTTAGCGCAGGCTGGATGTTGAAATTTCCCCGGTTTTAGAGAATGACTAAGAAGGCAGCCTCCTTTTTATAGCATTATTGTATAGTTTAGGCTCACTAATTTTTGGGGTTAGCTTAGTATTATGTCTCGCAAACGTAGGCGACAAGGGGCAGTCCCAACAGCTGATCTTTCTCAGTCCAAACAGTAAAAAATTAGATAATTTTGTAGCCTCAAGGCAAGAGGGAGCAAGGGGAGGTGAAGGATCTTCTGCTTTACTATCAGCATCCTCCTTCCCACATGGTGAGCTCCCTCACGCTGGGAAGGGAGCCAATAGCCAGTTTAAACTTCCAACTCGCTTGACCACCTCCCTGGATCCGTTAAATTTATGCGGGGAAGAAATTTTAAGTGGAGATAGCCGCCAGATCCCTGATGATATGGATCCGGTATCCTTGGAATTGTTGGGGACTCAATGTTTTATTATAGGGATTAAGAAATTGATTCAACAATTTGACAATATTATCAGGTTGTTGCAAACCCAGAAGGCACAATTGGGGTTAGTTACAGACTTTATTTCCGATTGCAGGGCAGGGGAAATTGGTGAGGGAGTTTAGAATCTTGAGAAGGGTACTAGGAAGGAGTCCTTGATGGTACCACACGATAGGGTAACCCTCACGCAGCAGTCAAAAGGTGCATCTGTTGACCTAAATCTTACTTTGCAGGGAGTG
Organism: Sphenodon punctatus; assembly: GCA_003113815.1. NCBI lineage: Eukaryota > Metazoa > Chordata > Lepidosauria > Sphenodontia > Sphenodontidae > Sphenodon > Sphenodon punctatus. The sequence continues at coordinate 2,028,959 of QEPC01009294.1, forward strand.
TCTCATAGGACTTTACTATGCCTTGGCTGATTTACAGCCCGATTGAGTTTTGCACCCCCATGGGCATCTGAGGTTAAATTCTAAAGCTATTTCATTTAAGATCTCTCCGTTGCCAAATGGTGTATTTCCACAGTGGAGATCCAAATGGGATATCCAGCAGCACTTATCTGCTATAGTGGGACAGCCATTTCCCATGAGGCAAATTGGACATTACCAAATTCTTTCAACCCCACCCCATTTACAGCGAATAGTCATTCATTTTCGCTTGGCTTCCATAGTAGAAAAGCTTTTAGCCTCTGGTGATCTCTTTACTTGGGGAGTCCAGCTGAGAGAGGTTTTTGCCCATCCCAGCTGGCAATCGCCAACACAAACAGAGGCTGATAATCCGGTTTCTTCCCTTTCACCTAGAAAGCACTCTCTTCAGGGTAGAGCTCTTAGGTGTTCTCCAAGGATTGGGAGTGTCGAGCCTATTAACCTTAGGCTCTTAATTTGGCTATGGATGAACCCCCGTATGAACTCCCAAATCAAGGGAAGTGAACATGTTGGATGTGGCTGTTCTTTTACAGTTTACCTCTTTGTTATCTCCGTCCAAAGAGGTGAAGCTGTCATCTGAACCAACCCAGTAACCAGGAGGTGGGTATGGATTTGGCAAATCACTCGAATAGCCCCATCCCTACACTGGCTCCTTTGACGATCCCAGTAGCTCAGGATCTTAATGGCCTAACTGGGACCAGCCAGTTAGTTACCACCTGACCTTTTTCAAAACCTAAATCCTGTCTATCTCCTCTTGGAATATCTCTGGATGGCAATCTCACGTTGGAAATGAGACTTTGGGGCCCATATTGGGAAACATCGCGTTAATCTTGTGCAAGAAACCTGGGCTAAGGAGTCCTTAGAGTTAGAGCATTTAAAGTCTTTTTTCCTCCCTGCAGTATCATCAAGCCTTAGGGGCCGTCCTAGTGGAGGTTTAGGCTGTTTTATTTCTGACAATCTTCAAACAACCATTGTGACAGAGATATATTCACCCCCTTGCACACTCGGGGTAGTTTTAAAGTATGGTATGTATCTCATGACTTTGATAACAGTTTATATCCCACCTTGAAATGCGGGTTCCTACAATGCCAAAATCTGGTCCATTTTGGAGAGTGTGATTATGGATTTGTTGATTAAATATCCAAAGGTCCTTTTTATTTTGACTGGGGACTTTAACACTAGGTTGGGACCAGATGATGCAGCTTTAGTTCCATACTGTGATCTTTCTGCTTCTGCCCCTTCTGGAAAATTGAACCCTAGGATTTCAAAGGATAAGGTAGTGAACTCCTCTGGAGTCAAATTTGCGAATCTCCTTGCTGGCCTAAATCTACATATCATCAGTGGTTCCGGTTATAGCGATAGTTTGGGAGAGTTTACCTTTGTGGGACTACAGGGTTCAAGTGTGGTGGATTATGTGGTAGTTTCTACCAATGTGCTGGAATTTCTTAAAGACTTTTCAGTAGGATCTTGTTTAGTGAGTGACCATCTGCCACTGATCTTGCTCCTTGACATACCCAGGAGGGCACAGATCCCTTCTGGGCTATCAGCCACTAACTTTGCTCATTTGGAGCAACCCTGTTCGGTTAAATGGAACCCAAGATTTGCCCAATCCCCGGACCTCTTATTAAACACCAAGTGTTGTATTGATCTTAAAGACGCCATAGTTGGGAGGACAGGAGATCAGACGGCTCTTGCTGCCTTTAATTTACTTAATCTCCATCTCCAGCAATATATTGCTGCTTTATCTTTGCCCAGCTCCAGCTGTGTTTCTGAAAAGGGAAAGAATCAACCATGGTTTGATCACGACCGCCAGAGGGTGACAGTGACATGGGATCGCCATACAGGCAGATAGAGCCATTATCCGCTGAAATTATGTAAAGGAAAATATTTTAAGGATGTTAAAATAATGGGGGGTTGCTTTAAAATGTGTTAGCATTGATACATTTTATTATTTTTGTTTGTTTTTATTTGTTGTAAGCCGCCTCGTGATGCCTTAGGCATGAGGGGGTGGCTAATAAATATGACAAAATAAAAAGATCAGGATTGTAGAAGAGCTCGGGAGAACGTTATTTTGGCCTATCAGGAGTACTGTCTGGGGTTTACCAATGACCTCCTTAGGCAGTATTTTCTGCTTAGAAAGGTGTATAAGGAGCTGATTAAGATCAAGAAATGTTCATTTGTGGAGAAAAGGTGGCTGGCCCTCCTGGAGGCCAGCGAGTCTAAAGATGCCAGAAAAGTTTGGCAAATCAATGGTTCAATACGAAGACAACAGAGACAGTGGTCTCTCCCGGTGCCTCTTCATTCCTGGGAGGAAATTTTGCTCTTATGTCATCAGGAATCATGGGGTTTGATCATCTGGCTAAGGCAGGGAGGGATATAGACAAGTTATCTGTCTGGCCACTGATGGAAGAAGCAGAAATAGTGTCGCTTATTGGCTCTTTTAAAAATAAAAAAGCCCCGGGCCGACTTGGTCCAAACTGAACTTATTAAAGCCAATATGGACTGGTGGGTCCCGGTACCATCGGCACTTTTTTCTGCCATTAATAACTCTGGGGTAATCTCAGTAGGTTGGGGAAAAGCAGTAGTGATGCCAATTTACAAAAAAGGCCCTCGTGACCTCCCTTCCAGCTACAGGCCCATTAGTCTGTTAAGTGTCATTAGCAAGATCTATGGTAAATTTTTATTGGCTAGATTGTCACACTGGATGGACCAATCCAAGATCTTATGCCCTGAACAGGAGGGTTTCCAGAGGGGTAGATCTACTATTGAGCAATGTTTGATATTAGCACATTTGGCCGAGAAGTATAGGGCCGCTAACGGGAAATTCTTTGTAGCCTTTTTGGATCTCAAAACAGCCTTTGATTCAGCTAACAGGAAGTTACTATGGGCTAAAATAAAGACGACATCAATAGACAAAAGGTTACTCTGCCTTATTCAAATTCTTTATGCGGACTCCTCCTTGTCAGTGAAAGTTGACAATATAGGACACATCACTAACAGTATGGATGTGATGATGGGAGTTAGACAAGGTTGCGTCTTAGCTCTCTCACTATTTAACTTATACATAAATGATGTAATTCCTATGTTGGCACAACCTGCTTTTTTCCCCTCAGAAAATGGCCTCCAGAGTGGTTGGCGGCCTCCTTTATGCTGATGATTTAGCAGTTGTTTCACAAACTCGTATTGGTCTTCTTAGGCAGCTGGGGGCCTTTGTTAGTTTACAGCCAGTTTATTTACAGCACAATAACTATGATAAATCCAAAATTACAGATCTTACGGCTGTTGGAAAAAACTATAAATGGCCCATTGAAGGCCACTACATCCAACAGACTAAGCTGTAAACACTTGGGAATTTATTCCCATGCCTCAGGCAAATTGGAAGATCATTACCAGTAAGTATGCTCGCTGGCAAGAGGGGCAGCACAAGTTATCTTAAGGTATTTTGCTAGCTTGGGCAAGAAGAATATAGACCTTGCAGTTCAGGTTTTCAATAGCAAGGTTAGAACGAGTTTTTTAATATGGGGCAGAGCTGTGAGCTCCCCTCATAGGTCAAAAGCAATATTCCAATCTAAATGCAGTACAGACTTTTTTTCTCCAAAGTTTACTTAAGATTCCAAAGGGCACCCCTACGGCCACTATGAGACTGGAGTCTGGTTTGGGAAGTTGGCCAAGAGTGGCCTTGGATTCCTCTCTTAAATTTTGGCTTAAAATTACCAAATCTACTTACCCCGGACTTGTCAAGTTTATGTTAGACGATTCTTACAAGAACAAATGGGTTAGAACGATAGAAACTCACCTGCTTAGTTTGGGGGTTTTGTTAAATCACTTCGCCACTAATAGTACTTGTGGTGCTAGATAAGAAATTCTTGAAATAATCTCAGACATAGAAAGACAGGTGGACCTGGCCAAAATAGAAAGTTCTTTGCATATGTCTAATTATAAATTATGAGTTCCAGAACCTGGGGAAATGGCGAATTATCTCTTATCTCCATCCCCTTTTAGGGATAAGCACTTATTTTTATGTGCTCATTTTAATGCTTTGCCCTCCAAAGTGTTGGAGGGACGCTTTTGCAGCATTCCTTATGGAGATCGCCTTTGCCCATACGATATGGAATTTACAGAATGGTCCCATCATATTTTATTTTGCCATTTATATGACAAATTACGTAAGGAATTTCTTGAGTCAACTTTGGAAAAATTCCCAGGAAGAACTGAGATTTGTCTATTGGAGATTACTCTAAGGGATACTTTACCAACAGTAACACAGGCAGCGATGAAATTTCTGACACAGGCCTTTAATAGGAGACTTCTCTTTCTACAATTGAAGCTCCCAATGAATTAGGGATTCATGTTAAGGATTGTGCTTTGTATTACGGTTTTCTTTCAGGTTAGTGAGGTTAGTCAGTATTTAGATACTATATATTAGTACTGACTAATACTAAAGGCGATGGGTAGACTGTGTGTAAATCTATATTCCTTTTCGGTGTTAGACTTGTAATTGTCATGTTTATTTTTATTCTACCCCCAATATGGTATTATTTGGTTTGTTTGTATGTTGGTTGTTAAGCAATGGCCTATGGCCACGCAAATAAAAATTATTCATTCATTCATAATGCCACTATACAAATCCATGGTGCAACCACACCTTGAATATCTGTGCAGTTCTGGTCATCCCATCTCAAAAAAAGATATAGTAGAAATAGAAAAGGTACAGAGAAGGGCAACAAAATGATAAAGGGTATGGAACAGCTCCCCTATGAAGAGAGGCTAGAGATGTCAGAGGGAATATAAACAGAAGTTTATAAAATCATGAGTTGTGTAGAACGAGTAAATAGGGAATGGTTATTTACCCTCTCAAAGAGTACTAGGGGACACCGCATGAAACTAATATAGGGGACACCGCATGAAACTAATAGGAAGCAGATTTAAAACAAATAAAACAAAGTACTTTTCACTCAATGCACAATTAAGTTGCAGAATTTGTTTCCAGAGTATGTGGTCAAGGCCAGTACTATAGCTGGGCTTAAGAAAAGGACTGGATGAGTTTCTGGAGGATAGGTCCATTAGCAGCTATTAGGCAGGTAGGTTTGGGGAATGCAACCTCTTACTGTCGGGAGCTGGGAGTGAACTATCCCATTGTGACCTGTTGGGTACTTCTTCCAAGCGAGCGAGATTTGCCACAGTCTGAGACAAGTGCTGGGCTCGATGGGCCACTGATATGACCTAGTATGGCACTACTTATGTTCTTATGTCCAGAAGCACTCCAAGAATGCAAACCTGAAGTAACCAGAGGGGGCCAGACCCCTTCAATAATAAGGGTCCCAATCCCCTCTGTGTCAAACCAGCCAATCATCATCACTTCAGTCTTATCTGGATTCGGCTTCAATCAGCTCACCCTCATCCAGCCCCAACGGCAGCCAGGGCCTAGGTGTTGGGTAAACACAGAGACGCAGGATCTGGATCGGATGAAAAAGAGGTAGAGCTGGGCGTCATCAGCATACTGATGACACCTCATTCCTAGCCTTCAAATGATCTCGCCCAGGGGCCCAAGATACACATTGAACAAGATGGAATCCTACGGGAGACCACAGAGAAAGTCCCAAGGGAATGACAAGCAGTCTCCCATAGTCATCTGCAGGGTCATCCCCAACAGGAATGAACAAATCCACTCAAGAGCAATCCCACACACCCCTTCCAGGTCCCATAATCATGTCACCACCACCCCATGATCAGTTGTATCAAAGCCCCCTGAAAGATCTAACAGGATCAACAGGGAACAATTTGCCTTGTCCATCTCTAAGCATAGATCATCGACCAAGGCCACAAACACAGTCTCCGTGCTACGCTCTGTACGAAGGCCTGACTGAAATGGGTCCAGAAAACTGACAGCATCAAGGTAAGTGAATATGTCGATCACTTAAAACTGTTCTAGTTTTATGTGAAGTAGAATGTTCTTTTAAAGTATCATCATTAACTAACAAGGACGTGTGTTAACTTTCAGTTAGACAGAAAAATCTTAGAACCATTAGTTCCGTGAATACACCAATTTTTCCAGATTATTTATAGACATTCCTAAGTGTCTTACTTTTGTAGTCTAGAGAAAATGTGGCTGTCATCTGGGTCCCAAATGTAAGTGACAGGAACAAAGTAGTTCAGATAATATCTCTTGTTAAAAACATCTTCTGTTGGTGCTCCAACCTAATAAATTCTTAGACCAAAAATGGCCATTTAGGGCTTTAAAGGGTCAAAAACAGTACCTTGAATTGTGCCATGAAGCTATTGGTAGCCAGTGTTACATTACCTTTGAATAATATATCTTTTAGGTGGTCATTTTAAATAAAACATCTAAAAAAAAACACAACTTAATCCAAATATAAAACAAATGTAGAAATATTGTAAAAGTAACATATGGGAATCTCACATCCTAACTTGTTTACTTTTAACTTTAACTACTTCTTTAAGAACAGGCAGCTGGCAGAGCAAGAAAAATTCCAACAAAATATTACTAACATTTTATAAGAAACTTGATTCTCTTGGAAAACAGAGTAGAATGAGCACAAACTTAGCACAGGAATGTAAAGGGGGAATTTTTTTACTATTTACTTGAAGGCTTTACATCCAAAAAAGAAATAAAATCTATTGCTCTCCATATTTTCTATTATTTTTTCTTTTTTAAATACAGCATTTGATAATTGAACTATTAAATATTTTGTCCTCCATTCCGACATATTCAATGCTCTCTTCTCCAAACTCTTGCATATTACTGGGCTTGCTTCACAGTTCCTTACCATGAATGATGCACCAAATTTACATCCAGACAACAAAAATCTTACTCCAGCTTCAGATACACAAAAGCACTTACATTTTAGAGTATCAAAGCTGTCGATATATAGCACACAGTTGCTGATAATAAAATCCTGCAATGCTGTTAAAGGTTGAACAAGAAAACTAAATAAGAGATTCCAGCTTCTATAGTATGTTTGCATAAGCAGTGACTGCCTGCCTGCTAATGCTGCTTTGCACAAATGTTTTTGTTGATTTGCAAGGTGAACAAACAACCTTAGCTGTAAATAGGGAAGTCGGTCCAATAACAGATTTCTACTACTAAATTTGGCCTGAATATAGGTTTGTTTAAGCATTTTAGGTCTACATCTGGTAATGATAGTATTTGTGTGGCTAATGTACTCAACACTACACAATGCACAAAACATGATCCTTGCCCTGTAAAGCTTGTAGTCTACACGAAACAGCATAGATGAGATGTACTGGAAAGCCCACAGAATGACTGACTAGGATTCCCCCCCCCCCATTACTGACTCTTTACAGAGGGAACAATCCTTAAGGAGACATTTTAATGAACAAAAGATGGCTGCAACAGAAGAAGGTATCTCTTTGCTATTGTGTGCTAACAAGCACTACTAGTTAGCTATAGGCTATATAGAGAAAATTCCTGTTGGTAGTAACAGGTAACTGGATGTTAAAAGCACTGCATGATGGCCTTGAGGTTAAAACATTGGATTTTCTGCATGACCTTGGGCAAATTACTTACTCTCCAACTGAAAATAGGATACTACTACTATTCTGCCACTCTTTCTCTGACCTACTTGGTCTGTGGGTTCTTTGAAACAAGCAGCATCTCATACTGTGTCTCCACATAGTACTATCTGGATTCCTGCACATGGGGGTTTGTGGGAAGCAGGGGTGAGAATCCTAACCCAGACCAAGGGCACACAGGTGTCAGGTCAGGGAGCAAGCAGATAACAGACCAAGACCAGTAGCTGGAGGGTGTGAGATGCATCAGTGGGTGTTTTTAAATGAGATACTACCTGCATGGCCACCCAGGAGCCACACATCCAACTGCCCGTCTGAAGGTGGAGCAAGGTGGCGCGTGCTCCCGCAAGTCACGAAGCACCCACAGAGCACTGCCAAGAAATCCAGAGTGCTCCATGAGGTGCAAGTCAAATAGCTTCATGGCAACAGGCGGTCACAGAGCCTCTGTCAGTATGAACTGGGACAGCCAGCCAAGTCTACAGATTGGTCTGCCACTCATAGGCACTGTGGGCAGGGAATACAGCCTTTGAAAGTCACAAGAACTGGCTGGTAGTGCTGGGGAGCCCGGGTTCCCATGTCAATCACAAAGGCCAGCCCAGCATGCTTACTCCTCCCCCACATCCCATGGCAGGAGTGCGAGGTAGCTACCGCAGTAGCCATGCTGGGAGCCGCCGATCTGAATCCCTCCCCATGCACTCCACCTGAGTGCTCCACGGCAGTGCCACGCAACAACCATGGACCTCCAGCCCCATTGACTTGCTCAGTTAAAAACACTCAGTGATGTAGGATGAGCTGAGATTGTGGTCAGCGATCACACCGAGATCAGTCTGGGAGAACCAGAAACTAGGAATAGGCAAGCTCAGAGGCCAGGAAACGATTTGGCTGCTCAGAACAGCTGTGCTTCCCCTTGCTTTATACAAGTCAGCTGGGTCAGAGAGCATGGCTGGTCCAGCCAATCAACAGCTTGCTGAGTGAGAATTCCTAAGGAACAGGGCTCTCAGACTTCAGACGGCTGTCATTTCACTGCTCTGCTTCACGGACACTTAAGAGAAAAAGTTCCTCATCATCTTGGATATGACCTCTAGGTGCTACTGTAATACAAACCACTGTCAGTTTGCTTGTGTACTGCAAGGCATTCAGTTTTGGAGAGAAGAACCTCTTCAGGAATGCAACATGCAACTGAAGAAGTATATATGGTACACTAACATGGGAGCTTTTATAAAGTCTCATTTTATTAGGTACCTTAATATAAAAGTAATTCCAACTGGAAAAGTGTTTTGCTATACACAGAGCAAACCCTCTAACAGGCTGCTTGGTGAATGTCCAATCGGTAACTAAATATGCAGCTTTGTTGGTACTTACATACTAAGTGGCACCTTCAATGTACTCAGCAATAAAACTTCATCTACAAATTCTAAGAGTGCTAGATCAAACATACATAGCAAAAACAGCAAAATTTTCAGTTATTCAAGTACTTCTGTTACCTTTACAATCTTAGTTGCTTTGTCTATCCTTCTCACTCTTATGTTCTGGGGGCCTTTTTAGTAAGTCCACATTAAAAAAATGCGCTCTCTGATTTGGAACATTTCATACATCTGACAGTATGTAATGAATGGAAAGTTTCTCTCTAGAGTACACTCCTTAGTTGCCAGAAATGTCTGGCATACGAACAACTGGCACTGATATGATCAGACGATCATGAGCTCAACATACAGAGTTTGCTTCCCAGTTGCCTATTATTAAACAGTCACTATTTGTTTTTAGATACCCAGAAACTGTTCCTTCAAACACGTAACTTTACTCATGCTTATCCCACCACCCCCCACGAGCATTTTCAGGGAAATCAACTGGACTACTCATATGCAGATCTGAAAGATAACATAGGGTATTATCAGACGTGACAGGACCAATTGGCCCGATCACGGAAACAAACCTTTGATTCTCCGTCGGGGCCACCGCGTCACGGGCGAACAGACGTGGTGGTGGCTCCTGGCGGGGAATCGGGGAGGGGCCGCGTGGTGCAACATGGGGCCGCACGGCCCTGCCCCCCCCACGCTCCCCTGCCGCCCGCCCTCTGGGGAGACGGGCGGGTGCCATGGCCAATGCGGCCGCAGTGCCTGCCCAAATTGACCACGTCCCGGAATCCCTGTGGGGATTCCGGGCTGTGGCTGCCGTCCAGACGAGACAGCTTGGTTCANGCGGGCGCCCGGGCCCGCGGGTGCCCCGGCGTGGGGGGGGTATTTGTTTCCCCCCCGTGTTTGACGGGGGTGAACAGGGGGGGGGGGGGGACTTCCGTTCCCCCCATCAGACGTTACGGGATCACTTTCACCATGTGCAGATTCACTGTGGTTGACTGTGATCTCGTAACATCTGAAAATACACATAGTGTGCCTAACCAGAAAACTTGATAATTTCTATTTGATGTGACACATAGGGACATCTTCATTTTTGAAGTAATTTCCATTTGAAAAGTTGTTTAACCTTCGGTTGCTGCAGAGAACCCCTAGATTTACTAAATGCAAGATATTAGCACTGGGAATATATTTGATCTCTCTTTTATTTTGGGCAAAATTCTTCACCATTCAAGTCAATGGGAGGAGTCACTGGGCGGGATTAGAGTAGCCACCGCTCTGTGTATGACCCAACGATTGCAGGTTTTAACTCTGAGTGTCTGGGTCAGCTCAGTAGTGGTGGCGACAACGCTCTCCCCCCCTCCCCCTCAGATAGCAGAAGTAGCACTCTCTCTCCTCATGACACTCAAATGGAAGGGGCGCAGTCCTAAGGCGGCACCTGAGATACCCTCCAGGAACCCCTCCCTGTCACATAAGCCACTGTTGCTCAGGGTGGGTATACCCTATACATCTTAAAAATTGAATTATCAGGGTTCAGAATTATACTTATTCAGATCAAGAAACTATACTTTGGGTTGGGGAAAACAAGTTAGACTTATTTGGAAATTCAAGGCAGTAAACACAAAATAGTGTGGAAATATCTTTTGTTGGACCAACTACCTGACAAAGAACCCTGTGAGGTCTGAAGGTTTGTACACCTCCACCAACTTGAGTTGATCCAATAAAATATCTCCACACTATTTTGTTTCTACTGCCTATATTTGGGACTAACATGGCAACCACACTCTCTCTCTACTGGGAATTCAAGATACAAATTCTCCATAAATGGATTCCACTGTAATTCTGCAATAATATGGTCTGTTTAACTTTAAAGAAAGGAAATACGCAAAAAGAGTGTCTCAACTTGAACTTTAAGCTTCATGCTATTATTGCCTGGGCTACCTTGAACAGAAATTAAGCTTCTGAAACTGGAAATTATAAGCAATTTAGTTTAAATGTCTGTTTAGCAAACAAAGAAGAGGAATTAGACCATAATAAACAAAGAGGAGGAACTAGACCACAAAGGGCGAAAAGTTGCACTCAAGGCTATTGTAGAGCAAGACCATTGCAGAAAAGCTAAATGAGTTCTTTGCATCAGTCTTCACTTCTCCATATGAGGAGAGGCTCAATAGGTTAGGGATCTTCAGTTTACAAAAGACATGACCAAGCCCGGGGGTGGGGAAAGAGGCAGGGCTATGATACAAGCTTACAAAATCATGAGTGATATGGAAATAGGAAGTTGTTCTTTACTCTCTCCAATAATAATACTTATTCTAGGAAACATTCTATGAAACTAAATGGCAACATATTCATTCATTCATATTTTTACTCTGTCCTCTTAAGGCTCAGCATAAACTATAGAAGGAGGCAGGTTACAGAACAAAACAAATAAAAAGAAGAACTTTTTCACTCAACATAAAATTGACTTGTAGAACTTGTTGTCAGAGGATGTTGTAAATGCCAATAGACTAACTAGATTTTAAAAAGGATTGGATAAGTTCTTCGTAGATAGGTCCATAAATGGCTATTAGTCAAGTAGGTTAGGAGATTTAATCGTTGATTGGCGAGAGCTGGGTGTTAATAGGGAATGGATCACTCCATTATAACCTGTTGTGTACTGCTCTGAAGCATGCAAAGGTGGACACTGTCGGAAACAAGATGCTGGGCTGGATGGACCACTGGTCTGACCCATTATTATTAGCAAGCATTTATATAGCGCCAGCAACGTACCTGGTGCTTTACAAAGTAATTGAATAGGCACGGTCCCTGCTCTAGGGCTTACAATATGAGAGACGAGGGGGTGGGGGGGGGGGGGG
>QEPC01009294.1:2041764-2063401 GCA_003113815.1 Sphenodon punctatus
TAGATAGAGAAGAGGAGAGGGCCAAGGACAGAGCCTTGGGAACACCAACCAAGAGGGGAAGGGAGGAGGAGGTGGAGTTGGCAAGAGACACATTGAAGGAGCGGTCAGAGAGGTAGAAGGAGAACCAGTTGAGGACGGAGCCACGGAAGCCAAGGGAGGAGTGAAGTGAATCCAGCAAGAGAGAGTGGTCAGCGGTATCTAAGGCAGCAGAGAGGTCAAGGAGGACAAGAATGGAATAGAGGCAATTAGATTTAGCCACAAGAAATTCGTTGGTGATCTTAGCAAGAGCAGTTTCAGTAGAGTGAAGGGGGCGAAAGCCAGATTAGAGGGGGTCAAGGGAGGAGTTGGCGGAGAGAAAGTCAAGGCAGTGGAAGTAGACAACACGTTCAAGAAGCTTGGAAGCAAAAGGAAGGAGTGAGAGAGGACGGTAGCTAGAAGGGTCGGAGGGATCAAGAGTGGACTTTGAGGACAGGAGAGACAGTGGCGTGCTTGAAGGCGGAGGGGAAGGAACCAGTAGAGAGGAGAGGTTGATGATGTGCAGGAGGGAAGGGGCGACAGTGGAAACAATGGAGGTCAGGAGGCAGGAGGGAATGGGGTCAAATGGAAGGGTTGGAGGAGAAGAGCAGGGAGGAGATTTCCTCAAGGGAGGTGGGAGGGAAGGAGGACAGGAGAAAAGGAGGGGGAGAAGGGAGAGAGGAGGGAGTAGGGAGAGGAGTGGGAAACTATGTCGAGGCAGATCTTGTCTATCTTGAGGGTGAAGAAGGAAGCAAGATCCTGAGCAGAAAGGGAAGAGGGAGGAGGAGGACACGGACAGGGGGACTTGAGGAGGGAGTCAAAGGTGGAGAACAGGTGGCGAGGGTCCCGAGAACAGGACTCAATGTGGGAGGCGTAGTAATTCTGTCTAGCGAGGGAGACAGCAGAAGTAAGGGAGGAGAGACAGAATTTGAAGTGAAGGAACTCAGCATGAGAGTGGGATTTGCGCCAAAGGCATTCAGTAGTACGGGTGCAGGAGCGAAGGTGGCGGATACTGGGATGAGCCAAGGATGGGGGTTGTGGGAGCGGGCAGGGCAGGAGGAGAGGGGGGCAAGGGAGTCAAGGGTGGAGGAGAGAGAGGCATTGAAAGCAGAAATGGCAGAGTCAGGGGAGGAGGAGAAGACTGAGGGGAGAAGGGGGGAAAGAGAGAGGAGGCAAAGTCCAGGGGGTTAATGACCTGCAGGTCACAGAAGGGGCATGAAGGTGTGGAGGACAGTGGGAGACATTGAAAGAGGCAAGGAAGTGGTCAGAGATGGGATGAGGATCAAAGGAGAGATCAGAGACAGAGCGGTTCCTAGAGAAGACGAGGTCAAGAGAATGGGCATTAGCGTGGGGGGGGGGAGTTGGTCCAAAGGTGGAGGTTGAAGGAGGAGGCTAGCGAGAGGAAGCGAGAGATGGAGGACTGGGAACGGACATCAATGTGAATGTTGAAGTCACCGAAGATGAGAGTGGGGGGTATCGCCGGAGAGGAAGAAAGTGAGCCAGGACTCAAATTCAGAGAGAAAGGAAGCGAGAGCGCCAGGGGGGCTGTAGATGACAGCGATGCGGAGATGGAGGGGGGAATAGAGGCACACAGAATGAGCCTCAAAAGGAAGGGAATGAGACAGGGGGGAGGAGAAAGTGGTTGGAATTGACAGGAATTAATGAGGAGGAGGCCCATGCCACCACCCTGGCCTTCGGGGCATGGCTGGTGAGAAAAGGAGAGACCCCCTAAGGCGAGGGTAGCTGGGGTGACAGAGTCGGAGGGGGAGATCCAAGTTTCAGTAAGGGCAAGAAGCTGGAGGGAGTGGGAGAGGAAGAGATCATGGATGTAGGGGGCTTTATTGGCAGAGGAGCGACAGTTCCAAAGGGAGCAGGAGAATGGGAGCTGATCAGGGGGAAGAAGTTAAGGGGGGGGAGGAAGTGTGAGGAGGTTGGAGAGAAGCGATGGGCTGGGAGGGAGGAAGGAGCAGGGGAAAAAGAAGTAGATGAAGGAAGAGGTGGGGGAAAAGGGGAAAAGGGGAGAAGGAAGGAGAGGGAAGGCGAGAGATCAGGGCAGGCATGATGATGGGGAGGATAGGTAATAGAGAAGAGACAGAGAAGAACGAAGTGGAGAGTGGCTGGACCTACTGGCCACTGAGGAGCCACCAGGTGGTAGAAGTACCCTTAGGCTTACCCTTAGCTGCTGCTGTTGTAGTATTCTGCTGGCGAGTGATCTTATGGCGCGCGCCTTTTGGCTCGCTGGAACTCAGGTGGCAGAAAGGCCAAGCTCCAGGAGAGTCACGGAGTCCTCAGGTGTTGACAGCCGAGGCAGCAGGGAGAGTATGCAGATGAACTGTAAATTATGGCACTTATGTTCTTCTGGCTGCTTAATGCTTCAAGTCTAGAGTTCTGCATTGTCGTAATTTTTCATATAATCCAATGTTTGACTTTGGTTTATAAAATAAAAACTGGAATATCCTGTATAACTTCCTTGGGGAAGAAAAAAAAGTAAAATGGCAACACAAAATGTATGAGCATTTAGAAGTTAACTATTAAATTACACATATTAGTATTACCCACCCGTTGAGTTTAGCTTTTTATTTGTACAACCGTAAATAAATATCAAAATCTACTCTTAGGAAAACAAAATTTGAAAATTTAATTGAATTTAACTGTGTGTAATTTACTGCGACCTGCTGTTGATTAATGAAACAGTTTTGATAAACTTCAACTAGGACTAGTTGAAGTATCAAACTTCAACTAGCACTAATTAGGTTTTCCCATGGGGGGGGGGGGCGGGAGAGAAACAGTTTTTTACCTGGTAAAAACTGGCCCTGGTAAATACTAGGCCAAGTCTGTTTTAAATTAAAAACTACAAATAAATTTCAAATTGATGGCCTTTCTTTAAGCTGGATGTAAGCTTTACAAACAAGCATATGACGTAAACACATTTAGAAATTAGGGATGTGGTAATGAGAGGGAAAGAACATTTCTCTCAGTTGGATTTTACAGCGCCAGAATTCCTATTTAAATTATAATGACAATTTACAGAGAAAGGATAAAACCCAATACAGCACAACTACAGTGATTGCTTGGCCTGGATGTGCAGTACAGCAAAAACTGACAGCAGGGTGCAAACAAATTTATGAGAAGAGTTGCCAGTTGCAGCAACACCATTTTTAAAAAGAATATAGAAGAGGTTTATGTATTTAAACTTTTAGCTGGTTGCATTACAACAATGGTTCCCAAGCTGTAGTTTACAAGCAATACGGAACAATGGAGCACATGGCTCTCAAGACACAGGTTGTGGACCATTGCGTTAGAGGGGAAAAACCTAAACAACAAGGGTCTGATCCTAAGTCCACTGAAGTCAGTGGAAGCTCTCTCAGGCTCCAATTGGCTTAAAATAAGGTCCTAATATCTTGAATAATTGTGTCTGTAATTTTATGTAGATTCATCTATGGCCGTTTTTAGACGTGCAGCGGGGATCAGGCGCGGGAGCGGCGAAACAGCCGCGGCGCTGTTTTACACGAAGTGGAAGTTGTGCGCGGGAGCGGCGGCGGCGCATTCTTTGCCGACCGCAATCGAACCGGCCTGATTTCTCTGGGGGGACGTACGCGGCTGGAAAAGAATGCGCAGCCGCCAATCACACGCACAACTTCTGCTTTCGGTTCGTGTAAAACAGCGCCGCAGCTGTTTCACTGCTCCCACGCCTGATCCCAGCGAACGTCTAAAAACGGCCTATGTGTTTACTTTCAATTTTGAGCATGGAAGGAAGAATGTACATAGCAGACAGTTATCCTGGTCTACACAGTTAATGGCTGTAATCCTGAACATATTCAAGATAATGGCAAACTCCCATTGACTTTAATGTCGAGAATGGCATCAAATTTAATTTCTTTTATCATACTATTTTGCAGATTCCTGCCATTTCAGGAAAACAATTTTTCTCATTTCGCCATCTCTTACTACCTCTGCTTCCTGAACTGTATTATGAGGATACCACCACTCCATTCTCTCTGTGCTTTGTCTGTTGCATCTACCTGAATTGCCAATTCTGGAGGGCCACGGAGAGCCTGGTCACAGTCATGGGCCCGTTGTTTATGTGGGCTCGAGTTCACTGTGAGCCCCATTCCTATGCCATTGTTCAAGAGCAGGGAATGTCACTTTTACTATGTATTCGGACAACATGGGTTCTCAATCTAGGTTGAAAACTATATGTGCTAATACAATACAAACAAGCTAGTGCTTAAAAAGCTACTTTGAAAAGCTAGGTGACATCATACACCATGGTGATGAGGACAGCATAAAAAGATTAGACACAACAAGTAGAAGTTGATTGTGATCACATATTATTACACTTCTTTGTAATATTTAGAATCGGTTTTCGCAGATGACAACTGATTTAATTTTAACCAAACTGCTGCAGCTGCGACAGCTTGTCAGACTATGCAAAACCATTTGCTTTCTTCAATTTAAGTTCATTTGAGATTGTAAATAGTTAATTTATTATTGTGAAGAGAGATTTCCAGACTTTTTAGTTGCTAACCTTTTATTTAGGCTTGAGAGGTCGGATATCATCTGTCTCTGCAGACAAGAGCCTGTATTTAGAGTTGCCATTTAAGAAATAGGTAGGCTGTGTATGCATGAGCATATGTGCACGTGCATGCACATACACAAGTCGTCATGACCACTCCATCCCAAAGCACATGCATTATTACAAGTGTGCCATGAAGTCTACCTAAAAAGGAGTACTCTTGCCATTGGAATCGCAACCAACCAAGCTACACTTACAATTTAGATCAATTCCCCGAAGCCTCTTCAGCTTTGTAACCACACTGCTCTGTTAATGTTATTTCAATCTTTTCCTCACCCCTATCTTTTTGATCTTCCAACCTTTCTTCTTCTCTTTCCTCACTCTCAACCATCAACGGGATTACTTTGGAGACATCTGGGCATTATTAAAGCAATTCCCCTGCTTTGTTGGGGCCAACTATGCATCAGATAAAAATGAATGATACTCCACTGAAGTCAACATGGATTTACTCCAGCTAAAAATATAGTCCAAAAAGTCAATGTTCCAGCTGAGGTTTATGGACAATTTCTTCTGAATCCTTACTTATCACATCAAGGTACGGGCCAGAGCAACAGTCAGGGTGTGAAATTTGTAGGCACCTGGGAGCCATTGGCACCCAGAAAATTGAGTGTGGCAACTGGTTCAGAGGAGTAGTGGGGCAAGAACGGTTTAATATCAGGATAAAGTCTGGCGAATGGAATTTCTTTTCTTTCTTTTTTTTTTTTTGCTCCCCGAGTTTGAAATTTCATGCTCTGATTCAGTATTTCAATTTGTCGATCACTGTTTAAGAATAGCCTTCTGAAAGATAGCTGCCATGGTACTGGTATCATATAAAAATGAAAGAGAATAAAAACAGGATCTGACAAAAACAGCCATGGCAAACCAAAATCCAGTCTAGTTCCTCTTAACCAGGATGTCACATCATCATTTGGTTTCTGTTTAAGCCTCTTGATTCAAGTACATATTAGGAAGTATTCATTACTGAATATGGTGGTTAAAAAATGGGTTCATGGCAGAACATCCATTATACTGTCAAAACTTGAAGTGCCTAAACATGAAATCTGCTATCAGTGCGTCAGTGCCTACAAATGTGCAAAACGTGAATGCAGTTTACTTGCCATTTATATTACATGAACTTTTAAATACATTATCGATAATAAAAAACAAAACCCAAAGCTACTGGGAGTGTGTTTTGGATAATCAGTTTTCCCAGGCATGTGTTAATGAGCGATAACTATAAACACATTCCAAGAGGATGCTAGTTTTATTTAGCCCCATTCCAGTGCCTGGATATGACCTCAGGACACAGGGCATTTTCACACAAGACACTCTCCACCCACTATACATGTTACAGGGCACCCATAGGGCAACACTGCAGCCCTGCAACATGTATAGTAGGTGGATGGGTAGTGGGTGGAGAGTGTCGTGTGTGAAAATGCCCACAGTTCCTACCACCAAGCACTGAAAGACTGAGCTCAGGGTAACGGAGCAGAGAGGAGGGCATGCAGACAAGAATAGGGGACAGTTCATGGCACAGATCCATGATTTTAAGTTCACCAATTAAACTCCTCCACCTCCAACTTTTATGCAGCCCTCAGAGCTTGTAATAATTGTGAAAGAAAAGGTTCCTCACCCCCGCTCTACACTGGTAGGCATCACAAGATACTTCCTCCTTACTTACAGAATGAAGCGTGTGCGCGCAGAAGGAAATAATACAAGTTTGTTTTGACAGAAGGAGATGATTTGTGTAATATCACCGGCTTATCAGAAACTTGCTTTAATGTAAAAAGGAACATTCCTGTAATTTCAATATTTATTTATTTAATTATATTTGTATGCCGCCCACCATGCCCACGGCATCTCGGGGCGGCTTCCAACAATATAAAACAATTATTAAAACATAAAAGATCCACAATATCATCATTAAAACAATTTTAACACACACCCCTACAAAAATTCAACCCACCCTCCCCTCTCCGCCTCTGAAGGCCTGGGAGAACAGCCATGTCTTACAGGCCCGACGGAAGGCCATTAGACTCGGGGCCAGCCGTGCTTCCTCTGGGATGGAGTTCCACAACTGGGGCCCAACCACCAAGAACGCCCTCTCCATTGTAGCCCCCCGCTTTACGCGGGGGACCTCCAAGAGGGTTGCCCCAGCGGACCGAAGGGTCCATCCTGAGTCGCGGAGGGTGAGGCAGTCCCTGAGGTATCCAGGTCCAAGACCATATAGGGCCTTATAGATCAAAGTCAAAACCTTGAATCTCGCTCGGCATGTTACCGGCAGCCAGTGCAGAGCATGGAGCACCGGTGTTATGTGCTCTCGTCGGCCCGTCCCTGTTAGGAGATGGGCCGCTGCATTCTGCACTACCTGCAACCTCCAAGCCAGCGTCAAGGGAAGTTCCACATAGAGCGTGTTACAGTAGTCTAGCCTCAAGGTGATGAAGGCATGGATCAAAGTGGCCAGGTCGGGTCTGGAGATGTACAGGCGCAGCCTCCGCACCAGATACTGCTGGCAGAATGCTGCCTTTGCCACCATATCCACCTGCTGATCTAGACGGAGACCCGCATCCAGTAACACCCCCAGACTCCGAACCTGCTGGGCCATGGAGGGGCGCACCCCCCTCCACAAGAGGGTGCAACACCTCCCCCACTCAGCCTACCACCATCATCTCCGTCTTATCGGGATTAAGCTTCAGTCTGCTCTGCCATAACCAGCTCGCCACGGCCTCCAAACACTGAGATAGTATGAAGACGGCAGGACCTGGGTCGGCTGAAAAAGAGGTAGAGCTGGGTGTCATCAGCATATTGGTGGCAATACACACCAAACCTTCTCATGATCTCCCCCAAAGGCTGCATATATATATATTAAACAGTAAAGGAGACAGGATCGAACCTTGCAGAATGCCACAGTCCAGGGCCCGGGGGCTAGATGTTTCTGCCCCCAGGACAATGCGCTGGGTCCTCCCCAAGAGGAATGACTGGTACCACCTAAGGGTGATCCCACCCAGACCCCCCAGGTCACGCAGCCATCTCAGCAACAGCCCATGGTCCACTGTATCAAACGCGGCCGAGAGATCTAGCAGGACCAGTACTGTCAAATGTCCTGCATCCATCTCCCGGCGGAGATTGTCCACCAAGGCCGTCTCCGTACCATGGCCGGGTCGAAACCCTGATTGAAAGGGGTCGAGAAAACCGATGTGGTCTAGGTGAGCCTGGAGCTGCAAGGCCACCGCCCGTTCAATAACCTTCCCTAAAAAGGGAAGGTTAGAGACGGGTCGGTAGCTGTGAGTGCGTCCACATCCAAAGATGGCTTCTTCAGCAAGGGGCGCACCACGGCCTCCTTGAGACTGGGAGGCAAACTTCCCTGCCAAAGGGACGCGTTGACAACCCCCATCAGCACCGGCCCCAATATCTTCCTGGAGCCTTTCTCCAACCAGGACAGGCAAGGATCTAGTTCACAACTGGTGGCCCTAACCAACCCCAGGATCTCCACAGCATCGGCTGGCGTCACTTCCTGAAACTTATCCCACGAAAATGGACCAGACGGCGCCTCCATCACCTCACGCTCAATTCCTACTGTCTCTAATCCAGTGTCGAAGTTACTCTGGATCAGAGCGATCTTGTCTGCAAAGTAGATGGCAAACTCCTCACAGCGGACCTGGGACAAGTCTCCGTCCAGGCGGAGGGAGGCCAGACTGACCAGCCCACGCACCACCCGGAACAGCTCCGCTGGACACGACTTTGAAGATCCCTCCATATGCATGTATGTTAACCATTCAAGTTTAGTGTCATTTTAATACTCAAGAAACACAGAGTATAATGATGTAAGAGTCCAAATCAGATTTATAATTAAAAGTTATGAAATACAGAAACATTTTGAATCCAAACAAAATCAATTAAGGTGAATCTACAGTCCACAAGAGATCAAGCCTGTGGAACAGGGGTGCTCAACTTGATTTGTGCCGAGGGCCAGAAAATTTGGTTTGGACATAACCCTGGGCCACATGTAGCCCCACCTCCAATTCACATAACCCCACACCCTGGTAGCGAGGATCTGGGTGACAGAAGTGGCAGCGAAGGACTCAGGCGGAGACATCAGCGGCAGCAGGAAGCTGGAGCCAGGGAAGAGGAAGGAGGGATCCGGCCAGCACCTTTAATAGGCTTGCTGCCTGAAGGAAGGAGGGTTTCACGCCAGTGGAGGAAAAGTGATCGCCAGAGCAGGAGGAGGCATGGTGGGTTGCAAGAAAGGTGTCTGCAGCTAGGGGGAGTCAGGCCGTAAGAAAGGTCCTTGCGGGCCACATGCCCGCCATACTTTGTGCAGCCCTGCTGTGGAACAAAAGGCATTTATATGTAAAGGCTAATTAGGAAGGTTATGCCAGAAGTTAGCAGGATGTTTTAACAGCAGACACAGCTTTGGGCAAACAAAGCAAAAACCAAATTAAGATTGGACTGATCAAAAGACTTGGGAGGTATACAAACCTAACCACTAAAATGGACAATGCACTTCTAATATTTGCAGTAAGGCAGCCCGGTTTTGATTTGGCAAGAGCCATGAAAGAACTTTGTTAAGAACTGGACTGGAGGGTGCGCTTTTGAGAAAGAAACCACATTGTTGACCCCAAGAGTGAAAACCAGCACACACAGCAAACTCTCCGAGGGTTTTGTTTTGTGGAGTTTTTGAGAATATGATCCCTTGTGTAATTTTCAAAAACAAAAAAGCCCTTCGCTGCCACTTCTGCCACCTTGCTGCCAGGGGGTGGGGCTATGTGAATTGGTCACTTCTTGCTAATAGTATGGTTACAAGATATATTCTTTTAAGTTATTATACTTGCTCTTCATTCTGTGCGGGGAGCTAGCAAAAAGCTTTGCCTGAGTGAAATAAAACAATTCAGGGTTCTTATGATTTACAGTTGCTGAGCTGTCTTCAGTAACCTGTTTTCATTAGGAGTCTTGACTGTTCAAATCTCAAGATTCCCGTTTTTAAATCACAACTCTTTCAGCCACATTGGAAATTTTACTAAATCATACCACCTTGCAAGAGCTGTCTGAAGACGAAAACATGCAATTTCACCTTGGAAAATGAAACAAAGAAATAATCCTCTAAAATAAGTGATAATTTAAACAACCCTTAAATCCTCTGTTTAATCCCTTCATGAAATCCTCTCCACTTCAGTGATATTGCTGAAAGAAAGAGCAAGTATAAAACCTCCATACAATGACAGTGTGTCAGGAAGGGCCTGAATGATAGCGCCACAGTATTATCTTTGGAATTTTCTCAGTCTTTAGGACCAACTATTGGTACAGAAGAAGACAGACAGCATTTCTGCTTGAAACAGTTTACAGGTACCATCCACTTCTATTTTACTTCAGAGTGACAGACAAATAAAGTAAATGCAATGTACACACATCCACTGCATCAGAACAGAGAGAACCTATGTACGACTGAATTTATTTAAATTTATTATCTTGCCCTATCCCAAGGGTTCAGGGTGAGCTACAACACACAAAATCATAACAGACATAACATCTCCAAAACCTCTCCAAACCCTCCAGCTTACCAAATGCCTGCCCCCCCCCCCCTCAAAAAAGTCTTACGTCGCTTCTGGAAGATGAACAGGCTCTGTTAAACCTCTAAGGGAAGTTCCCTGATTGTGGGACAGCCAACAGGAACATGTATGTCTCTGTGGGCTCTTGCTGTGAGAATTTAGCAGGTAGATGGTACACATGAGGGAACTTCCAATTGACCTCAAAGGCCACAATAGGACATGAGGGAAGAGGCAGTATTTCAGGTATGGGGAGGGCACAGGTTATTTAGGGGTTTGTAGGTCAAAACAAGCACCTTGAATTGTGTCTGAAAAGCTACTGGGGTCAGTGGAGACTCTGGAGCAATGTGCTCCTGGCAATCCAACCCAGGCAGAAGATGGGCTGTCGCATCGGCTGCGGCTTCCAAACAATCATCAATGGCAGCGATTACGTACACTACAGTAGTCTAGCCTCAAGGTTGTGAAGGCATGGATGATGGTGTCCAAGTCTGAATCTGACAGAAAGGGTCACTGCCTTCTCGTAAGATGGGGCCCTGCACCAAGGCAGGATATTCTCTGCCTACATCACCACAGATGCTTGCCCAGCTGAGTTTTGAAAATAATCAAAGGAAGATTCCACAACCTCCCTGGGCAACCTATTCTATTCCCAAGTAGTTCTTACCGTTAGGAACTTTTCCCAAATATCTAACCAAACTCTACTTTGCTGCAGTTTAAGCCCATTCCCTCATGGTCTAACCTTCTGTGACAGTGGAGAACAAATGTTCACTATTGTTTCTGTGGCACCCTTTCAGATATTTGAGAACTGCTATCATGTACAACCCCCCCACCCCCCTTAATCTTCTTTTCTTGAGGCTGGACACAATTCTTTCAGGCTTTCCTCACATGGCTTGTCTGCCAGTCTGTTCGTCAACATAGTTGCTCTCCTCTGAATCTTCTCCAATGTGTCAACATCCTTCTGAACACAATAAGTCAAATGAGGTCTGTGTCTCGAGCAAAGCAGCAGCATCAAATCCCAAGTCTTGAACACAACACACCTATTAATGCAGCCTAAAATGGCTTTTTTCCAACCGGTCTCACTGTTGACTCTTGTTCAGTTTATGATCCACCATAACTCCCAGATTCTTTTCTACAGTGCAAGCACTTATCCAGTTATCCTTTATTTTATATTTGTGCTTCTGGCTTTTTGTTCTTCTATGCAACACTTTACATTTGTCTTTGTCGGGGACCCATGTTCACTGCATTTTTCCCACGTGGGCAAAACACAGTGAACATGGGTCCCTGATATTTGTTAAATTTCATTTTGTTACTTCCAGTCCAGGTCTCTAAGCTTCTCTAAATTGTTTAGTATCCTAATCCTAGCCTCCAGAGTGTTTGCAACCCCTCCCAGAAGGCTCTCCAGGGTGATTATAGCAGGGCTCTTCTCTGGTGAATTGTGTGTCTGGCCCTCCTGAACAAAGAGAGGAGTTCTCTTTTTATGTCAAAGAAGGAAGTTCTTAAAGGAAATTATGGAAGGCCTCAGATAAAAATCAAGAAGTGAATAAGTAGATATCCCACCTCTCTCTCTTCCCCAAATTTTTGCAATCCCTATGCATTTGAAAGCAATAAAAAAAAAGGTCCGTTCCTGTCACGCCCCCCCCCCAGAATCCCAAAAGGTGGGAAGCACTGTAAATACATGAGAGGATACCTTACAAGCTAAATATAAACTAAGAGACAATCATTCAGTAAAAACAGAAGCACAACGTAACAATGAGCAGCACACAACCACAGCACAGACACTTATTCTGTTACTGTTTTAGACTTCTTTTAGGATCAAACATACAGAGACCAATCAACCTTCCACCAAAAGTCTAATGCGTCTGTAGGCTTGACTACCCTTACAACGAGTGCCAGATCCTGCACCAATGAAGTCAGTGGGAGTCTTGTTATAAAACTGGGTGCAAGACTTAACCCCGGGAGGACAGGAAATCATGCTATGCAAGTCATGGCACCACCCTGTAATTGCAGTGCAGAGTGGAGGCCACTGGGAAGCAAGTCTAGAGACTCTAATCTGCAACTAAAAAGTATAAAAGGAGTTGAGGAAGAGACCTTTTCTACCTCAAAATCTAGGTTAAGGGATCGTTGTTTGAAAAAATCTTGAGTTATAACATTTCACTTATCTCCCTCTAGTTCAGTTAGAGAAAGGAAGGCCTGCAAAACCCTATCAGTAGTTTTAGATATTTTCAGAGATTGTGAACTTAATATTTAGTGCTAAGGGGTTTGGACCGGGCCAATGAAATTCCTTGGTGACTTACATTTTTGTTACTGGTCTACTAATTACTTCTATTCAATGGGCTTCTGAGAAAATATTAAAATTAAAAAAATCCCTGAGAATGTAGGCTTTAATTCCCTTTCTAGAATACAACTAGTCACCCACCACTCTAAAACTCACACTGTATAAAAAGAACAAAATACAGAAATTATTTCAGAGATTATAATCTTCAACCAGCATTAGGCTACTAGTCTCTGAACTGGCAAAGAGGAAACAAAAATCAGCAGTAATTATGATAGGCATATTTTCCTTCCTAGTCAGATAAATAAGCCCTGTCATCTAGTTCACGTATGTCTCCTCCACATGTCACCCAGGTAATAAGAATACAACAGTTTTATTACCACATTTATATGACCTTTTTGTGTACTGTGCTAGAAATTGCATACTTCTAGTTAGCCTTATTGCAATTTTCCTATACGTTCTATAAAGCTAGGAAATGAAACAATATATTGTAGTAATCTTTGTTTATTGCCTTTATTGGTTGCTTATAGAGCAATAAAGCTCCTATGGTTTTAGGGCAGTTCCCTAAAACCATAGGAGCTTTATTTCGCAGAGTAGGAACTGGTAATCAAAATGAATTCACTGGTGAACACAATGTAATACGTATTTCCACAAGCCCTCAGCTTTAATAGGGAAACAATAAGTGGATGCAGCAGCAGCAGCTGCTTAGAGCAGTAAAGCTTGTTTTAGCACAAAGACTTTATGGGCTCTGACCTGTAGAGCTGCCTGCCAGTTTTACTAATATCAGAGGCATTGAGCATCCTGAGACAAGTTCTCAGCATCTTATATATTTAAACTATATTTTAAAAGTGTGCTCATTCATTTCAGTTGTATTGTTTCTAAAAGGTACAAAATTGTTTGTGCAAGGCAAAACAAAGCCAGTTGGGACAGGTAACGAAATCCGAATTTCAAACATCTCAAAAATGATACTAGTTCTGCAGTTTAAAGACAAAAAAAACACAAACGAACACCAACACTTCTTTTTAACTGCTGTTAAAAAGTACAAGCAGGGAGAATGAAACTCTTGCTACAAAACCATATCACAAAGAGAGTCAATTACTTTTCTCAGCAGCAAAGCATTGCTTCCTTCCCTGCTCCCTGCATAAAAGCACTCAAAGAGTCTTTTTAGACAAGATGCTACCCCACGTGGCCACCCAGGAGCCATGGGGCACCCATTTATGGCCACACATGGAGCACTACCAGGAAATTCGGAGTGCTCCATGCAGGGCAAACCAAATAGCTCTGTGGCAACAGGCAGCCATGGAGCCCAGCCTATATGAACTGGGGTGGCCAATCACGCCAGCAAACCAGTCCGCCGCCGCTGCTCATAGGCACTGGGGGGCGGGGGACATGGCTTTTGCAAGTCACAAGAACTGGGCGGTTGCGCTGGGCAGTCCGTGTTCTTCTACAGCGCTCATGCCAGGGACATTTTTTATTTATTTTAAAGCATTTATTACCCTGCCCCTCCTGCCAAAACAGTCAAGGGTGACTTACAAGATAAAAAAAACATTTAAAATCCATCATAAAAATAAAATAAAAAGGGGAACAAATAGGGATAAAAAGGAAGGGAGCACAGTCTCTCCACGATTGGGGGAAAATATCAAAATACAATAGAACATATAAAATATATAAATTTTATTTTAAGAATTTGTTACCCTGCCCCTCCTGCCACAGGCAGCTCAGAGCAGCTTACAATAATTAAAAACATCAAGATAAAATCATCATCAAAGGAGGAAAACACAACATTCCCCCACCACCACAACATGTAGCACTACCACCACCACCGCCACCCCATCCTAATCTCCCCTCCCCCCCACTACCCATCTCCCCCAACAAACGCCTGGTGGAACAGCCAAGGTCTTACAACTTCTCAGAAAGGAGGGAAGATCCGGGGCCAACCGGGCCTCCACCGGAAGGGTGTTCCACAGCCGCAATGCGGCCACCGAGAATGCCCTCCCCTGCATGGCCCCCTGAAAAACTTGGGGAACCTCGAGCAGGGCACCCCTGGATGACCCCAGGGGACGATCCAGGACCCGGGGAGTGAGGCGATCTCGCAGATAGGTAGGGTCCAGGCTATTTAGGGCTTTATAGGCCAAGACCAACACCTTGAATCAGGCCTGGAAAACCACCAACAGCCAGTGCAGAGAATGGAGCACTGGTGTAATGTGCTCCCAGCGGCCCAGTTCCACTAGATGGGCCGCTGCATTCTGCACCAGCTGCAATTTCCGAGTCGTTGCCATGGGTAGACTGCGTACCTGGGAGGCCAATGGATAGTAGACCCCATCAATAATGGCGGCCTCCAACTTCATTGCCTTACCCACTATCACCACCTTCGTTTTGTTAGGATTCAGCTTCAGTCTATTAACCCTCATCCAATACCCCACAGCCACCAAACACCAAGTAAGCATCGAGACTGCAGGGCCTTGGTCAGATGAAAAGGAGAGATAGAGGTAGACTCCAGATCTCCGGACGACCTCGCCTAATGGCTACATATACACATTGAACAGGAGAGGGGACAAGATAGAACCCTGCAGGACTCTACACGAGAGGTCCCAGGGAGATGAAAAATATTCCCCTAACACCACTCGCTGAGTTCTTCTGGCGAGGAATGAGCGGAACCATTCAAGAACAGTCCCACCCTGGCCCTGCAGACGAGTCACCAAAAACTTGCGGTCAATGGTATTGTATTAGTATTAGTATTTATTAAAAAGTATCCGCTTTCGCCTTAATCCTTAAACAAAATTTACAAAAAGGAAGAATATAATCACATCTGTATAAGAATAATGATGGGCTATAACAAGAAAATACATTTGAAAATTGACATAAAAGACAACCTCTAGCCTAAAGGGAAATGGATAGTACTTACACCAGCCAGTACACCTTGATAGGAAAAATAATATTATAACTCCGTCCTTGCTCCTAAAGGGAGAACAGGAGTGGATGATCCTAACTTCTGTAACATATTAAATTGAATTCGTCAGCCTGTCTTAAGTCCAAACATTTACAATACCCGGACATATTTAGGTAGCAGGCCATTTTAAATACATCCATAGGTCTCAAACAATATTACAAAATATCCATCTCATTCTCAAACAATATTAGTACATAATACTTCAATATCAACCAACAGCATTGATTATAACAAAAATAATAATACAAAGATAAATCACTTTAAAATCATCATAGGAAGCCTTTTCCTCCTAATATCAGCCCTATAGGCTGAAGCAGCAAGCCTCTGGACAATATTGTTTGCCTCCTGCTGACACAGCCATGTTAACTGCTCCTTTTTTGAAAAGTAGAGAGCCTGAAGGAGGATTGGAACTAACAATGTACTCCTGATCTCAGTAAAAAAAGCAGCATTCCAATACATAATGGATTAAATCTTCGATCAAGCCCATACCACATGGGCAGATCCTGCTATCCATAGGAATTCCCACCTATGTCCTACCACCACTGCAGAGGCCATTTGCTGAAATCTCAGTCTAGTTAGGTGGAGGCAACAGGTTTGCTTTAAATTCAACTGCAAATACTGCGCCATACCTGCCACAGGCCTCCAGTGGACATATATGGGTGCTAATTTGCCATCTCACAGAAGAGCAAAATAATTTTACTGTCCTATATCTTCTAACCGTTGAAATACCAAGGACCTTTCATAATTTGAGAAGAGCCTAATATCTCTATTTGCATATAAGCCAAAACCTGTCATATCCAGGGTAAGTCTTATAAACCTAAACCAGGGAGACTGGAGGGGATTATTTCTCATCAATGTGTCTATGTAGCAGATTTTAAGGATACGAGAAGGGCTATACATCAAAAGTTTAAACCAATATACCAGCATTTGTTTTGTTATAATTGCCAGCACTGACTCCATTCCGACCTCAGTCCTCAAGAAGACAGATGGAATTGAGGGCGGAAGACCCAATTGTAGGTCTGTATAGGCCCGTTTCTATGATTTGATCAGGGCTTTATATGCCCTTCTACAATCATATATCTTTGTCACATTGCACCCCATGTAATCTATCATTTCTAGTTCTTCTTTGCAATTCTCATCAAACCAAAGAGCTTCAATGGGCAGCTTGTTCTGTACATGTCTCTTAACTTCTCTAAAGAATAAAGGGGTCAGAAGAACAACCACTTCCTAAACTCTGCCTAAGATGTCAGAAGACAACGTAGTACCTAGAAACGGAATTCTCCTACTCATCAATTCTTCAGAACCCATAACACCACCTACTTCCTGGACCAAAATCTCATTCCATCTAATATATTTAACTGCAGTAGATGAAGGAAACCAGACTTCTTGTTCCTGGGATTTATCATATTCCAGGGTTCCATCCTCATTGTCCCACTGCATAACTAGATGCAATGGGAGATGGTCGCTATCTAGTCTATCCAGTAGCATTATATCAGTCACTAGGCTCCAACACTGTGGTTCAATAAAAAAATAATCAGCCACACTAGACCCCCTAGCAGAGCAGAAGGTCCTATTACTAGTGGTTGAAGAACAAAATGCATTGTTCACAAGCCTCAGGTTTAATGTCAACATGAGGTCGTGTAATTTAGCCCCATATTCATTCACTACCCTATCAGAGAAACATGGCAATGGCACCCCCCAGATTTCATTAAGAGCCACAAAATCTTCATCCTCCCAGCGTAGACCTCCCATGCGGGCAGTAAAGTCCCCAGCTATCATAATGTTGTCTGTAGAAAATTCATTCGTAAGACTCTCCAAACATAAAAGTTCCCATAATGCTTCAGTCCCTTGCTTAAATACTGGGGGCAAACAAACATTTACGAGGACGCATGTTGGGTCATTAGGCTAGGTCACTCTCATCGCCAAAGCTATATCTAAACACGGTTGGAGATCCTGGACTTGAATTTCAGAACTTAAACGTGGTCAACAGTATCAAAAGCAGCTGATAGATCTAACAGAATCAACAGGGTCGAATGACCCCGATCTAATTCCCGGCAAATGTCATCGACCAAGGCCACAAGCGCAGTCTCAGTGCCGTAGCCCGGACGAAGCTGGACTGCAAGGGATCTAAAAAACTAAGTTGGTCCAGATGCTCCTGTAGCTGCCGAGCCACTACCCGTTCAATAACCTTCCCTAAAAGGAGAATGTTAGAGACAGGCCAATAACTGGCAAGGGAGTCAATGTCCAGAGATGGCTTTTTGAGCAGGGATCGAACCACCGCCTCCTTGAGCCAACTCAGCATCCCACCCTCCCAAAGGGAGGCATTGACCACCTCCGTCAGCCGTGGTCCCAACGTCTCCCGGCAGGCTTTAACCACCCAGGACGGGCACGGGTCCAGTTCACAAGAGGTGGCTTTAAAAGCCCCAAGAAGGTCCTTCACATCAGTGAGTGAAATAGGCTGAAATCGATTCCATAAAATCAGACAAGGCAGGGCTTCCACAGCCTCTAACTTTCCCACTATAATCACTGTGGCGTAGGAATTGTGGTGAATTCAGGCGATTTTATCAGCAAAGTAATCAACAAACATGTCACAGCAGGCACTGAATAATTCCAGGTCCAGGCGAAGGGAGGCCCGACCAACCAGTCCCCTCACCACCCGGAAAAGCTCCGCTGGATGAGACTTCGCTGATGCAATGAGGGCAGCAAACAAATAGTTCTTTGCTGCCCACACAGCCATTGCACAGGCTCGCAAACTAGCTCTATGATGCAACCGGTCAGCTTCAGCACGAGAACAATGCCACCTTCGTTCCAACTGCCACCCTTCTTGCTTCAGTAACCACAACTCCTCAGTAAACCAAGGAGTCCTGAGGTGTTGAAGCCAAGGAAGCAGACACTTAGGAGCCATCTGGTCGATGGCCTCAGCCAGCAAGGTGTTCCAAAATAAGATGAGGCCATCAAGCGTCTGGTTGTCAAGAACAGAAGGTAAATCTCCTAGGGCAGTTCGGAACCTATCCGGTTCCATCAATCTCCGAAGGTGAACCAACCAAACTGGTTCCACACCCCTCCACCGGGAGACAGGCCTGTACGAGGTAATGATCCATCCATGACAAGGGCACTGTCGACACCTCCCCCAGCTTCAAGACATGTCAGCTGGAAAGGGCAGCCCAACGCACTTCCCTCTCCATGACAGGGGTGTGTGGGTGGCTACCACAGTAGCCACTCTGGGAGCTGCCCGTTTGAATCCTACCCTACACACTCCACCCGAGCGGGTGCTCTGCAGTAGTGCCATTCAGCAGCCACAGACCCCTCCCTCCCCATTGTCTGGCTCATGTAAGAACACCCTCCTAAAGCTTTCTATAACATTCTTTGCTCTACATATATGCAATCAGAATGCTAATCAACTTTTATTATTGCTCATTTTAGAAAAGCCTAGCCTACAGGACCAAAGCAAAGTTTGATAGCACTATGGTGCTACCAAATTTAGAGAAGTACCCAACAGGTCATAATAGAGTAATCCATTCCACATTCCCTACTCTCAGCTCTTGACAGTCAAAGGCTGTGTTCAATGACCTGTTTGACGAATAGCCAGTTTTGGACCTATCCTGCAAGCACTTATCCAGTCCTTGTTTAAACTCAGCTATGCTACTGGCTTTCACAACATCCTCTGGAAACAAGTTCCACAAGTTAACCTACATGTTGAGTGAAAAAGTACTCTCTTTTGTTTGTTTTAAATCTGCTACCAGTTAGTTTCATGGAGTGTCCCCCAATTCTAGCATTCTTTGAGAGGGTAAATAGCTCCCCGTTAGCTTGTTCCACATCACTCATGATTTTAGAAGCTTCACTCCTATCCCCTTCTTGGGGGGGGGGGGGGGGAAATATAAGTTTGATATGATAATGCTGCTAGCATGCAATTTATACACGCTGCCAAGAGCCACCCCCACATGGGTCAGTGTGGGCCCACACATTTGTTTGGCACGCCTCTCTGACTCGGGGATGAGTGGCTGCAGTTTTCCACCCCGGGACGGTTCGAGGAGGTGCCTTGCCACAGGCACATCGGTATTCATCCACTGTTGGACCAAATAGGATTTCAGTGGACTACATCACCTCACCTTAACACTCAATTTAGGGAGT
The DNA here is from genome assembly GCA_003113815.1 of Sphenodon punctatus. NCBI lineage: Eukaryota > Metazoa > Chordata > Lepidosauria > Sphenodontia > Sphenodontidae > Sphenodon > Sphenodon punctatus. The sequence goes on from QEPC01009294.1 coordinate 2,061,228, forward strand.
TTTCAGGCCCAGTTTTGCAATATGCTGGCTCAAGTCACAGAGGCAACAAGGCAGGACTGACCCCTAAAGTCACTTCTTTCACTTATCTTTCAACATGCATTCTTTACTACCCACTCCACTTCAACAAATTTTAATTACAGGCACTAAATTACCAGGATTAACATATTTGTATGAGAGAATTATTTGAGATGGGTCATGCTTTGAAAAAAGTATACAGAATGTTACATGCTTTCCCCTAGTCATATTTTTGTTGCCATTGTCTCTATTTTTTTGTTTGCCTCCTTTAAGGCCTGAAATATGCAGTGAATTTGCAGACTGTAGGAAAAAGTGTTTGGGGACACACCTCCCTGCCATTCAAGGTATATAAGGAAGTCACTTATGAGATTAATGTAATGCCATAGTCAGCACTCTTTGGAAATTATTTTGACCCACTCTTCCTGTAGCACCACAGAAAGATGCAGTTAAAGCATTAAGGTACACAGTCACATCAACATTTCAGGAGACTTTTAGCTCACCCTTTAAACGTTGTTGTGTTTATTGTTTTCATTTAGAAGGAAGGATGAAGGTCCTTCCTTCAGATGAGTTGTTAAATAAACTCCTCCTCCGTGTGTCACGTGGCAGAAGTTAAAAGTCCTATACCATTCATTTAAAAAAGGAAGGCTAAGGGAAGAACTTGACATGTTGGCAAACAGTTCCTCAATCAAACAATTTCTTTTAATATCAAAACCTCCCTGTGTTTTTCATTTACTAGCACATAATGGCAGCTGTATTTTCTTACAGACATGCTAATGCCAATATCCAAGTGTTGTTTTGTTGGGGTTTTGAAAAAAAACTTTGACATAATAATGCATGGTGCATTTGGTACTGTACAAATGAAAGAAGAGCCTTTGTCCCAGCAACACTATGTCTATCTCAGATTTAAAGTATGTGCATCACCTTGATAGTATCATTTGTTGACCATATTAAAAAGGAGCACCTAGGGACATCAATTGCATAAGAAGAGAACAGTCCTGCTGTAACAAGTTTACAGTACAACAGCTTCACGACAGTGCTAAACCATTCCTGAATAGGTCTATTCCATTCCTGAATAGCACATTACAATACTTAAAACACTATTTTGTATTTGAAGCACTAGTCTCTAAATGCTACCAAATGTATATGAAGATGCTTCTGTCCTGCAACTGAGAATGAATCAGGTGACATAGTTTCAATACCTCTTTCCTACCTGGCATATATGATGAGAGACTGACTTTGTAAGAACTTTTGCTACTGAACTAGCAAGTGAGCGCGGGGACAACAAACTGAGAATTAGGAGTGCTACTACCCCCATTGAGAGAAAGCACCCCAAGGAAGCCAGCACCAAACTGTCACAGATTGGAATGGCTCAGATTTGACTTAATCTCACACCACTAATTTTAACCAGTTTACCAGCATCTTTATGATGGAATAGCATTAATAAAATTAAAATTGTTTCTCGGCTTGCAAAACAAATGCTCTTTGGGGTCGAGAAACAAATCACCACATCTTCTAAAAATAAATCTTATATAAAAAAAATACGGTTCCTCGCTAAAATAAAGCCAGTTTGCTTGGGAGTTGCTTTCAGACGACCCAGGAAGACACACAGGAGTGGAAGAGATTCTCTTTCTCCCAGGTCCAGCCTGGATAGGAAATGGCCAGAACAGTGAGAACACACACGCAGAGCAAACGGGACTCTTCCCCTCCCCCGCGGGGCACCCAGCCGGTGTGTGGCACTGCCAAACCTAGCTGCGCTGCTCTGCCCTCCCTTTCCTCCTCCAGAGACTGAGACTACCCTCCCCCCTTTATCCCAGCAGCGGGACGCTCAATACTTCACCGTCGGTCACAGTCATGTCTGCATCCTCCTCTCCCGGCTGCACCGCCAGCTGCAGCGCCTTCTGGTTGGGGTTGGCGAGCTGCAGCCCCCCCAGGAGCTGCTCCTCGCTCACGAAGAGCAGCTTCACGCTGTACTGCAGGAGCTGCGGCTGCTGAGGCGCGGGGGCAGCCATGATCCCCGCGCTGCCTGCAGCTACTGCCCACGCCACTCAGCTGAGACGGCGGCGGCGGCTCCCGCTCTCGCCGCCTTCCCCACACCCAAGTGTGGAGAGAATTACCGAGGGGGGGGGGGAGGAGGAGCAGACGGGAGAGACTCAGGGGTG
>QEPC01009294.1:2068412-2115470 GCA_003113815.1 Sphenodon punctatus
GGGGGCGGGTCGCAGGGAGCACATGACACCAGTGCTCCGGGCTCTGCACTGGCTGCCTATAAAGCACCGGGCCAGGTTCAAGGTGCTGGTTTTAACCTTTAAAGCCCTTCACGGCCTGGGCCCTGCTTATCTGCGGGACCGCCTCACTCCCCATGTGCCTGTGTGACCCTTAAGATCGTCCATGGGAGCCTTTTTGGAGGTTCCTCGGGCGAGGCGGGTGCCCACCAATGTTAGATCTTTTTCGGTGGCCGCCCCCGTGCTGTGGAATTTGCTCCCGGAGGAGCCTCAGTTGACTCCCACTCTCCTGCTGTTTCGGCATGTATGTAAGACCTGGCTGTTCCATCAGGATTTTGGCGAGAGGTGGGGGTGGGGGTGTTCCCCACATTGTATTGTATTTTAAATTGTTTAAATTGTTTTTTAAAAAATGTTATTGAATGTTGTTCGCCGCCCCTGTGGGCAGGAGGGGCAGGATATAAATTTTAAATAAATAAATAAAAATAAATAAATTATGGCTTCCCCCTTCCCCAAAAGGTTCCCCAGTTCCTAATGAATCTAAAGCCCTCCTCCCTGCACCATCATCTCGTTCATGCATTGAGACTCCAGAGCTCAGCCTGCCTCTGGGGCCCTGCGCATGAATTGGGAGCATTTCTAAGAATGAAACCCTGGAGGCTCTGGAGTTCAACACTGATTAAACATTAAGTTTCTGCACATGAGAAAAAAGAAATCAGCATCTCATTCAGTTTGTTTTTTTGTTGGTTTTATATATATATATATATATATATATATATTAGTTTAACATGTTTTTTATGAATTGTAAGCTGCCCTGAGCCTCAGGGAAGGGTGGCATATAAATTATTTATTTATTTATATCCCGCCTCTTCTGCTCACAGCAGCTCGAGGCAGGTAACAGTCAATAAAACACAAATACAAAATACAGTAAACAAATAGATTAATAATACACCGTAAATTACTATTAAACTAAAATTGGGCAGAATAATTAAACCCATACCACCCTAACCCACCCGCACCCTCACCAAAAATGCCTGGCATAACAGCCAGGTCTTGCATTTTCGTCGAAAGGAAGGGAGGACTGGAGCCAACCGGGCCTCTGTCAGAAGGGAGTTCCACAGCCTAGGTGCGGCCACCAAGAACACCCTCTCCAGAGTCGCCCCCCGGGATACTCAGGAGACCTCCAGAGCGCCCCCAGCCAACCGCAGGGGCCACTCCAGGGCCCGGGGAGTGAGGCAGTCCTGCAGGTAGGCGGGGCCCAGGCAGTAGGGCTTTCTAGGTCAATGCCAACATCTTGAATCAAACCCAGAAAACTATAGACAGCCAGTGAAGAGAACAGAGCATTGGTGTAATGTGCTCACAGTAACCCATCCCCATAATGAGGCAAGCTCCAGCATTCTGCACCAGCTGCAACTTCCAGACCATCAACATGCCCCATGTAGAGCACATTACAATAGTCTAATCTCGAGGTACGGAAAGCATGGATGATAGTAGCCAGGTTGGAGTCTGAGATATATGGCCGAAGCTGCCGCACCAGATGTAATTGGTGAAACGTGCTCCTCGCCACAGCATCCACCTGGACATCCAGGCGGAGCCAGGCATTGAGGAGCACTCCCAGACTGCGAACCTAGGGAACCAATGGGGGACGAACCCCATCAATAACAGGGAACATCATACCCATCACCTTACCCACTATCACCATCTCCGTCTTGTCGGGATTCAGCTTCAGTCGGCTTGCCCTCATCCAGTCCCCCACAGCCGCCAAACATCGGGTAAGCACCAAGACTGCAGGGTCTGGGTTGGATGAAAACAAGACATAGAGTTGGGTGTCATCAGCATATTGATGACACCAAACATCAAACCTTCTCACGACCTCACCCAGCAGCTGCATGTACACATTGAACAGGAGAGGGGACAAGATGGAACCTTGCAGGACTCCACAGGGGAGGTCCTGGGGGTGTAGTGTCCCCTGACTGGGACATGAGGAACTAAGCTGGGCCTTCTGTCTGGGCCTGCAAGCAGAATCTGGCTGAGGGATAAAGCGGGGCCACCAATGTACTCACAGACACCAACGTGGTAACAATAGACCTCTTTATTAGGCTTCTGGGCCTTCTGGTTGCAGGGGCTCACAAACAGGCTTTCCAGTTGGATCAAAGTCAGGCAGAGCTCCACACAGCTCTGTGGCCAGCACCAGACTGAGGCTGAGCAGTGGGGCAGATCACTCCGACCAGTTGTTCCCATGAGCAGGCTTCTGCCCCCTCCCACCTACATGGTGGGATGTGCGCATGGCACACATCGCCACAGGGGGGATGAAGAACAATCCCCGAGCACCACCCGCTCAGTTCTTCCAGCCAGGAATGAGCAGAACCAGTCAAGAACAATTCCGCCCACCCCAGCCTGGTCCCACAGGCAAGTCACCAACATCTCGTGGTCAACGGTATCAAAAGCAGTGAACAGATCTAATAGAATCAACAAGGTCAATCGACCCTGGTCCAATTCTCAGCGAAAGGTCATCAACCAAAGCCACAAGTGCAGTCTCAGTACCAAAAGCTGGACTGCGAGGTATTTAGGAAACTGATGCCATTCAGATGCTCCTGAAACTGGCTGAGCCACAAGCCGTTCAATAATGTTCCCTACCCACCACCTCCTTGAGGCAGCTTGGCACTCTGCCCTCCCAAAAGGAGGCATTGACCACTCACGCCAGCAACAGCCATAACGTCTTCCGGCTGGCCTTAACCAGCCAGGATGGGCATGGATCCAGTTCACAAAAAGTGGCTCTGACAGTCCCAAGAACATCCTCAGCATCAGTGAGTGACACCCACTGAAACTGATCCCATGAAATCAGACACGGTGGTGTCATGTTGTGCCTCAGTTTCTTCAAAGGGAAAATGCGCTTAGTGGTCCAAGTCTGACATAATCTGGTCTGGATAATGGATGACTCTTTTCCAATATGTGGAATCTCAGTTTACACTGTGCTTAAAAGTCAGCCAGCTCAGCAAAGTATTGTAAAGACAATATTATTTATAAATGAGGCTATGAGACAAAGAATGTTATAAATATATAAAGCATAGCTTACTTAAGTTAAAATAAAAACATGGTACGAAAGAGAAACTGTCAGTTACAAATACATGATTTAAAAAGACATTTCTGTTCAAGGAACAGTTTTGTTACAAGTTCAAAGATCTTAACATCTATAAGATATAGCATATGCTTTAAGTATTATTGGCTCAATGCATCAAAAGAATATACTTTCATATTCACCCAGTCCTGTGTCCCATACTGCCATATGAAGGTGAGAAAATTCCAAGGAAGGAACTTTCTGAGAGATCAGTTTTTACTCTCCCTCTTTATGGAGAAAAAACACTTAGGAGTCAGTTTAGATGATGTCAGGTCAAGGCAGCTGACAATGAGGTTTTCTCAAAGTAAGTTGTAAACAAAATCTGCTGATACATAGTAAGCAGGCAGCTATCATCTGAGATAGAATTTAAAAATGACTAAGATCCAGACAAACAAGGCCTTTTCCTGCCCTGCTTGGGAGTCACGTCCCTTGAAACTGGTAAACAGAAAAATGTTGAATCCTTAAGAGAGACAGACTGATTGTATCTCTTTTCCCAGATTAAAGCTAAAAGGACATTCTAGAGAGAGTTCATTAGAAATTAACCATTCAAAGGCCTATTCTAATGTTCAATATATTGAAACACAGATGGTCAATAAAATATATGCCTTTTATATGGGATACATCACAGTGGGGCTTCCACAGCCTCTGGTTCTCCCATTTTATGAAGCGCGATGTCGAAGTCGCAGTAAATCCAGGTGATTTTATCCATGAAATCATCAACAAACAGGTCACAGTTGATATCCGATGGTTCAGGTTCCAGGCGGAGGGAGGCCAGACTGACCAGCCCCCTCACCACCCGGAAAAGCTCAGCTGGATGGGACTTCACAAATGCTATAAGGGTAGCAACAAATTCCTTTTTTGCTGCCTGCATAGCCACGGCATAGGCTTGTAAACTAGCTCTATGTCGCAATCGGTTTTCTTCAGTCCGGTATCGGCGCCACTATGACTCCAACCGCCGCCCTTCCTGCTTTATTTTTAAATAAGTAAATAAAATTACCCAAAGTGGAGTAAGGCTGCCCAAGCCACAGTAGCGTGCCGCTATTCATGTGCCTGGTCCCTGCCTGCCCCACCACAGGGCAGATTCTAGTCTGACTTCCCTACTGGATGGAGGAGTTATCTATTGGAGATTATGGAGTCACCTATTGGGGTGAATGAGTACTAGACTGCTTGCACACGAGAGTGGGAAGGGGGACTGCCATCATCATAAATCACGTCAGGAGGATCACACAAAGTTCCACTCGTGTGCATTGGCTATTGCACATAATTAGCCCTTTTCCACTGTGATTTCAATGAGGGGATTCCTGGATTCAGCCCTGTCTTCCTGTCAGTGAAATCACAGCAGGAATGGGCTAATCATGTGAAAAAGCCGATGCACATGAGTGGCACGTGGCACAATCTTCCTGCCGTGATTTATGATCACAGCAGTCCCCTCCCTCCTCCTGTCTCATGTGCAAGGCACCCCGAGTCTACAGAAACGGAATGTCCTGTGTTTGAACTTATATAGATGTATAAATGTTTTAAAATTTAATAGCTTTGAAATGCTACATTATTTTTCCTGAGGGGTGGGGCAGAGCTCACTGAAAATAGGGGGGACGCAGACCTCCCTAGTCTCTATGAAGTTTACACCTAGGCATAGGAGTAGTGTTAATTTTCAAGTCACATGACTATTAAGGCTAATCTGAGATCATGGTATCAATTGATTTATTAAAGATCCCCAAATTCAGACTTTTATGGGTCTTGAGCTGGCACAGTACTTTGGGGATCAGAACTTCAGTCTCTCTTTGCTGCTGCTTTGCCTTCCTTAAATGTTTTTCCAGGACACTAATTGGTGTAACCACAGCAGTAACCAGAAGATGTCACTATTATGCCATAAAAGGATCATTTTCACGTTTTGTTCATACATGATAAGTAAAATGTTCAAGCAATGGTCTTCCTGGTATCTTTCAGACCATGAGTGATGTTTAGTGGATACCTGTGAAATGTTTTGATGTTAAAATACTGTATAAGTGTTTTTGCAGCTGTTTGCAGGAGGGGTGGGGTATAAATATATTAAATAAGTAATAAATAAATAAATAAGTAAGTGCAATGGAGATCCCAATTGTGTTGCGATTTCTAAGGTAAGGGTAATGATGATAACCAGAATTAGGTTGCATGCAAAAGTTGCTGCTCTCCTATATCTAAAAGTGGTTGGGCACTTTTAGTGTGTTAATTGGCTTTCAAAAGATGTGGTGTATAGGTAGAATCTGGGACTTGTGCTTTGCAATTCTCCTGCTTTACTGACAACAAAAAGCAAGATTCTCCATACAATTTGCAAATCATATCCTCACAAAGTTTGTGTATAATACCTAGCAGTTGCCTATTTTTTTCTTGATGTTTGTCTTCTCAGCATACCTCCCAGTGGAAATCTACCTATCTGGAAGGAATTAAAATTGTAGAAGAGTAAGGCCTCGCCAAAGCTGGAGCATTTAGGCCCTTTTCACACAAGACGCCCCCACCTGCCCACATGTGCGACTGGGTGGGCGGGGGGGGGGCGTCTGCGTGACCGCTGGTGTGGGTGGGTGGGGGTGCACGTGCGCTCCCATGCTCCACCCATCTTCGCTGATCCCCTACGCATGGAGGCATTGGACAAAATGGCAATGCCTCTGTGCATGGAGATGGATGGAAGTGAGTGGAGATGGATGTGCATCTGTGTGACATGCGGCACACACCCATCCCCTCCACACCACAACTCCTCCCGGGCCATTTGAAAAGGGTCTTAGAAGACAGAGATACCTGGGTTTTTTTTCTTTTTCTTTAAAAAAAATATTTATTAGTTTTTATATAACAATAAAATAAAGCAAAAACAATAAAATAATAAATAAAACATAAGTATTACAAAATAGATAATTAAACATACATACTATAAGCTTAGCAGAGGTTGGGGGTAGGGGAGAGCTTGACATTTTATCTACAAACAAATAAACTTATAAACAGAATTACACCATATTTCATCATATAGCGCCCAATTATGTCTATTTGTCCATGCAAGATTTCCCATCAAAGCAGCAGGTATAAGTTCTTTTAACTATTCTGAGAATGAAGGTACATTGGAAGTTTTCCATTTCCTTAAAATTAACTGTTTAGCAAACAAGAATATTATAGCTAACTATTTTTTCATGGGAGCAGACAATGGTAATGAGTCCAGAATCCCCAATATTCATAATCCAGGCGATGATACCATGTTATTTTTAAGTGTCTTAGAAAGTACTACACAATACACATGTTAAGCCAAAAATTAGTAATTTCTAGGATAAAATAATAAAATATGACTAAGAGACCCAACCTGGTTTCCACATCTCCAGCAATAGTCATCTGAGGGTAGCCCTGCTTTAAATAATCAGACTATCTGGGGTTCAGTGAAACATATTTAAGATCTTGTTCTGAAAGAAAATCTTAAAAGCAATTAATTAGATATTTTATAAAGTGACTTCCAGATACTTTCCCAGTTCTCATCTGTTAACAATATTTGTTAATCCTTTCCCCATTTACCTTTAATGTTAACATCAGCTGGATATAATAACTTATTGAACTATTTTTATGTATTACCAACAAAGTGAGATTAATTATTATTATTAGCATTTATATAGCGCCAGCGATGTACCTGGCGCTTTACAAAAAATAAGATAGACACGGTCCCTGCCCGAGAGCATTTATCCTTAGAATACAGCAAATATGTTTCCAAATTCATGTATAATATATAAATATATATATACACCTAGACCTCTGTAATTAAATATTGTATTTAATTATCCATGGAATGTATTGCAGAAAATTAAAGCTTTAACATCTTTAGACTTAACAAGGTCTCCCTTTATGTGGACACCAACACCCTCAATTGAAGTTTAGAGATAATACAGGAATTTCAGATATATGGAAAAGAAAAGATATAGCTACAATAAATCTTTTTATATACAATATTTAATTACAGAGGTCTAAATAAACTCTTGAGTGGAAATTAGTATAATGATCCAAATTTAGAGGCTAAGTTTTCTTCCATGCTCAACCATATAGATTTGTCCCCTGAAATAGTTTCATACATCCAATATTTAGGCAATCTCATATGAAAAGCCAGATAATATAAACAAAAGTCTGGGACACCCATTCAATAAGGATGGGCGAACAGAACGTCGTTCAGACATTGTCATTCGGTTCGAAACCCAAGTTCGGGTTCGGCTGTTCGGTTTGGTGGAGTTCGCAAACATTTTAAAAAGTACTATCGGTACCGAAACCAAACCCAAAGTTTTATCAGTATTTTTGGCCCTGAAACCACCCCTGGTGTCCACCCCTGGTGCCAGGAAGTCTACTCCTCAGCTGCCTCCCCCTTCCAGTCACGTTTTTCCCGCCCAAAGTCACGTTTCTCCTGCCCCCGAACTCATCCGAACTTTTCCGAACTGTTTGGAAGTTTGAGTGTTAGGTTCAGATGTTCGGTTCGGTCATCCGAACAGGCCAAGTTCGGGCTGAACTCCAAACTTCTGAACCGCGTTTGCACATCCCTACCATTCAATAAAGAGATTGGACAGTAGTCTCCACACGCCAATCTCTCCTTTCCCTTCTTTAATAGTAAAATAATTAAAGCTGTTCTTGACAAATTTCCCTTTTAAAATATTTCATTGTACAAAGCTAATAATACTGGTGCCAGACTTTTTAGAATCTTTTTTTTTTTTTTTTAAAATTCCAGTGGAAAACTATCAGTCCTTGGGAGTTTTCCCTTTATTTAAGGAATGCACCACCTCCATCCTGTAATGTGATTTTCTTTTCCAACTAAACTGCTTGTGTAAGTGGTAGTTTTGGAAGATTGATTTTTTCCATGAACTGACTGAATTTTGTCATATCAAAATTAACATCTGACATATAATATCTCAAAATGATTTTTAAATTGGCTCTAAAATTGTTTTCCCATCAGAGGTAAGTATTGAGGAGTTATGCTTATTTGATGCCTCTGTTTTAAGTCTTCTAGCCGATAACTTTCCTGCCTTTTCATCCCACTCTTAATAATACTGTTTAATTCTGTGGAGTTGAAATTCAGAACCTTTTTACACAGGCGACACTCACATATGAACAATGGAGGTTACTTACCAGTAACACAGTTCTTCGAGAGAGCTCCGCACATTCTCACTCTTGGGATCACTTCCTACTATGCAGAGCAGGAAGCGATTCCAAGAGTGAGACTCGTGGAGATCCTTGAAGAAGAATCCAAGTGTTCATGCGTGGGTGCCATCTGTGTAAATCCTGTGGTGGGTGTGCATGCTTGCTCCCGTGGCTGTAGATGGATGTGCTTCTGCACGCTCACCCAACCCACCTCACGCAGACCACGGTGCACATCGACACCCCCCACCCCTGCACAGTGGCCCATGTAAAAAGGGCCTCAGTCTGATGTGAAAGATGTTCATTATCGTTGTATTTTGCCTTTGTAAAGGATCTAAATAGATTATCATTCTGTCGGTCTAATTTATGTGTCCTTTCTTGATCTCAGATTTCCTTCTCCAATAGAAGTAACATCTTAGAGCTCTCTTTTTCCCCTTTTCACTAACACACTTTATATATTGTCTCCTCAAGGTAGCTTTTAAAGCTTCTCAAATGGTTACAGCAGGTGACACTGAATGCCTGTTATCTTCTATAAATCATGTGATCTATTTCTCCATCTGCTCACAGAATTTAGAATCTTTAAGCAATGAATTCTTAAGCTTCCAACTTAATTTTCTGTTGTTAAACATAACTATTAGTTCCCCTCAGAATCAACCCATTTGTTCATTAATTTAAAGCAATCTGTTTGTGAATTAATATAGCTGTACCTTTGTTTTGCAAATTAAGTTAAGGGTGGAATACAGACCCTGCCCATAACTTTTTTAGTCTATAATCATCTCCAGCTTTTAAATGCATTTATTGTAACAAAGCAATCTGACTGTCAATAGATTTTAAATATCTGAGCACTTTCATTCCTTTGGCAGGCTCATTCAACTCTTGCACATTACATGAAATAATATGAATTGCCATTAGTTAGCCCCATAATATAGATTTGAATAAAACTGCCAAGCTCCTGGGAACAAAGAAGGTTTCTGACCCTCCCCCCACGCCATAATATCTTCCTAGTTTGGCACATTCAGTTCCCTTATGGCTTATATTAATACAAGTAAACTCCCTACCCCACACTAAATAGTTAATACCAATTGCTATTGTGGCATCAACCATATATTGATTTTACTAGCTTATCTACAGTATTAAAATCCACTAACAAAGGCAGTGAAGAAAGTGAGGCTTACCCCCAAGTAACTTTGTTGATACATATACTGGCAAAAACAAAGTTACTATATAGTCAAGCCCTTGAGGACTTCAGCATTTGTTAAACTTTTTGTTTTGATGACCTTTGTAAAATTTAACTATTAATATACACATACAACACCTATTGCTACAATGTGTAATATTACTATTATATGCTATTAGTAACTCTTTTCTTTCTCTTGTTTTTAAGGAAAACAATAAACTGATATTCCACTTTTAGAAGATAATCCTTATTATACATACCAACCACACACACACACACCCGCATATAAAACAGCATATTTAAACAATCTATCTTCTAACTATATTATAAATAGTAGGAATGGGCATTTGGATTAAATTATGGATTCGGCTGTGTAATTTACGGATTAATTACAGATTCAGATCCCCAGAATTTTCCCATTGAAGTAAATGGGGAACTGATCTGTACTCTCATCCATAACCTTGCCAGGCCAGTGAGTCTGACCTTCCCCACTCCCATTCTTTGGGGTCCTGGAATGGTACTTACTGGCCTCAGAGGACTTGATTAAATAGTGTATTACAGTAATTAAATAGTGTGTTTAAATATAACAGAGTTATGCCAACTAATTAAAAATTACTTCTGTAATTAAAGGAAATAAATCTGAGATCTAACTTTTTCTGAGGTAATTAGTCCAATAGTCCTCCTCTTCTTCAATGGGTATTTTTAGATGGACAGGGAGTGGACTGGAGCCCCAGAGCAGGCACGTGTGTGACCCAAATTAGAGCTGCATGCACCAACGTGTTAGTTGTCCGTTCTAACGATGTTCACACAGGCAGATCGGTCGTTGGAGGAACCAAGCGCACAGGCAGCAAACACACCTTCCCTCTGCTCTGGGAAAGCCCCAGCTCGGGAATACGTGGACAGACAGGCCAACCACCCAGCCCAGTCCGCTCTGCTTACAACCCCCAGGAGGCTGCCCCTAGCCAGGATCCCAGCCCTGAGAACCATGGGATGTGGCAGCAGCCATTAGCCCTTTACTGCCCACAGCCCCTAGAGCAGACCCAGCTGGAGTGGCAGAGTGGGGCAAACAAACACCAGCACACAGCCAGTCCCAGGGACCTCATGACACCCACACAAAGCCCATGTCCAGGAACAAAAGGCAGACCATATTAAGTGGCCAGAAAGAATTGGGAAAAAGGAAAGGAGGAGGTAAAGGCATGGATGAAAGGCCCAAAGAGCAGGCAGTTCAGGGCAGCCCTCCCCTCCCCCCAGGCAGCAAACCCCAAGGCACACAGGCAGCAAGCACCAAACAGACCATGCAGAGCCCTGCCCGATGTGGGCCAGGGGAAATTCCAACTCCCAGACACAGCCCCCATACATACACGTGCCCCAGGACTCCATCACTCCCACCCCCAGCAGCTCTAGAGGGAGATCGAGCATATACCTCCCTGCCAGGGGACCTGCAAGCACCGGGCCACTCTACACCTCAGTCAGGTCCACTAGCCTCCTGGCAGTGGCAGCACCCCGAGATGCAGCAGCCCCCGAAGAGGTTCAGGGATTTGGCTGCACACAGCTGCGTATTGTTTGCCAGGTGGGGGGTAGCACCACATGTTCCCCTCCTGGAACACAGCACAGACCCAGGCATGTGCATAGACCATCCCAACCTATACCCTGACACCCTGTCAGCCAGCTGATGCTGCTCACTGCAGGGTGCATTCATGGGCCCTGCACTACCAATCCTGAACCCCCCATGCTGGGGTTATAAAAGAGTGGCATGCAGCTGTCACCATGGGACATGGAAGGCGAACAGGGAGCCATGGACCCTGAATGCATGGTGCTGCTGCTGGAGGCTATCCTCAATGACACTGAGCCAAGTCACCGAGCCATCCGGCAGCTCCATACCACCTGCTTGGCCCAGGCAGCAGAGTTGGAGGTGCACTACAACTGGCTCCATCGGTCCAGTGCCTACCTAGCTACTGGCAACATGCTGATGGCCTGGTGCAGGGGACTTCACCAGTGATGGGAAGCCTTCCTATGGCAGTGGACCTTGCTGCTACACATGGCAGTCCTGCTTGCGATGCTGAGGCAGGCAGCAAGGTCCCTCTCTGGGGACACCACTACTATGACCCACCACCTGCACATGGCCGTGCCCACCCAGAGGCAACTCTGGGCAGGTAAGCACAGCAGGGACTGGTGGGAGGTGATAAGGGGCACCTGGCAGGACGAGGACTGGATGGAGTACTTCCAGATTCCCCGGTGGCTGCTCCTCCACATCACTAAGATCCTGCAATTCCTGCTGCAGAGGTAGCCCATCAGTGTGGAATATTGGGTGGCCATCACTGTGTGAAAGCTCACCATCCTGGATACTTGCCACTCAGTGGGACAGCAATTCAGGGTTGGTACCTCTGCCATATCTACCATCTTGATGGGGGGGTGCACCACCCTGGAAGAGGTGTTGCTGGAGCAGGTGTTGCAGCTTCGGAACCCACAGGTGGTTATGGAGGGCTTTCGTGGGGAAGTGTTCCCAAACTGCATCAGGGCCATTGATGAGATTCACATTGTCATCCTCTGCCCACCCCACACCATGGAGGACTACCACAACCACAAGGGGTACCACTTCATCCTCCTCCAAGGCAGTGGTGAATGATGAGGGCCTCTTCATGGACATCCACACTAGGTGGTTGGGCTGGAACCTTGATGCACGCATCCTCCACCAGTACCACTCTATGGCAGGATATACAATGGGAATTTTGGTCTGACCATGACCACCGACATCGAGGGCATCCAGATGAGGCCCTTCATTGTGGGGGATCCAGTCTACCCTTCATCCCATGGCTGATGAAATCCTACGCCATGACCAACACCCTGTGAGGATGTCCACCAGCAGACAGCCTTCAATGTGCATTTGAGTGACACTGGCTGCTTCATGGAGCAGTCCTTCAGGGTCCTCAAGCAGCAGTGAAGGATGCTGGGCATGAGGGTGAACATTCGGCTAGAGATTGTTGGCCTGATGACCATTACAGCCTGCATCCACCATAACATCATGGAGACAGAGGGAAGTGCCCTAGACTCCTCTCCCTCCATGTGGACCCGGTGCCGCTCTACCAGCAGCAGGGGGCCAGGGTTGAGCAATGCATGGCCAACAGGATCAGGGATGCCCTGTGCAGCCACATGGTGCAAAAAGGAGCAGGGAACAACCAGCCCTGATCCCCAGAACAGTGGGACCAGGAACCCTATGTAAATAAATCTCTATATAATCCCATGTAAATAAATGTACATAAACAGTTACCAGTTTGTGCATGTCCTTCCTTCTTTGTCATCATGCCTTCCACCCCATCAGGATGAGAAACCCCCAGACTCCGGGGACAGTGGGAAACGTGGAATTCAGTGGACGTGTCCAGAACAGCACACAAAGGGTTACACATGGGTACTGAAAAGGTAGATTCTCTTGAACACACTCTGTACCTATACATTAGAGTGCCGAACACCCCCCACAACCCAACAAGAACAAGAACAAGTTTAAACAAGGACAATATATTTAATTGAATAAACATTATATAACAATAACAAATTTAAAAATATACAACAACAATAATACAGCCTAACTCAGGGCCCCTCCTGGTTCCAGCCCCATTGGGTGCTCTGGGCCCGTGACAGCGTGTGCTTCTGGTGCTGTAGTTGCTGCACATCCTTATATGTGTCAGTGGGGAGGCATAGCATTGCGAACGTATCTTCCGCTGCTGCTCCCTCCGCTCACAAACTGTAAAAACTGAGCACGAATATAGGGTTACACTTGGGTTGCCTGAGATGTGGTTCTAGCTAGCATATATTCTACCAACTCTATGCCCTTTATTGGGGGGTGGAATGGGGGCATTCTAACAAAAGAGATCCATGGTCTCTCCAAATCCTCGGCGGTGGTGTGGACATTGCTAATACAGAGGGTGCATGCTGTCCATCATCTCTGCATGAGCCGTTATCCTTCCCTCAGGGCACCACCATGGGAGGGGGTCTGAGTGGCTTGAATGGAATTGGATTGGGAGAATCCATTCACGATCAGCGAACTGAGGCACTGGACATGTTGGGTGGAAAGGGGTATGAGTACGGTTTTTCCCCTTGCTCCTTTGTCCCTATGAATAGCATTACTTATATGTGAAATGTAAGTTGAAGCTCCTGTGTAGTGTTCTCATGAATAGATGGCAGGTTTAGGTTCTGGCACATCAAACCAAGCAGGACCATGCTCCTGGAGAGCTCTGCCACCACCATGAGGAGCAGCTGAAGCATTCTGTCCTCTGCTGGGGATGTAAAGAGAAAAGGGATGCACAGTTAACCACTGGGGTGGGTGCATAATACTTGATGAGTCACAACATTTGGCCACATCCTTCCATTCCCATAACTCCCCAGTGACTCCACCCCCCACATCTTTTACTGACACATATGTGGAAGAAGGTAAACAAAAGGGGCTGAGACTATGGAAGGTCTGAGGGAAATGGAAGAAGAGGTGAGGGCAAGCACACAAGGATAGGGGCCATGTCCATGGCACACACCCATTAGGCGGGCTCTCCATTCCTTTAGTGCATCCGTAAGCACCCCTGCCACCATGTACCATGCAGCCAATCAGACTGTACTAACTTCCAGACTGGCCCCCAGGAGGGGAAAGGGTCCCAAGCCCTGGCCTACAGTGTGCCCGGTACCTGTGGAGAGGGGAATGAAAGGCCCAATGCTAGACTTGGACCGATACCTTTAATGCCAGTCTTTGGCAATCGGCTGTAACTCTGAGGGCACCTGTTTAGCTGGGCAGAGTGATTGTCTGGTGGGAGGGTTGGGCTGTAGCGTATGTTGGGTTATCTTGAGAATAAATTGCATTGTGCTCGTTGGCTGCTCTGATGCACACCATCTCTCCTGAGGCAGCAGGGCTGGAGTGTTCTCATGCAGCTGTGCTAGGTGTGGCTCAGAGCACATGTGGGTATGACTCTGGGTTTCCTGGGCTCCTTCCATGTGACCCCTGGATAGAAGTGTGCACCAGGGGCCCGTGTAGTTTTCATTTTCTGTTTTCGTTATTTAAATCTGTCGTTTTCATTTTCATGAATATCAAATTGTCGTTTTCATTTTTGCTTTCCATTGGTTTCAATGGAAAACACATTCTTGGTTGTAATATTTTTGTTTTTCACTATATGTGGCTGAGACTTGGTGTGCATATACCTCTGATGGAAGGCATTATGTGTACCAAATTCTAAAAGGTTTGGATAAAGGAATCCAATTTTAGAAGCAGTTGAATTAATTTAGTTTGCAAAAACCTTCATATACATTCTAGGTGTAACAACTTTGCCTCACATTTAATGTAGATGAAATTTGGCATGTTTATACCCCTTCCCATATTTACTATCTCTGCTAACTTTCAGAAGAATTGGATAAAGGGTTCCAATAGTATAAGCAATTAACTTATAAATGTATGTCTGACTGTAACATCTTTGTAGTCCAACCAGTGTGCATGAAATTTGGCAGGGATCTATATCACTTTCATTATCATGTCTGCCAAATATCAGAATGATGTGATAAAGCGTCCCAATTTTATATGCCTGAACAGCATATACAGAGAAGGAGCATATGCCAAGGATTCTCTTACTTGTCACTGTGGTATAAGATCAGTTTGTGATGCCAATTGGCCAGCAGAAATGTCAACCAAATATCCTAATTCTGTGCTGTGACCATCCCAACATCTCTTCCTTTTTGTTACTGGTAAGTCAGATGCATCTGTTTAGGAAAGAGTCAATAGAGATTCTCTTATGTCCTCTGTCACAGTGCTGCAGGATGTGTTTGTGATGATAATTGGCCAGCTGGGATGTGTAAACTATGTCTCCTGATTGCTGGGATGCTATCCCCAAAGTCCCAGTTATGTCCCTTCTATGCCCGCCTGACAGTCCCACCCCCATACCCGCCTTGAAGCCACCACCCATTGGTCCTGCAAAGCTGGAAGCATGCAGTAATTGACCAGTGAATGTATCTGTCAGTCTTTTGGGTTGCTCCACAGCCTCCCTCCTACAGCCTCCCCCCCCACACACACACACCTTGCCAGGTGCCTGCCTCTGACTGACACTGCATGTGCTGAATAATGGTCTTCAAGGGAACAATTTATCTGAATAATGGTCTTCAAGGGGACAGTTGCAATTGCTTATAAAATTGGGCCCCTTTATCAAATTGTCCTGTAGTTTGGCAGAGATGACAGGGACGGTATATGATACATTCCTGCCAAATATCCTGTAAACAGGATGGAACATACAAATGTTACAGCTCGAAATGTATTTTCAAGTTAATGTCTTATACCATCAGGACCCTTCATCCAATCTTTCTGAGAATTGGCAGGTGTGTTAAGCTTGTGGAGGGACATGAAATTCACATGTTTCCTGTAAATTGGATGGAAGATAAAGAAGATGTAGCCATGAAATGTGTATGGAGTTTTTCTTAAAATCACAACCTTCAATTGCTTCTAAAATCGGTTCCCTTTATTGAATCATTTCAGATATTGGTACACATAATGCCCTCCATTGGGGGTACAATCCCCCCAAATATCATCACAATTGAATAAGAAACATAAATGTTATAGCATAAATATGCTTTTCTGTGTTTTTTCTCTATGTAAAAAACAAAATGTCTGTTTTGTTTCTATTTTCATTATTATTTTTTGTCATTTTCATTATTGCAATGATAACAAAAATGACAATTTTCATTATCGTTATTGTAATAATGAAGGCGACATGCACACCCCTACCACTGCAATACATTACAACAGGGTAAGCCCTACAAAACTACTGTTAGAGTGAACACAGAGGCATTCCATTCCCCACATACCCACTTTGCATGATAGGAAATGACCCCCCTCCCCCAGGCACTGTCCTTTGGATTGGATTAGGCCCCCATGGTGGAGTATTGGAAACCACATGGGGACCCAAACAGCCTGCCCCACCTGCCCACCTGTACAGCAGCCCAGACCAGGCCAGCTTCCACCTGCAGCCCCAGATAAATATCTACTATAGAGCATGGGATTCATCATCTTTGCATTCACCATGTCAGCTCCCAGGTCAGTTTGTGCTTCATCTTAGGTAATTGCTTACCCACCACAATACATGCCACTACCTTTCAGCACAATCCATCTAC
Source organism: Sphenodon punctatus (assembly GCA_003113815.1). Taxonomy (NCBI): domain Eukaryota; kingdom Metazoa; phylum Chordata; class Lepidosauria; order Sphenodontia; family Sphenodontidae; genus Sphenodon; species Sphenodon punctatus. The sequence goes on from QEPC01009294.1 coordinate 2,084,972, forward strand.
CACTCTCCTCTGACAGCTAACTGCCTCCCTCTTCTCCATAAACCCCTGCCCCCCATTACCACCTGAGAACTGAGGCTTAACACCACCGCCTCCCATGACCTTCCTTGGATATTTGGCATGCACACAGGTACACATGACTGAACAGTAGGTAACCCCAATCATCCCGCCCTTTTTTCCTCCTTGACAGGAGGGGAGCTATGGGTTCTCCTTCCTGATATCAAAGGGTGTTCAAACTCTAGGCAAACAATTAGGGGTCTATATGTGCAGTGCCTCCAGTTGATGAAGCCTTAAGCCTAAAAAGGGGAGGGGGGCTTCACCAATGATGTCAATAAATTCCGTGGTAAAACAATAAGGCCTGAACCCTGACCCCCCACCCCCCTCACAATCCCAATTAAAGGAGACAACCACACAGGCAAGCAAATGGGGTGGAAGGGTAAGGTTTAGATTAGTATAACAACCAGGAACCAAATGGGAAAAAGAAAAGGAGATGGATGGAGAAGGGGAAAACAAAACAAAGGGGAAGGCAGGGCAAGCGGTACTGGGGAGGGGGGCAACATGCCTCAGAGCATGATAATACATTTACCAAAGCAGAAACATCAACTTCCAAACCCCTTCAGTCTCTCCTTGAGGGACTGGCAGTTTCTCCCCTTTTGGGGATCTACCCAAACCAAATAACCAAGGGGGGTGAGTTACTCACAACAGTGCCAGTGCCCAAGGGGGTGCAAGTGTCCTGGTGACAGCATGTCCCTCCTCTTCAGTCAGCTCAACTGCCCCACCTCAAGCCTTGAGGGGTTCTTCATTCTGCTCCAGGGCCCTGCCGATCTGCTGGACCATGTCATCGATGGCATTCCTGATCCCATCCATCTGACGCCTGGTTTCCTCCATCAGCTCCCTTGTGAGGTCGTCTCTGAACTGCCTCTTCTATGCCCACCACTCTCAATTCCTCTGGGCACTCCCGGCGGTGGCAGGCATGCTGAAGGAGATGGGGAGTTCAGATATTAGGTGATGCTATCCCACTCCAGGCTCTGCACCCCGGTGTGTGTTCCCCATGCACCTGTGTCAGTCAGTGCCCTGGTGCCTACTGGTGCCCCTTCCATCCCCTCCTGCCAGTCCCCCTCTCCTCAAGGTGCCCTCCCACCTGGTGGGCACACTCACTGATCCCACATTGAGCTGGTGTGTCCTGGTACCATGCTGGAGGATCCCCATTGCTCTCCCAGGCACCTGTGCACACGGTATAGGGCTACATGATGCTCCATGACTGGTTCACCCCTTCAGGCCTGGCACTTCCATACCAGCCTCCCTCCCTCCCCCTGTTGAAGGGACTACTTACTGCTCTCCTCTACATCCTTGCTGTCCCCTGCACCCTCCTCCTGTCTCTCCTTGGGCCCAGGTGGGAGGTTCTGGTACTCAGGGGAATGTCCCAAAACAGGCACAGCTTGTTCCGCTTGCACATCTGGCAGGTCACCTTTAGACAGACAGGACAAATGGGGGTGAAGCAGGCAGAACCAGGGCTGCCGTCTATCTGAAAACACCCAATGACAGGTATTGTGAAGGCTTCTCAAATGAAGGGAAAGCTGCCCCCTCAGTGCCTCACAAAAGGAGTGTCATCTCCTAGTTCCAGTTAACTCCTTATGCACTTCATTAAGTGCATGAAGAGTTACCTGGGACTAAGAGATGATACTCAGTCTCCAAGGATGAAGCCACATGAGCCAGGCGGGACCAATCCCCCGTGCATCACTCTTCAGGGCAATCACAGCCACCACACTTCAGGGCCAGCAGGAAAGCAGGGTACACATTCCTCCCTCCACGGGGAAATCAGGTGGGCAGGCTGCTGTGGACATTCTGTCATGCCCCAGGGTGGCTGAGGCGCCAGGTACATGTGTGGGTGTCCCGCCCACCCCTCCTCAACCATGATATGGCCATGCAGAAATGGCAACAGTGCCCGCCATTCAAAGCCCCATGGCAGACTTTGTAGCGGGGCAGGGCGGACAGGGACTGGGCCCACAAATGGCAGTGCAGTACCACGATTTGGGCAACCTTACCCCACTTCAGGTAAAGTTGATATGCCCTGCATCCCCGACCCTTTTTGGAGGATGCAGGACATAGTAGCCAGCTGCCCGACCTGGGGCAGAGTGAACATCCGGTGACTGCCACACTGTTGCTTCGTGTGGAAACAGTGCCCAAACTGAAGTAAGGCTGCCCAAATCACAGTAACGTCCCATGTGGCTGTACCCCAAGTTATTTTCTTTGGTGGAATGTGGCTAGGGAAAGAACTGACACATTCTTGTTCTCTAACTTCTTCACATCTATCTCCTGAGTTTGTTCTTATGCTTTCTTAGCTGTTTGGCTCTTCTGGATCAAACACTCAGGAAGGGATTATTTCAGTTAACAGTCCAAGAAGACAACAGCTTCTTTTCTGTAGCAAAAATGCCATTGAAAGGCAGAGAAATAACACAAGATGAGGGAACAAGACTGCTCACTACTCAGCTAAAAACAAAAGGCAAAATTCAAGAGTCAGGACCTAGTCTACTGGCAGAAGAGCAACTACTATTGCAAAGCAACCTCTCATCACATTGGCAAAATATGAGGACTGCAAATTGCAGCTTTCATGGTGCCTTTCCTGTCACCACTTCTTGCCTTCCCCTTTGCTGTACATGGGACCAGCATGGTGTGAGGGCCAGAAATCCCTATGTACAGCTGTTTTGCTGGCAGTTCCAACCACATTACTGGCCCTTAAAAGTTATGAAGGACCTTGCATTGGCCCTCCCTATCAAGGCAGATCCTATACTTAAAGAATGAAGCAGGAGAACGTAGACTTGCATCCTTGTCCTGCTGATGAAGACAGAACTTGTGCTGGGAAGCTCAGTGTGTCTAGCTCTGAGACCCAGGCACCCTGCCAATTATCATAAAATGTCCCTGTCTGTTAGAAGGGAAGAAATCCAAGAGAAATGGACTGTTGGAGAAACGATAGAAAAAATATCTCTCATTTTAATATGCATAACATTTTCACAGCACAATGAGGTGTATGGAAAATAAATATAACTTCAGCTTTGTGCTCATCAAACTGCTCCTAAGAAGCTGGCAAGAGTCACACTGTTGTAGCACCGTTGTCAAGGAGGTTTTTATAGAAATGTCCTACTGTTAGGCTAATCCTGCTATTGGGGAAGAATGCTCACAGAGGGATTTAGCAAAACATGGAATGAGATCAGGAACAACAACATCAAGTCAGTGCAGCAATTCTATGTGGCATACCTCTGGCTACAGTGCCAAAACGGATCAAGGTTTCTCAACTGTCTTGGTCAAGTTCCAGCGTGGAACAATACGTGGCTTGCTTTATATCCATGATGAAGTTTGGCAGAGACATTGATGTACAACAAAGTGACTGCTGCAGTTTAATTTGCTGTGCGGAATGTGGCATTTGGCATTACAAAAATAAACTGCTAAGAGGAGGGTGATGAAATAGGATTTGAAATAACTTGATACTCTATGCAGTATATTTAATAGCACAAATATCATACAATAAGTCACTCTGACTTACAAGTGCCAATAGTGCAGTATTGGCCCATAAATCACATTCCATTTCATGGATTCTTCTAGATGTTACCAGCATTTCTGGAAACAGCTCAGCCCCCTGGCAGGTGTGCATTATGCTTTACCCTGCATGCCTATACACATTTTGCCTTCAGTGGGGGGTCTGCCAGCACAAAAGTGTTTAGGATTATAGCCAAAGCCTTTACTTTTTAAAAATCACATTTAAAAAAAAAAATTATTTCACAGGACCTCTGTCCCATTCCAAAGGGCTCCAGGCATCCCAAGCTGGGCACTTGAGGAGCACACACTTAGCAAAGGGTTATATTTTCTGACTTGTCCTCAGCATCATTTATGGATTCTGTGGAGAAACAGAGTCATATCCCAATTTCTCAGGGAGTCATGAAGCTATTTGAACCTTATGTTTCTTGCTTCCCTTCCTGCAGTCTGGGGATGGCATGTATTACTGGGAATCCTAAAGAGGAATATTTTAGGACCCTCCATCCCCAACCACAAATTAAGCAGCTTCTGGATGCTAGCTGGTGCTACAGCTTGCAATGGGCACGTGGAACCATGGCCAACTCTAGCCACAGATGACTGCTGGCATATATGTACATTGCAGCCCATCTACCCTCCACCCCCATCCACCTGAGACAATTGTTGCCATGACCAGCACATGTTCACTAGAAGTCATGGCTACAGCAAAGCAGACAGCTTCCAGATCCTTGCACCATGGGCCTCAAAACACATGAACCAGCTGTGGTGATCCTCAGTGATGAGGTGGAGGATTCCTCACAATCAAGCTTGTAGTTAAGAGGAGCATGGGGGACACTGCCATGTGTAAATTCCCCCTGTACAGAAAAAATATGTGTTCCAGGTTTCCACCCCAACCCGTCATTATGTTAGTCTGAGAGGGGGTTTGGCTGGGTAGTCCTGATCTGAGAGAGCTTGGCAATTGTTGCAAAAGCTGCCTGGAGGATTCCCTAGAGCTGTGTGCTGTTGTCTCTTTCCTCCCAGGTAACTTGAAAAGCAGGGTGCTGTCCTGAGGGGGGCAGCCTCTGGGTGGCGAGCCATTGGCGGGCCGTTAACATGTGGTAGGGGTGGGGGTATCGGTATTGGATTAATCCGATAATCACCGGTATCGGCATACCAGTTTTTTAACATTGTCCGCTTTACCGGTTTTTTTACATCGCGGCCATTGAAATAAATGGCCGCAATGTGAAAAAACCAGTAAAGCGGCCAATGTTTAAAAAATGGTATGCCGATACTGGTAAATCCGATACCGGGGAGATCCGATACCAGTAAATCTGGTATCCGGTATTCTCCCCGGTGTCCCACCCCTAGTGGGTGGAGACGGTCAACCTACATCTCTCAAACCAGACACTGGTGTGAGGGAAAGTTGGAGTGCTCAGGCAAGGGGCCTTGGGAGAGAGCCCCCATCCGGCTGGACTGGAGTTGGGGCTACTGCTCATTGCAGAACCCCCCTGAGTCCTGGTTGTGCCACAGCTATTTTGGAGTCCTAGGCAGAGAACTCCTGGAACGTGACCAACACATTCCCCATCACCTAGAAAACCTATCCGAGTCATTAGACTAGTTCCAGTTTAGGAATTACAAGGGCTTAGGCATTGGCCATGACACAGTGGATTATGTTGGATCTTGAGCGGTTTTTCCATCTTACAAGCTAAGTATTGTTATGCCTAGCCTTGCAGGATAAGAGTTTTGAGCCTGGTCCTGTTACCTCAGTTTTTCTCATTTTGTACCTGGGCTATGTTAACTTTTTCCAGTGTGGGTTTGGCATTTATTTACCAATTGTTAGTTGTAGTTACCCTCTCATCAATTCAGAGGATTATGTGTTGAGGTCCTCTTTGCATTACTATTTTGTCTAGTTTATTACCAGAAGTAGTGGTAATTTTGGTGTATCCTGGATTACAGTTCTCAGTGTTAGATTCTTGTAGTTAGTATCCTCTGTCCATCTATTATCAGACTTGTTAACTGAATACTACAGGGTGAGGTAACATTGTTTAGGTCTTGTGCTATAGCCAGCCCTGCCATGGAATTAAGCTCAAAATTAATTCCACCTTGCCTTTCTTCACCAGAGGAAGGAATAGTGCCCCCCACCCTTGGGAATAACAGCTAATAGCTTACCTCTTTACTCAGTCTAAGTTAACCCAGTTTTTTAACCCACTGACCAATTCTCCAACCTTCCATGAGCAGGATCCTACGGGTCAAACATTTTCTGTGGCTGTTCAACAGCCTGTCACCTCCCATGGAGGTTCTTATGATTTTTCTTCTTGGTTTTCTTTGATAGACTAATCCGTTAGGACCATGACTGGTGACTTTGCATCCTATAAAACATCACATGAGCATTTTATGGATGCTAAGTTTGATTAAATATCTCAGAAATTAACTAATGTGAATGAGTTAATTTTTCAGATGAAGTTACTGGTGGGAGGCTTTGGCTTGAATTTTCTAATGCTTCAAATTAATTAGCCCAGGGCAGTAATCCTTTCAGCCCATCCAACTGACACGTCTGTGCAAACTAAGGTCCATCAAGTTTCTGTATCCACTCAGACATTATTGGAACTTGGGGCTCATCAGAATGAGCGCCAGAATGAGTCTTTGAGATCTCAATCCTAGGTAGTTTTTACTCTCCAGTGGAGAGTCTCCACTCACAGCCTATCGAACATCAAGTTCCAACCACCGTGTCCTCACAAACGGACTTGGCGAAACCACAGATAAGAAAGATGTGCTCTTTGGATTGTAGTAGGAACTTTCATGGTGTTGGAGTAAGGGCTATTGCATCCCTGCATTTGCCCCTTAAAGTTTGGCCCCATGAAACTCAAATAAGATGGGCCCCTGTCCTTATTTTTAACATCAATAAGAAAAGGCAACATATACATTTGCCTTCCAATGAGAGGTTAGATACTGCCTTTTTTAGGAATTTTGTTAGGCACTTTATGCAGTTAAATTTGGAACCTGATAATTTTTGTGACCTATGGTCCCTATGTGACAAAACATTTTGCACGATGGGAAGTAGATATGGCAAGTTTGGATGTAATGACTATGGCTTGGGAAGAGCGTAAGGCCCTTAACGGTACAGGAATATTTATACAGAGGGTTTAAAACTCATTGGCTAGGGCCATTTTGTATAATAGGGCTAGATCCTCTGCTATTCCAGTTGCTTTACACTCTTCCCCTACATCTCTTCACCCTATGGTGAAGGATGCTAGAGCTTTTGACCTTCTGGCACCTTCACTGAGGAAGGAGTCCGCCTCTCCAGAATGGCATAGCTGTGATAGAACTGGCTCCCCATATGACTGGGGTCCTGGACCCACTGACTTTTCCCATACCTTTGCTAGCATGGATGGGAAATAAAAATGATCACAGACATATAGAGGAGTTAGGCTTAGAACAGAGGTGGCCTATAATTACTTCAGGGGAGGTGGTATGACATAAGGAGAATATGGTTTTGCCAGCCTCCCTTCTTTCCTGGAATATTGAGGGTTTTATGGACATGTTTGCTGACAAGGAATGTGTAGATTATATTAGGAAATTCCATTTTCTTTGCTTCCAAGAAACTTGGTTGTCAGAACTGGAAGATAAATTATTGTCAGCTGTAGGGTACCAGGTTTTTTCCTTGCCTGCAGTTAGAGTGAAGAGTAGAGGGTGCTTTGCGGGTGGTGTGGCTACCCTGGTTTCTCTTTCTATCCTGGGGGTTTGTAAATTAGTGCAAATTTTGGTGGTAGAGTGGGTTTCCCCCTGGTTGTTGCAGTATCTGCTCCTTAATGTTTATATTTCTCCAGTTACTTCTTTTTACGATAAATATGTTTGGCAGCAACTAGAATTATTATTAGAGAATCTGCAGAATTCATTTCCGCCCGAGATATTTTGTTTTATTGGGTGATTGTAATGCTAGAGCCGGTTCCCAGCTTGTGGAAGCGCCAGATATAGACTTAACGAGTACTCTGGGGATCCCTCCTAGAGTTTCTAAGGAAACTCTAGGACAATACTGGTACCCTGTTGCTGGAAGTTGTGGGTAAATTCAATTTAGTTATCTGTAGTGGGAGGGTTGATACAGATTTATTCGGTGAATTTACTTTTGACTCCCATTTGAGAGCTAGTGTAAATTATTATTTTATAACATCAGTTTTTCATTTTTGGATGTTTTCTGATCTTGAGGTTGTTGCAAGAGCAGAGAGCTCTCACTACCCACTGAGTATCAGTTTTGTTGGCCCTTCTTACTTTTGCAATCCTGGTGACACACAGACTCTTGCTATGAGAGCCCAATCTGGAAATGTTTGTGTCAAAGGACAAATGCCTCTTTTATTAAAACAGTGGTATTATTGGGTACCTCGGATGTGATGTTTTTGAAGGACGAAATTATGACTACTTCCTCAGCTGCAGGGGCAGCTGGTGGGTTTGGAGGCTGGAGGGGCAGTGGGTGGGTTAAATCTGTGAAAATAGGGGTGGAGCCTAGCCTAGGGGCAGAGCCAGGGAAACGGTAGGCAGAGCTAGGCATAACCCGACAGCAAGGAGTTCCAAGGGTTAATGTTGGATGGACATTACATTACTTAATGCTGGGAATGCTGCTGTGTGAAAGACTGCTACTGGGGAATAGAGAACCCTCTTATTGGGGTCCCGTCCACTCTCTTCTCTCTTTCCCACTGGGTCCAAATTAACCATAGTAGGTTAAAAAAGTTGATCACGTTGCCATCGCCTACCTTTATCCTGAACCCTCGAATCTTCACTTTTCATGGCATGCTTGGCCACCTGTAGTCTTCTGAAGGTGTAGGCTTTGGGATAAGCCTTCCTTCTGGCTTGGAGAACCGGGAGGACAAAGTTAGCTCCCTGTTCTACAACAAGCTGAATCAGAAGAGAATTAAAAGGAAGAGAAGGACAGGACAGAGGAGAAGTAGGAGGGAAAGGGTTTGGTTTTGGAGCACAAGAAGAGGAAGGGGGAAGAGATGGGTTAAGTGAGGAACAAGGGGAAAGGGTTTCCTTGTTGTCTGCAGCCTTCTCTTCTGCCGTGCTCCTACCTACTTTCTCCTCTGTTCACAAGGAGAGTGAGGCGAGGCGTAGAATTAAAAGTTTGGCATTTGACCAGCATCCCTAGTAGCTACACCACCAAAACGCCTGTCCAAGCAAACAGGTCCTTTTCATTTAAAGTGTGGCCCATTTCGGGGCTGCATTGCAAGGAAACCAGGCCCATGCAAACTCGCATCCCTAGTAGGTAGCTACACCACCAAACGCCTGTCCAGAAACAGGCCCCTTTGGGGGCTGCATTGCCTGGAAACAAGGCCCCTCCAGACCAGCATGCCTAGTAGCTACACCACCAAATGCCTGTCCAAGCACATAGACCTTTTTAAAAAAAATTGGTGCATTTCAGGACTGTATTGCAAGCAAACCAGGCCCATCCAGTCCACCAGTGAGCCCCATTGCCCAGACAGACTCCCTGTGTCCACCCACTCCCCTCCCCCATGTCTCTCAGTGCACCCACTCCCCCCACTTAGGGTTGCCATAGATGCAAATTTTTAGAGGGCACTTATGAGATTTACAGCCCCATTACCCAGCCAGACTCCCCGAGTCCCCCCTCCTCTCACCCCCGTCTCCCAGAGCACCCCCATTCCCCCTCCCCCAGCCAGACTCCCCCTCCCCCATGTCTCCCAGTGCAACCCCCTTTCTCGGACCCCCCCAAGCAATTTACNTGTCTCCCAGTGAACCCCCCTCCCCCCGTCCCCCCATGTCTCCCAGTGCCACCCCCTCTCCCGAACCCCCCCCAAGCAATTTACTCACCACCAAGTTGGCAGCAGGAACTGGACTGTCCCAAGCAGCTCAGCAGTGTGCACGAAGAAACTCGTGCTCACTGACTGAGCATGCGTCCTAGAGTGCCCCCTCCTGCCTCCTCCCCTAACAAGGGGAGGAGGCAGGAGGGGGCACTCTGCAAGAGACCCTCCTCCCCACCGCAAATCTCACCTGGGTGCCTACATGGCCACCGAGGTGCTAGCTAAAAAGTGAGCCACTAGGGCGTATGGGCTCAGTGAGCTTCTCACCCCTTGGTGGATAGAATGGGAAACTACAGTTTCCCTATTCTATGCGCTTGGACTGTTTCCTGAAATCGCCCAAGCACGTTCCACACTGGTTTGTCCCTTATGGGACTCCTTACCCAGTGCTTCTTCTCCTCCCTCGCAGGGTCCCCCTCCTCACTGAAAATAAGCAGTGGCTGCCCAAAGAAGCGGAGAGAGGCAGCGCTGGACCTGGGCACCAGGTAAGTTTATTTCCTAGCTACGCCCTGCTCCTGTGCCCCCCTGCAGAGCAGCAGGATGCAGGGAGGCACAGGAGTAGGGCAGGAGGGCACAGGAGGGGCGTTGCCCCTGATGCCCTCGGCTGCCCACCACACCTGCTCGGCTGTTCTTGCAGCGGAGTTTAAATTGATTGTCATCTTTGAAGGGATCACTAGTAGAGTTATCACTCAAAGATCTAATTTTTATAGCGCAGTTACCACTAAGGGATGTTATGATTAAAAAATGCCGTCAGGCTAAACGCGGCCTGTTGCATCTTAGGCAACAATGGGTCATACAGTGAATCCCATCTAATTGGGGAGCTTTTATTGCTGCTAGGAGAGCCTATAAACAGCTCCTTTATGCAAAAAAGGCAGCTAAATCTAAACATATCTGGGCTGAGGTACAGATGGCCTGTAAACTAAAAGACTCTTTTTCTTTTTGGAGAATCATTAATACTTTTTTATCTTATCTAAGAAAGACAGTTATAGGATGCCCTCTGTCAGTTAAGAGTGATGGATTATTTTGCATCTATGGGTGATTTCAGTCGTGACGGCTGGCCGCTTTCACCACGGGCCGTGGGGTGGTTCAGACCACGGCCAGGGGTGAAGGGGCGCGCCAACAGATGTGCGCCCCATTGTCCCCGGCTGTGGTCCGAACCACCCCATGGCCCGTGGTGAAAGTGGCCAGCTGTCACGTCTAAAGCGGCACACACACCCGGAGGGGGCGGGGCCACGCGGCATAGCATGCTGCTGCATGGCCCCGCCCCCTGCGTTTCCCGGCAGCCCTCCCCCCTCCCAATGGACAGCGGCAGTGGCCAATCCGGCTGCTGCCGCAACCACGGGCAGGGGTGACTCCCATTGACCGCTGTGAACGGTAAGTAACCAGACGTTACTTTCTGTTCACCACGGCCATGGTGGCCTTTCACCACACTTCTCAACCTCCTCGCGTCCGGAGGTCCAGAAGTGTGGTGAATGCAAACACGGGCTGCATTTGGCTGTGGTGCACATCTGGTGGCGAGCCAACAGATGTTCACCACAGTCAAACGCAGTCTGTGTTTGACTGTGGTTCAGCCGGGGTGAATGTCAAATGCGTAACATCTGAAATCACCCTATGATTCTTCTAATAGTAGTCAGCATCTTCTAGGGACCTCTGTTCTTTCAGATGGTGAGGGGGACACCTCAAGGGGGCTCCCCTTACCTCCTATCACTGAAGATAGAGCTCTTTCCCATATCATAGCTCTGAAACCAGGTAAAGCCCCTGGTATAGATTTTATGCCACCTGAATCATACAGGGATTTTGCCTCTTGGTGGGCACCTGTTTTGGCCAAATTTTTCTCCTGATGTAATCAGGGTAGATTCTCACCACCCTGTTAGAATACTGCCATTATTATTCCATTATTTATGAAGGAGAGTAAAACAGATCCAGCTTGCTATAGACAGCTTAGCTTGCTTCTAATTGTTGGAAAATTATATTCCCGCTCTCTCCTGGAGGAATTCAGAACTTGGGTTTAATGAGAAGCAACTGTTAGCAGAAGAGCAGGTGGGTTTCTGCCAAGGGCGTTCGGTGATGGACAATTATTTTTATTTATTTAAAATTTATATCCCGCCCCTCCTGCCCACAGGGCAGCCTGGGGTGGCGAACAGCATTCAATAAAAATAATATAAAATTTCAAAAAACAATTTAAAAAGTATGCGGGGAACCCCCCACCCCCACCCCACCCCACCCCACCCCCTCGCCAAAAGCCTGATGGAACAGCCAGGTCTTACATACACGCCAAAACAGCAGGAGAGTGGGAGCCAACCGAGCCTCCTCCAGGAGCAAATTTCACAGCACAGGGGCAGCCACCGAAAAAATTCTAACATCGGTAGCCACCCGCCTCGCCCGGGGAACCTCCAAAAAGGCTTCCACGGACAATCTCAAGGGTCACATGGGGAGTGAGGCGGTCCCACAGATAAGCAGGGCCCAGACCGTGAAGGGCTTTAAAGGTTAAAACCAGCATCTTGAACCTGGCCCGGTACTTTATAGGCAGCCAGTGCAGAGCCCGGAGCACTGGTGTCATGCGCTCCCTGCGACCCGCCCCTGTAAGGAGATGGGCCGCAGAATTCTGCACCAGCTGAAGCCTCTGGACCAGCTTCTCGGGCAGCCCCATGTAGAGCGCGTTACAGTAATCCAGCCTCGAGGTGATGAAGGCATGGATGATAGTGGCGTGGTCAGAGTCTGAGAGATATGGCCGAAGCCGCCGGACAAGATGTAACTGCCGAAACGCACTCCCCACCATGGCCACAACCTGAGATTCCAGGCTGAGCCGCGAATTGAGGAGCACACCCAGACTCCGCACTTGAGAGACCAAGGGAGGGTGAACCCCCCCCCAACAAGAGGCAGTTGGAATATCTTGGCCCCCGAATCTGGCGAGGGGTGTGGGAGAGAGAAAGGCGGATTGTGCTGGTGCTTGAGACGCTGCGGCTGCTGCTGCTGACGGAGCCATGCTGGGTTGGAGGTGTGCCCTGGGGAGTACAAGTTACATTGACTATGGATCACCCACCCCCACCCCCCTTTGGAGAGGCTGTGTGGGGGTGTGTGGAAAGTGCGTGCCTGCTCTGATGAAGAGGAGGAGGGCAGAGGCGAAAGGCCCCCTTCTGTTTGTGGGGAGGCATCCCCTGGGACTATGTGTTGTCGTCCCTCCTCTCCCTGTGAGGATACTGGGGGGAGAGGGTTGCAATTGCCCTCTCTGGAGGCTAGTCATTGGCAGGAGCGGGTAATTGAGATCCGCTGTGGGGCTGAGAAGACACTGCTCTCGCATGTAACAAGGGGGCGGGGTCAGGGAGGACCCATCTCCAGGCTGCCCTAACAAGAACAGGGAGCGGCTGAAGGAGCCCAGGCAGTCAGAACATCTTGGCCCCCAAATCTGGCGAGGGGTGTGGGAGAGAGGAAGAAGGATTGTGCTGGTGGTCGAGACGCTGCTGCTTCTGCCGCTGACAGAGTCACATGGGGTAGGAGGTGTGCCCTGGGAAGTACAAGTGACTGACTATAGATTACCCCCCCACCTTTGGAGAGGCTGTGTGGGGGTAGGGAGCATGCCCTTTGGCAGGGCCCTTCGGCCGAGACCACTGCAGAAGTTTAACATCATCACCGTATGGTGGCAGGGGGAGTTGGCTAAGTGGGGGATGAGTATTCTTACCCCTGGGGCGAGCAGGGGGGTGGAGGAGCTGGATTGTGCTTGGATAGTAAGTGGGAAGGAGGAGGAGGATGGGAAGTGAGGTGGGAATTGATGTATTATTGATGTAGGATGGGATGCTGGTATATGATGAGGGGAAGGGATATGTGGATTATGTGTTGGACTGGCTGTGGAATTATATACTGTGCTATGTTTTCGGTAGTTTTGTAATTCTGGTATATAGTTGGTTGTCCCTCCCCTTCCTGGTGAGAGCGGAAGGGTGTGTGTGTTGAAGGACCCCTCTTTTCCCTCCTGGTGGCAGCAGGAGGGGATGGTGGTGTTGGAGAAATGATGGTGGGTTACCAGAAATTAGGGGGGGGGGAAGGGGTTTGTTATTTTGAGGGTTTCCATGTTAAGATTAATTATTGGATTGATTGTTAGAAACATTGTTGAATTATGAGGGTTTTTTTTGTTTGTATTTGAACTGTTATATTGAATTATATGGAGGTTATATTGTATTTATGTATTTTCATTTTTGTTCGCCGCCTTGAGTTGCCTTGGCGAGAGAGTGCGGGATAGAAATTAAAAATGAAATGAAACAAGAGGAGATTCAACCAGCCCCAGGTCCCCCAAGTCCTCTCCCACTAACATCACCTCCGTCTTGTCAGGATTCAATTGCAGATGGCTCAACCTCATCCAAGCCCCCACAGCTGACAGGCACTGGGAAAATAAGGAGACTGCATGGCCTGGGTCGATGGAAAAGGAGAAGTAGAGCTGAGTGTCAGTGTCATCAGCATACTGATGACACTGCATGCCTTGAAACCCCCTCACGATCTCCCCTAACGGCTACATATAGATGTTAAACAAGAAGGGGGACAGTTTTGTCCTTAAACATCTCATCGACAAATATGTAACTATTAGAGGCGGTAAATTGTATACATAATTTATAGACTTTTCTAAGGCATTCGACACTATAGATAGAGCCATACTTTGGTCTAAACTAGATAGGATGAGTATTAACCATCATCTGCTTGATATGATGATACTTCTACATTCCCATAAAAAGGCAGTTGTAAGGTTGGATGATTTGGACAATTACTCAAAGCCTTTTCCAATAGCCTTTTGGCTCCCATGCTTTTCTGTCTTTGTATTAATGACCTGTCCTCCCTGACTAATAATGTTGCCCAGACCCCACCTAAGATTAGAGACAGGCCAGTGAGTATTTTATTGTATGCTGACGATATTCTTCTGTTGTCTCAGACACAACAAGGCCTTCAGTTGTGTTTGAACCATCTCCACGAATAATTGCATGGAAAACAACATGACTGTTAATCAGCAAAAATCTAATATTGTATGTTCTGGGCATGATAGAAACCAATACAATTGGACCCTGGGCAGCCACTCGCTGCCACATTCCCTAGGTATAACTATTTAGGTGTATGCTTTACTGCCTCAGGTTCCTGGGCCACTCATAAGCAAAGAATGGTTGCTAATGCATTTTTACGGCTCTATAGGTCTCTTATACCCATGGAAGTGAACACAGCTGTTAAAATATATAATTCTAAAGTGATATCTCAGGTTCTGTATGGCTCTGAAATTTGTTTTCCATGTCATCAGAATGGGACGGATGTGGTTCAAAACAAATTTATAAGAGGTCTCTTGGGTGTTCCTGTGGCTACGCCAATTGTTATGTTGCATGCAGAATCTGGCTTGTATCCGCTGGCTGTTCTGGCTATCCTTAGAGCCATAAGTTACTGGCACAAGTTATGCCAGATGGAGCCTTTCCCTCTCCCAGCTATGTGCTGGCTTGAACAAGCTAGTCATGTGGGGAGTAGGAAGTGTACCCATGGTGGAATGAAATCTCCAAAGTCCTTTGTAGACTAGGTTTCTCACCTTAAAGCTGTGTAATGTTCAACTGAAGTCAGGTTTCACTGAATGTTAAACAAAGACTTTTGGACATTTCTGCTCAGCAGGATTTAGCTAAGGTGGCAGATACCAAGATTGCTCCCTGGTATCCAAAATATAAATCCCACTTTTTTTTTTTAACCTTACGTAATTCAGTTACCGACTCTTTAGTTTCATAGGTCATTGACTCTGGCCTGCTTTCAGCTTTTTGACTCAGTGGTTATTAGAGGTAGAGTTGTGGGGGGTTGTGTATGAAGACAGACCATGCTCTGTGCATTAGACGAGGTGGAGTCATTGGAGCATATAATGTTTGCCTGCCCCATTTAGAAGAATTCAGAGTCTGTTGGCTAATCCCTCTTCTTGCAGATAGAATTTTTCCCTTCCAGGAGTATAAAATCTCTTTTCTCTCCCACAACATGTGGCCTTGTTTTTCTTACTTGCCTCCTGCATCAAGACAAGTTTGGCTATGATTGTATAGTCTTATTATTCACTTGTTTTGGTGACTATGGTTTAATAGTTCTAGGTTTGTGAATTCTGATTTCAGTATCTCCAGTCATGGATTATTGTAATTATGTCTAATTATTGTCATTCATTGCTTGTTTTTATTATATTTTTGAATTATGTGGTGAATAGCCTTAATAAAAATAAATAAATAAAAATGTGTTAGTCTGAAGACAAAGATGTCTGAAGCCTCAGATGAGTGACTCTAGGCATAAAGCCAGAGTAGTAGTAGCAGCAATTCTGGTAAGAAAATGCCTGCATTGTACATGAACCTCTGGAAGCAAGCACAGTTGCCTGCTTGTCATGCACTCTGCCTCCTCTCCCCTGACCCCATGCCAGTGTTCTAACCATGAGCTGACCCCACATTGCTCATATGTCAGCCAGGGTGAGCTCCAAAGAGGGGACAGGGAATGTGTTACAATGTGCATGGGCAGCCATAGAGGAAGAAATAAAAGGTGAGCTGTGTGCTTTATAGGTAATCCATGTGCTCACCTATAACGTTCTTCACAACCTTGCTCCCCCTTACCTCTCTGCGCTAATTTCCCTCCGTACTCCAGTCCGTGAACTCCGCTCCTCTGTTCCCTCTCTCTCACCCTCCCACGCCTCCCCTACTCCCCTAACCGCCTTCGTCCCTTCTCCCTAGCTGCCCCACACACCTGGAACTCCCTCCCTGCCCACATCCGCCTTGTCCCCTCCCTTCGTACCTTCAGATCCCTCCTCAAGACCCACCTCTTCTGCTCTGCCCTTCCTGACTCCTTGCTCCCCTCACCTAACTGCTGCTGATACCCTCCATCTAGTACAATCTGTTACCTAAGGTCTATCCTCACCACATGGACCAACCAGCCATCGTTCTCGATGTAACCAAGCCAAGCTCGTGCACCTGGGACCTCGCATCCTTGAGAATGTTACACTCCTTGTCTCTCCCTCTGTTCCCCTTCCTTCGTCTCCCCCCCGCCCCCATCTCTCAGATTGTAAGCCCTAGGGCAGGGACTGTGTCTATTCAATTACTTTGTAAAGCACCTGGTACATTGCATGTGCTATATAAATGTTTGATAATAATAATAATAATAATAATAATAATAATAATTAATTAATAAAGAACTGTAACATGCATGTGCCAGCGTTGGCCATCTCCAGTAGTGTTTGTGGTTGAAGACACTTGTGAGCGCTTATTTTGACCTGCATCACAGCTGGAGATCACCATGGTAGGCTGTGGCAACAGCAGCTTCCAGGTTTCCACCAGGGCTGTAGTCTGCAAGGCCCGTGTGCTGGCAGAGGTGAACTCCAGTGAAAGCACAAGGAATGCTTCACAATGTGTGTGTAGATGTGACACCAGAGCTGGGACTCCAGGGGGAACTTGCAACTGCCCAGCATCATGCTAAGCTCTTTGGCAATTTGAGCTATTGCTCACTTTGCTTTTCTCTAATGCTGTCAGTTCTGCTGCAGCCACATGCCTCCTGTACTTTGCATCTGCCAACTTCAACAAAAAATTAGGTAAAGGTCCTACAGACAACAGTGGTATGATTTGTACAACCTTGGGACATTCCCTCAATACTGTTCATCATAGGCATAAAATGTGGCAGGCATCATGGAATTAGACTCATAATGCATATGCAGAAACGGGAAGAATTAAGAATTTTGAAATATCAAACTTGCAATTGATTGATTTTGCAACCTTGCGTGTTAACAGATGAGACAGTAGTCCACAATAGCCCACCTGCTATGGGTGGCTACCTGCCCATCTATTAGGTGTCTGCCAGATGTTTGCCTGCCCCTGCCACCCCCCATCCTGCAGTACCCACTCATGATGTTGTCCCAGAGAATGTGGAACCCGCTGTACAGGCAAACATTGGCTAAGGCAAGCAAATGCGCGCCCATGTGGTCGCCTCCTGTCTGTTAGGGTGTACGCAGCCTCCGCCTACATCCAGGTCGGCCAGGATCATAGAGTTCCAGGCGGAGTGCCTAGAGTGGTCTGGGGAGCAAGTGCTCCCTCTGCTCTTGCTCTCACAGGCGCTGTTGCTTGTTTACTTTGGCTTTTTAGAGCTCTTCAAAAAGTGAAAGCAAGCAAGAACATGGACGAAGACCACAGTGGGGGCCCAGCTTGCTGTACCCAGGGGTCACCACAGCTGTGCGTCAGGAGAGGGGTGGACACCATGTGACACCTGCCTATCTGTGCTGTCTGTTGTGTAGAACTTGCGAGTGACAGCTGCACGTGTGCGCCATGGAGCGACCCTAGACTCCCGCAGGCTCATCTCTTGTCTATTAACATTACTTAATATTCTTTAAACAAAGTTCTCTCTGCATAACAGCCACTGTTTAAGAAGCTTCTTAAAGGGACATTAAGTTGTTGATGCATTTTCTTTTCTTTTCCAGACCTGGTTATTTGGGTTTGGTTTAGTTTTTATAAAGTAATTTACCTATATAGCCAAGTTATTCCAAGCACATCATATAAAGTACTGAGTTACGCTCTGGTAGAGAAGTGAAAGGAAAATTTGGAGGCTCACATTGGTGAATTTTCCTTCTTGTCTGTGGGGCGGGCAGGCAGGCCTGTGTTGGGTGTTGCTCCTCAGTGAGAGTAGGCAGAATCCAAAAGCCTTGATTGGCAGATTGAGCCTGGGGAGGAGCCACTTCAGCTTTGCCACCCAGAACTGACACTGTCAAAGCCTAGAAAATCAACTATTACACAAACTACTAACAAAAAACTATTTAAATGTATAAAAATTATTAACTGTTCCACTATGCTCTGAACGCTAAGCAGCTCAAAAGAAGGGCTGCTAAAGGCACAAGGACAGCTTCTATAAAATAATTAGGATAACAAGGGGGACCAGGAACGACCCTAACTAACAACCTTAGCCAATCTTGTCAGTGCAGGACCAATGAGAGGGGAGGTACGGAGTTTACCTTTGTGACAAGGGTGTAAACATAGGGAAACTTTGTCCTTATCGAAGTGGCATAATTCCAGATCCGCTGATAAGGCTCCTAACAACTCAGAGAGTCTCTTGGCTGCTGTTATCACCACAATGAAGGACACTTTGTATAACAGAATCTTAAGGGCCACCTGAGGAAGTGGTTTGAAGCATGGCTTCTGTAGTGCTTGCACAACAATGTTCAACCTCCAAGATGTAAATCTGTGCTTAACCTGGGGAGACATGAGGATAGCTGCCCCCAGGAATCGTCGCACGTGCAGGTGCTTTGCCAATTGTCCCCCGTCATTGGTAACTATCACCACTGGCAATGCGGATACTTGTCAGCGTAGTGTACTTGCACTCAGCCCCTTTCCTAGACTATCCTGGAGAAAGTGGAGTACCGCATTAACCCCAGCTAATATCAGATGTTTCTGGTGGTTTTTGCACCAGGCCACAAAAGCCTTCCAGGTAATATTATAGATGTAACTTGGGTGAGCGGTGTGTGGGGAAAGTGCAGGCTGGTGGACCCTGAGAGCTCTGTGGCGGCTGTTGCCTGATCAGGGACACCTGTGACCAGCGGGAGCCCAGTATAACAGGAGGTGCTCGCCGGCGGCAGCAGCGGTGGCGCGCGCCGGGTGCCGCGTGCCTAAGGGCTGCGCACACAAGGGCGTGCCCTTGTGCATGTGGCCTTAGGCGAGCCTCCAGGCGCGCCAGGACCGTATCGCTGAGATCTTCACCTCTCACTCTCTAAATGGCAACAAACAAAAGAGTAAGACTGGAGGCATTAAACAGCCTGCCTCCTCCATCCAAGGTGGCTAAACAAAGGAGAATGGAGAGTTTCCTGTGTAAGACCACTTCAGGTGGAGCGGATCCAGTGAGTCTTTATCCAACTTTATCCACGGGGGACCTTCTTGGAGGTCCCCCGTGTTAAGCAAGGGGCCACAATGGAGAGGGCATTCTCGGTGGCCGCGCCGCGCCTTTGGAACTTCCTCCCAGAGGAAGCTCACCTGGCTCCAAGCCTTTTGACATTTCAGTGAATTCGTAAGACCTGGCTGTTCGCCCAGGTCTTTGGGGAGTGGGGTGGGGGTTGGTTAGGGGGTGTTTTATCTTCCCCCACCCTTATTTATTTATTATCCCAGCCTGTTTTACTGTAATGTTTTTATGGATTGTTTAGTATTTTTTATATATAAATTGTTTTTATTATGAACTTGTTAGCTGCCCCGAGCTGTTCGCAGGTGGGGCGGGATATAAATTGAAAAAATAAAAAAAATAAAATAAATAAATAAACTATCCCAATTAGTAACCGTTTCCAGTCATTACTTGATCTACAGGACTCTGCGCCAAGCCGACCCGATTATTTTTCCCTTGCCTTGCCTTCCAAAGAATTCCTTGGTCCAAAACCCCAATATAGGATGGAGGGAGAAGGTTCAGAACCCCCGGCTGGGGAGAGACTTGCTGCCTTTTTGACCAAGCATGTTACCTTAACCGCAGAAACTTTGCGGTATATGTTTTTAAAACTTACTCAGTTGCAAGTTAAGATGGATTCTTTTGAGGGGTTTATGTCCAGGGACAAACCTCCTCAGGTCGACAAAGGGGAGCTGAGGCAGGCAGTGTATTGCCCTGCTCCCTCTTTAAGGCCTTCTCAGCCCATTGAAATTGCCCCTGTATTAAATCCCCCTCATAGCCAATCATCTTCGTTTTTTTTTTCAGAAAAGGCTGAGCCAGTTAGAATGTTGCCTTGCACTTTAATTTTTACTATCCTTCCTCTCCATGGCCGGCAAGTGCCGCTGTGGAAAACTCCCCTTGATGTGGCTGAGCACCTTAGACTTTTATTAAAAACTGTGATAACAAGGCGAGATATTACCTCAGTTGATCAGCTTGTTAACTTAAAGGATAGGCAGATGATAATCGCTACTTTTACCTCTCCTGCCCTGTTACCATTAATTCTGGCAAGCAAAGACCATCTAGAGACAAAAGCGATTTTCATCTCCCGTGCCTTTCAGGCTACCTTAAAGAGTTCAGAGGTGCCCACCGAGAATTTATTACGAATAGCCCCTAAGTTGGGAAGTGGGGACAAACAAACCTCCCCAATATTATTGTCATTACCACTGGTAGAGAAAATCCAGCATCTCAGTTGCAGAAGGATAATCAAAACTATAATCAACTCTTATGATTAGTTAGACCTTTTATATACAGGGAATCATTAAAGGAACTTAGTATGAAGACTGACCCCCCCTCCTGTTCAGGAGCCCATACTGGGAGCTGAGTCATCAACCCCTAGGATCAAAGGGAGCTTTCCAACTTCCACAGTGGAGACGCAAGCTTTCTTATTGGAAAAATTAGTCATTGTATAACCATCTAGGTGAGTTAGGTACAAGAAATAAATTGCGTAGATCTCTTCAACTCCCTCAGATGGCTGTACCTGATGTTCGACCCCCTATCATTGCGCAGTCCCATTTGACTATTCATTCTCAGTCTACTTTCCTATCTCCAGTCTTGGGAGTTAGTGGTAAAACTGATCCGGGTAATGGGAGAGAAATTTCCACCTTACTTCCTGCGACTCAGAGTGAGCAGGGTTTTCATCTGGAGGATGATACATGTGGGACAGGTAGGGTTCCGTCCTTCTAATCTGTGTTTTCGGCAAACCAGGTTTTATCACCTCAAATTGATCCTGGAGTTGCAGGAGTAGGTGAGATTAGGAAGCAACCACCAGTATCATCTATCTCCCAGAACGCGATTCAACAACAGAAAATCAGAAGGGTTCTTCCTGCTGAGGAGTCCTCAGTTGTTCCTTTAGTGGCCTCTAATCCTTTATCAGGAAGAGCTTTGAGGCATCACTGTAAGATATCCTCATCCTATAATTTATGACCAGAAGGTGGGGATTTTTCTAAATTTTCCTTTGTTTCTTGGAATATTTCTGGGTGGAGGCCCCGCCAGCTTTAAGTTGATTTCTTAAATTTTTTAGGTGGGTATGATATTGTGATCCTCCAAGAAACCTGGTTTCTGGAGAAGCCCCGCTGTAGGAGCTATAGGGGATTTGACATGTACTGTTTGGAGGCTATGCCTTCATTGTATCAGGGCAGACCCAGTGGTGGTCTTGCTCTATTAATTTGGGTTACTTTACAAGTTAAAGTTAAGTCCATTAGTTCTTATAACTCCAATGTTTCTATTTTTCATTGTCTATTTCCTTCGGGCCTGGAATTGCAAGTGGGAAATGTCTATATTCCCCCTGAAACCTTGCTATATTATTCTTCCGAGATATGGGTGGAAACTGGAAATGACAAAACAAGTATGCCGCATATGCCTGGGGCCGGCCATGATTGTTGCTGGCCCCCGCCCAGGGCAGGGCACGGGTGCAAATGCGCTCCCTGCCCCGCACCACGGTGGTTATGCCCCTGCAGCGGACTCTGAAGCAGGTATTCAGAGTCACCCTAAGTTCATTCATTCAATGATCTATTATTCAGCATCACGATGCGTCAGGGACTCGCGCTCAGTGGCAGAAGGTGGCATAAAACCGCTTGTGTTCACAAACTGCAGACATGCTGCATCTTCAGATGCTGACAGCAGGTAATGCAGAATCATGGAAATATCAAGGGGAAGTCGGCGGCAAGACACACTAAGTGCCGAGTTCTCGGAATGGAATGGCGGCGCGGTAACAGCTGCTGCCGCTTCAGCCCTACCCATAATTGGTGATCGGCGAGTCCCAATGCTTTTGTATGCAGATGACACCGTCTTAATTTCTCAAACGTTGGTAGGGCTGAGGCGGTCAATGCAACTTTTGGGGGATTACTGTCATGCTGAATTGTTATGTATAAACTATGCTAAAACAAAGGTACTGATGTTGGATCTAAGGGATCTCAGAAAGTCAACTCTTGGAGTATTAGGGGAAACCAAATCGAATAGGTACACTTCTTTAAATATTTAGGGGTGATTTTTTTCTTCTAATCTTAGTTGGAACCTCCATTTTGAGGCAGTTAAGGACCAAGCAGGAAAATCCTCAGCTGCTATTGTCAAATACTTTTTTGACCAGGGGGGAAATTGATTTCCCCTGCTTTCCGTCTTTTTAAGGCCAAAACAGTAAGTCAGATACTATTTGTGTTTCCTGCCTGGGGTATACTCTTTCTCAACAAACTGGAGAGTATCCAGATTGGTTTTCTGCGAGCAATACTGGGTGTCCCTAGGGGTACTCTGCAGGTGATTTTAAGATCAGTGTCACTTTGTTTTCCCCTTAAGCTTTATACCCTCCAGTCAAGTTAACTATTGAACCAAAGTGGTGTTATTTCCATCCCAAGATCAGTCTCTTCTGACCCTGGCAATTAATAGTGGGCTTGGGGATACCTGGGCCAAATCAGTGGAATTGGAAGTCCAAAAATTGGGCTTTTCTTCCGCTATCCTGAAGCGGATTGGCCCTAAGGCAACTAAAATCCTAATAAAAAGGAGGTTGTCTGATCAGACACTGCAGTCGGAGGGCGCTCTCTTGGCTGAGCAGAGGGTTGCCCCTGATTACAAACCATTTAACCCTCTGTATACAAGGCCATGCTATCTGTTTGACTGGATGGATTTCAGTAAGAGATCTGCATTTACTAGACTAAGATGTAATGTTTTCCCTTCGGCACTTCTGGAGGGTTGTTATATGGCTATTCCCCGGGACCAGCGACTGTGTTCTTTGTGTACTATGAGGGAAGTTGATTCGGTTGGTCATATTCTCCTTCATTGCCCTATATTTTCTGGACCAAGATATTAGTTCCTTGGTGGGATTCTTATGGACTCTAGTATTAATTATACCCAAATTTTGCTTCAGAAACGTCTTAGCCCAGTCGATTCAGAAACAACAAGGGCTGTAACAAGTTTCTGTCAGATAACTATCCGTATAAGACAATCTCTTCTTGTCGACAATGCCCAATTGTTTGGGTGCGAGACCGAGGATGAATTATCCTCTTTAATTTGTTCTTAGACTTCATTGCTACGTTTTAGTAGATGGTATGTTTATTTGTGTTTCTATTCTACCGTAGTGCATTATATATTGTAATAGCTTTGGCTGTGCAATACAGTTTTATACTCCATAGCCCAGATAAAGGGATACTAATTTGTGGGTCAATGATGAATGTACTTATTATCCGGGGGATGTTCAGACAGGGGACAAATGTTGGCGCCATAACCCCCAAGAAGGCCAAGTCAAATTTTAAATTCAAGGTATATTTATTTACTTTTGACTAAGTCCCTAAGGCCTACGGAAACTTACAGTGTATATTTTGTATTGCGTGTTTTGCATTTGCATACAATCATTTCCCTCCCACATTTTACTGGGATTTTTCTTCAGTGGAGCCTGACTGGGATGGGAGACAGCGATAGGAGGCAATAGACGGAGTCTGGACTGTGAGGGCTCTGAGCAGTGGGTTCAGCACAGCCAGAAACAAGGTACTAGCAGCTTCCTTCCCCTCAGCAAGTTAACATCAGGTCAGGAATTTCTAATTATTCTGTACACTGTGGTTTATTTCTGATTATGTATTTATTTAACTTCTGAGTCACCCTGGGGGGGGGCATAATTATGGGCTGATCCCAGGCCCCTCTTAGCCTTGCTATGCCCCTGTCACATCTGCCGGCTGGCTCTTGATCTTTCTGAGCCTTCCCAGTAGGAGTGATATTGGCGGGAATGCAGAGAGAAGCTTGTAGTATTTGATTATGGTTAGATTTAATGGCTATATGCTGGCTGCTTGCTTGACATAAGTAAAATCAGGCTAACAGAAAGAGGAAAAAGCGCTACTAAGTGCTACTAAGCCTAATTTTCATTTCATTTCATTTCACTTTTAATTTCAATCCCGCACTCTCTCGCGAGCGACTCGACTTTGTCCTTAGTTGGAAATGAAATTATGCCAATCAAGAGAGAAATTAAGAAGGAGGCTATGATGCCACATTGGCAGGTCAGAACAACAAGTGCGAAGTGAGATAAAGACTCTGATTGGATGGAGCAGAATGTCACCATATTTAACTAAAATTATAACAAAATTACTAGCTTAATGAATAATCATGGGGTTCACCATGTTTGTTATTCCGGTAACAATGTGGTCTATAAAAGTTGACCCAAATTGCTAATTTGCTAGCTGCACAGATGACTACACTGGAAACTGTCTGAGGGCCACTCAAGTCTCTAGTAGGGTCTCCATCAGGGAAAGAAAACTTATCACTTCTTATATCTTCCCATATTCTAGTGGGTAAGTTTAGCCAATTCGGGAAAGCTGGTCACATTTCCTTGAAGAGGATTCTCTAAGAATTTATGTCGTTGGTGTTTGGGTGTCTGTATTGGGACATGTATCTCAACACTTTGTGATTCAATACATTGGCGAACAGGTTCACTGTTGGGAGTCCCCCACTTGGAGACTATCTTCACAAAGATTGACGGGCTCTGGGCCCATTCTCCCAGGTGTATGGCCTGTCTGCTGAGCCAGTCCACTTGGGTATTGGCCTTCCCCAGAACATGTCTCACTGTCAGGGACAGGAGATGATTTTCCATTCATGAGAGTGGAATGAGTGCTTCCTTGTGTAGGGCTGGTGACCTGGTGCCCCCCTGCCAGTTGACATAAAACATGGTCGTGGTGCTATCTGTGTGGATCAGCACATGTTGGCCCTGGACCTTTGAGCTGAAGTGCAGGAGGGCAAGGTGAATTGGTACAGAAAGGAAAATTTGATTCACTTACCTCCGTGAATTTTCCTTCTTCTCTCCCAGGGAGGTAGGCAGTCCTTCGTTGGGTTTAGTTCCTTCTCTCTAATCATAAGCAGGATAAGGCTTTTGACTGATAGCCCGAGACCAGGGGAGGAGCGAACCCCAGTCCCGGACCCCAGATCTGTGACTACCGAAAGCTATATAAATAGCAAATGAACTAATTAACATAGAATTCCAATGAAAAACTTTAAACCTTGTAAATCATTTGTAAACCACCAGGAGGTGGGGGGAAAATGAAAAAGGGTATAGGACAGAAACTGAGAAAATGTTCCCCCTCCCCACAAGGCTGTCTATACATACCTTGAAAAACTGAATAAAAATATTGAGTCAGCTACCAGGCAAAGAAAATACTGAAAAGAATACATAATACATTCAGCGAGTCTCCAAAAAGAGACTCAATGAAGTAGCAGAAAACTTTCACCTCAGGCAGGCCGAACCGCTTGTCTCCCCAGGAGAGAAGAAGGAAAATCCATGGAGTTAAGTGAACCAAATTTTCCTCTCTCTCTCACCAGGGGAGACAGGTGCTTCTTAGTTGGGAAATATCCAAGCAGTCATTCTATCCCCCAAACAGGTGGGACAAGTAAGTCTGAATGCCATGCCCTGGTGGAAGACAGTGAACAAATTTAAGAGAGGACTCTTTGCAGTACCCTCCTGCCAAAGGCAGCTTTGGCAGAGACCCAGGTATGTAGGTTGTAATGGCACATGAAGGTATGAACCGAGGACCAGCATGCCGCCCTACAAATGTCCTCCAATGATACCCCCTGGAGAAGGTCAGAGTTGGTGGAAGCACTATGCAAAGAATGAACCGTGATGCCGTAGGGAACCTGGAGGCCCTTAGATGTATAGTCCAAAGAGATGCAACCCCTTAGCCACCTGCCTAGGGTAGATGAGGAAATAGAGGTTACTTACCAGTAACTCTGTTCTTTGAGAGAGCTCCATATATTCTCACTCTTGGAATCGCTTCCTGCTCTGCAGGGGCATCGGGAGACCTTGATGTCAGCAGTTTCCAGGCAGAATACCTGGAAAGATCTAGAACATGATGAGGGCTCTGACCCTCCATCCCCCCTCCCGTCCTGTCAAAAGCACGTGCTCAAGATCACGCGAGAACAGGACTCCATAAATAGGGGGAGAAACCCTCACCGCCTCAGTTCCTTGCAACTCTGTCCCAGGAAAGATTTCAATAGGTACATCCGAGACAGAGGGGAAGGAGGGTGGGTCATGAGAATACTCGGAGCTGTCTCAAAGAACAGAGTTACTGGTAAGTAAATAAAGGTTACTTACCAGTAACTGTTCTTTGAGAGAGCTCTGCGTATTCTCACTCTTGGTATTCACTTCCTGCCCTGCAGGCACTGGAGACCTTGATGTCAGCAATTTCCAGGCAGAAAACCTGGAATGAGCTAGAATATGGTGAGGGCTCCGCCCCTCCATTCCCCCTCCCATCCTGTTAAAAGCGCGGGCCCAAGATCGTGCAAGAACAGGACTGCATAAATAAGGGGAGGAGCCCTCGCCGCCTCAGTTCCTTCCAACCCCATCCCGGAAGATGATCTCAGTAGGTACATCCGAGACAGAGGGGAAGGAGGGCAGGTTGTGAGAATACACGGAGCTCTCTCGAAGAACAGAGTTACTGGTACGTAACCTCTATTTCTTCTTCAAGGATCTCTGTGATTCTCACTCTTGGGAGAGTGAATAGCAGTTCATAATACCTACCTCAAGGTGGAGGGAGCAGGGCCGGCCCCAGGGTTTGTGAGGCCATGTGAGAAGTCTTGGTGTGGGGCCTAATTTGCATAATTAGGCACCACCTAATTATGCAAATGTATAAATTTACATAAAACTTACTCCCTCTGGACAGGAAGGATTCCCATTCTCCACCTCTCTGAGCAACCATGGAGAAGCATGGCCTCCTAATGCTTCCCCCCCTCCCCAGCCGAGTGTCTACCACCACTCCCCAGGAGTGGTTCCACTGCAGGGGCAGCCAAGCGGGCAGTGACACAGGCACAGAGAGACTGACTGCGTCCACTGCCTTACTGGAGGAGGGGCCAGGGGGTGAGCTTAGCCAGTCTGGCCTCCAGGGCCTGTTGCTTCTTGCTGCCAGTGCCGCCTGTGCCTTGTGCACGCATGCGGTGTGACCAGTCCAGAGGTGCTGCTATCACACACACAAGACACCCAAAATGCAGCTAGCTTATTAAGCGCATTATGCCATGAAAAGAGACATATAACCAGTTCAGTTGTGCCCCCATAATCAGTTCATGCTGCCCCCACCCCATAACCAGTTCATTTCTGCCCCCGCCCCCATATAATCTATTCACGCTGCCCCCACCCATAACCATTTAATTTGTGCCCACGGGGCAGCGTGAATTGATTATATGGGGGTGCAAATGAACTGGTTATGGGGTGCGGGTTTAAAGACAGTATTCCTGTTAGCAATAACTTCATTAAGAAGAGTTAGTGAAATAGCAGCCATAATAATCTCAGAACCATATTTGCAGATTTATTTTCCAAGACAGAATAGATATTGCTTTACATCCTAAATTCCTACCTAAGATAGTATAAGTAAGACAGTTGTGAGAATGTGGCCCTTTTTACACGGGTCTCTCCTCCCAGCCGTAAACACGCAGATTTCTGTGTGTTCATGGGTGGGGGAACCCCATGTGAATGACGTGGTGCACGCGCCCATGGTGAGTGGGGGTGCGTGCGCGCTCGCCTAACACGCATCCCCACTCACCCCCCCACTCATCCCCATGCACAGAGCAACTGGGGGAAATGGTGGTTACTATGTGGGTGTGGATGAGTGGTGGGTGAGTGGGGATGTGTGTGCAGCTGTGTGCATGCCCCATCCATGCACTGGTGCGCCCACGGACTCCCCACCCAGCGGAGCCATGTCAAAATATCATATGAGGAGCCACTCGAAGAAGAACAGAAGGTTGCTACCTTGCAAACAAGGTTCTTTGAGATGGCTCAGAATGTTCTCACAACACCCACCCTTCCAGCCCCGCATGGAATTCTTTTCTTATATTTCTAGAAAGGGTTGAAAGGAACTGTCATTCAGAGGGGGAGGGTTGGGAGCCATCTCGAAGAACCTTCTTTACAAGGTAGCAACCTTATGATCAGCACGTGGGGAGGAGCTGTTTGTAAACAACCTTATCTCCCAGCCCGATCCAGTGTCCCCGCTGCTGCTGCCGCGCTACTAGAAGGCAGAGGCAGGTGAGGGATGGGGTCTGGAGCCAGGGAGGGGAGGAAGAATCACTTTCTGGGGGAGAAGCTGTCTGCAGCCTGTTTCCCAGCCAGACAAGTGCGGGGCCCCAGCTGGCCGCGGGGCCATGTGCTGCCACACATGTGGCACATGCTTGGGGCCAGCCCTGGGAGGGAGTCGAGGAGGTGAGTGAAAAAGTGATTGAAGGACTGCTTTCCCCACTAGGGTATCCGATCTTGCCGCTAGGTCCAAAGAGTAGCATCTAACAAACGTGTGAAGGGAGGACCGCGTAGCAGCTTTATATATGTCCATAATTAGAACACCACAGAGGTTAGCCAGGGTAGTGGCTACTGCTCTAGTTGAGTGGGCTCGCAGATGGGAAGGAGGCATCTTCCCAGCTTGATGATAGCATCTCTGGATGCAGAGGGGAATCCATTTCAAAAGTCTCTGTGAAGTAATCTTAACGCCGACTCTCTGTCCCCCATAGGAGATGAAAAGCGCATCAGAAGCTCTAATTCGTTTAGTTCTGTCTACGTAGAACGAGAGGGCCCTTTTAAAATCTAGAATATGTAGGGCTTGTTCCGTATGGGATGAATTTCGTCTTGGGAAGAAGACTGGTAAGGATATAGTTTGGTTGAGATGGAAGGGGGAAGACAACTTTTGGAATAAATGAAGGGTCAGTTCAGAGGTTGACCTTGTCCCTGGAGAAAGCGGATGTAGGGTGGAGAGGCTCTGAGGGCTGCCAACTCACTAACTCTTCGGGCTGAGGTGATGGCCACTAAGAAGGCAGTTTTTATGGACAGGTTCTCCATACAGCAAGTTCAAATGGGGGGCCCATTAATTTTGATAACACTAGGTTGAGATCCCACTGGGGAGCCGGGTGGGTAACTGGGGGGAACGTATTAACAAGACCCTTCCAGAAAGTCCTCATTAAAGGGTGGGAGAGCAGAGTCTCTGCTCTGTCTGGTTTGAGACGAGACGATAGAGTGGCTAAGTGTACCTTTATGGAGGAGAGGGAGAGTCCAGATCCCTGGAGATGTAGGAGGTATTTGAATACATGATCCATTTTGAGAGAGGTTAGCGGTGTGTTGAGGGAAGTACACCACTGAGAGAAACGAGTTCACTTCGCTGAGTAGCACGCCCTGGTTGAGGGGTGGCGAGAGTTCAACAAGACAGTCGCAATCTCCAGGGACGAGTCCTCCATCATA
Organism: Sphenodon punctatus; assembly: GCA_003113815.1. NCBI lineage: Eukaryota > Metazoa > Chordata > Lepidosauria > Sphenodontia > Sphenodontidae > Sphenodon > Sphenodon punctatus. The sequence continues at coordinate 2,114,366 of QEPC01009294.1, forward strand.
GGGGAATCAGCCAGGTGCAGATATGAAGCACGTTTAAGTCATGATGGCGGATGGTGCTGCATTGGCGGGACAAGAGGTCGGGTCTGAAAGGAAGCTGTGTGACCTTGGTAGCCAGCTCCTTGTAGGGATGGGCGAACGCAGTTCGGTAGTTCGGTGTTTGGCCCAAACTCGACCTGTTCGGACTAACGAACGCGAACACGAACACGAATCCGAACATACGGAACAGAACCGAACATCGAAATGGCGAACAGACCGAACAGATCCGAACACCAAATGGCGAAATGGCCGAACAGTTCTGTCAGTTCGCTTCGTGTTCGGTTGTGTTCGGGTGGCTAAAACGTGGTCTACTGTCACTCTGTCACTCAGGTCACTGGAAGGCCAAACGTAGCAGGGAGGGGGAAGTCATCTGACTCAGCTAGGAGCAGACTTCCAGACACCAGGGATGGAGGGTGGAGAGTAGCTTTGAGTAGCAGCCAGCCTGCCGAATCACCATCTCTTTTCGCCTCAGACCACTGGCTTGGCAGTCTGCAATTGGCCACGGGCTAGGTTGCATGGAGCCTTTGAGGCGGGTGCAGCAAGAAACAAAACTGTCAACCTCCCCCCTTCCCAATACCTTCTGAGCTAGTCACTGTTCCTAAACAGCAGGCGTTTCAGAAGGCTCCTTCACCCAGCATTTTCCAGCTCCCCAATCATTGCCATCCTCCTCCTATTTCACCCATCCAACCCATCTACCCCCATATTCTCATTTATTTACATTAGCTTTGATAGATTTAGTTATTTTTTGTTTTTATCCCTCCCTGTGTTCAATGTTCCTTCCTCCCTCCCCCCTCCATTGAATCCTTTCCCTATATATTTCCTCCCCAGTGATTCCCTTCCCCTGGTTTTTGATTCATTTAGAGTAGGATTATTATAGATTGATTTAGGTTTCATTTCAGTTTTGTACCCCTCCTTGTCTTGCTTGTGATTGCCCCCAACCCCTATCCCATATATTGATAGATAGATAGGATTAGGTAGATATATTTTTGTTTTGACATAATAGGAGTTAGTTTAAAGTTTACTGATAGAGATAGTGTTTACTGTGATTCAGCTTTAGGGTTTGTTGGAG
>QEPC01009294.1:2122128-2145945 GCA_003113815.1 Sphenodon punctatus
AACAACAACCCTGGCTGGAGGAAAGAGCCTGCCCTTATTTGGGGGTGCGTAGGGAATGGGATGGCAAGGCAACTGGAGAGTGGAGCCCTTGCTAGCCTGGCACATGTTTGGGTGGGGGTGCTGCTCGTGCCAAAGCCCCCCACACTACAGTACCCTCCCTCTCTGTTGCAGACATCCACTGCCACCCGCTGATGCCCACTGTTTGTGCCCGACTGATGATGCCCACTACCCACACACCCACACGCACACCAGTGAGCTCTCTCCAACAGATAGAGCCTTTCTTGTCCTCAAAGTAACAAATTTTTTTACAAACCTGGCAGCAGCTCCAGAGCCCACTGCTTCCTCCTCCTCCGAGGAGTAAGCCACCAGTGCCACAGGAGGTGTAGTCGCCAGGGTAGCCCCTCGACCGGTACCAGTGCCGCAGCCGCTACCACCTCCTCCTCCTCCTCGAGTGGCACTGGCAAGTTTGCCCCCAGCCGGGGTATCTTCACCGGCACCACAGTCTTCTTCATATTTTTTTTAAAACAAGGACCACTCTCTCACCCACATGCACGAACTGAACCAAAACACAGCACGCAGCCAGCCAATCCAACAAAGTCACCAACAGTCAAACACAGCCAAAACACACAAACTGAATCAAATTCACACTCACTTGCCATGCAGCTCCTTCACGCACGCGAATTTCCGGTTTCCGGCGTGCTGCGTTTTTGCTTTCCGGCTCTCGCATGATTTTAACGGCCGAATGGCTGAACACAAACTCAGCGAACGGCCGAACAAAAACTCGCCGAACGGCCAAACATGAACTCGGCAAATGGCCGAACAAGACCGACCGAACACAAACGGGCGAACACGAACGGCCGAACACAAACCACGGTCTGTTCGCCCATCCCTAGCTCCTTGAGCATCTGGAACCACGTTTGCCTCAGCCAGAAGAGGGCTATGACAATAACATGGGCATGATCGGATCGGATATTGTGAAGCACCTTGTGCAGGAGAGGTGTTGGGGGAAAGGCATAGAGGATTCCCCACTCCAGGAGATTGTGAAGGAGTCTGACATTGATCCTCGCGCTAGACCCACACGACTGCAGAAAGTAGGCAACTTTGTGTTCTCTGCAGTGGCAAAAAGGTCTATGGTAGGGGAACCCCAGGTTCCAAAAATGTCATTCAGAACAATGTTGTTTAGGGACCACTCATGGTGGTCAGATAGTTGATGGCTGATCTGATCTGTGACAGAGCTCTCCTGGCCTGCCACGTGTATCACCTGAAGGTGGATGTTGTGCTTTATGTTCCAGGTCCAAATAGCCTCTGCCTCGAGGGAGAGGCACGTGGATCATGCCCCTCCCTGTTTGTTGAGGTACCACATGACTGCAGTGTTGTCTGTGATAATTAGGATGTTCTTTCCTCTTATATGTGGTACGAGGGTTTTTAGCACCCAGCGTATGGCGCTTAGTTCCAGCATGTTTATATGAAGACGCGTTTCCTCTGGGGACCAGAGGCCATGGACTCTGAGGTGCGCCATGTGAGCCCCCCAGCCTGTAAGCGAGGCAGCCGTCATGATGGAGGCCTCTATGATCAGGGCTTCGAAGGGGACACCCTGTAAGATGTGAGACTGATCTGTCCACCACAGCAGGATCCAATAGACCTCGTTGGGAAGGGAGACCTTTCTGTTGAGAGAGTGGAGGGCAGGGGAATATACTCATTTGAGCCATTGCTGCAGAGGCCTCATGTGAAGTCTTGCATAGGGGGTTACTGCTATGGTGGAAGCTAGGAAGCCCTGGAGGTGGAGGAAGAGGCGAATCGTTCTTGTGCCCTGGGAATGTAGTCTCTCTATGACGTGCTTGATGTTGCTGAATCTGTCTTGAGGGAGATAAGCTCTGGATCGGTCCGTGTCCAAGAGAGCTCCTATGAATTGTAGGAGTCTTGCGGGGGTGAGATGTGATTTTTGGAGATTCACAAGCAATCCCAGATTCTGTAACAGTGACAGGGTTATATGAATGTGTTCCAGTAGATTGGATCTGGAGGAGGCTACTAGGAGCCAGTAGTCGAGATAAGGGTAAACCTTTATGTTCAGTTTTCTCAGATGGGTGGCGACGACAGCTACACACTTCGTGAAGACCCTCGGAGCAATGGAGAGTCCGAAAGGGAGAACTGTGTACTGGAAGTGTAGGTCTCCTACAATGAAGTGTAAGTAACATCTGTGAAAGGGTGTGATAGAAATGTGGAAGTACGCATCCTTGAGATCAAGCGAGGATAACCAATCTCCTTGTTGCAAGCCCAGAAAAATGATAGGGAGGGAAGTCATATGAAATTTGTATCTCTTTATGTATTTGTTAAGAAGTCTAAGATCCAGGATGGGTCTGAACCCCTCATCCTTTTTGGGGACTACAAAATAACGAGTAGAATCCGGTATTTTGTTCGGAGAGGAGGACCTCTTCAATAGCTCCTTTCAGGAGAAGCTTGTTGACTTTCAGAAGTATTTGAGTTTTGTGGGGGAAGCCCCGGTGGGGCAGGGGAGGGGAGTTGGGGGGGGGGAGAATGAAATTGAATAGCATAGCCAGATCTAATTATTTCCCTGACCCAGCGATCATGGGTGAGGGATGCCCATTGGTCATAGAAGGGCAGGAGACGGTTACAGAAGGAGGGTAAATCCTCCTCACCTCCCTTGATCTGAGGGAGGCTAAAAGCAATTCTTGGGGGGTTGCCCCGAATAAGAATTGGAGGAAGGTCTCCCTCTTCCTCTCTGCTTGTTAAACCTCCTCCGAGGCTGAGAGGCAGAGGGTTGGGGTTGCTGATATTGCGTGGAGAAACGTCTCCCCATGTTAAACGGGTAGGACGAGTGCTGTTTAGGAGCACAGGAATAGGGGGCAGGAGAGGAATAAAATCTTTTCCTCATGGTCTTGATGACCCCAGTGGACCTAGCTGTCTGGCTGGTTTCCTTAATCTTTTTGAGGGTTTCATCAGTGGAAGAGGCAAAGAGACCCTCACAATCAAACAGCAGATCCTCAATACGAGTCTTGTTCTTGGGGGTGAGAGCAGTGGATCTGAGCCAGACATGTCTCCTGAGAGTTATGGCAGAGGCCATTCCCTTAATTTGCAGTCGGCCATATGCATGTTGGCAGTAAGCTGGAACCGGGCTATTTGCATTCCCTCCTTTTGTATAGCGGCTACTTGATTGGGATCAGTGGTCTTGCTCAACTGAGACCAGAGCCAGTGTTGATATTCACACATAGTGGAGGCATAGATGGAGGCCCTGAGAGATAGTCTCAAAGGAGAAGATCTTCCTCTCCAGGACGTCTAAACATCTCCCCTCTCTGTCGGATGGAGAAGTTTGAAGGCCCCCTGCTCTAGCTTTGAGCGAGGCTGCTACGATGACCAGAGAGTTAGGGGGAGGGTGCCTGTAGAAAATATTAGCCCCTTCCTTGGGGATGGCATAGAGGGAGTCAGCTAGCTTGTTAATGGGAACCACTGAGGGTTTGGCCCACACTGAAGTGGAAGGCTCCATAAGCTGCTCGAACATAGGGAACATGATGTGTCCCGATTCCCCGCTACCTAGGATACCAAACACAGGACCCGACTGGGTCTTTCTGACCACCTTAGTGGGGAGTTTAGGCAGTGCTGAAACCAGTCTCTTTAGCATGGCCTGGAAGGCCTTAGTGTCCTCTGTCTCCAGGACAAGATTGGGATCTGAGATGGTATCCGGTGGAGGAGGGGAGATAGTCTCGTCCAGGACAGGAGAAGAGGAGGAGGATGACGGGGAAGCAGATCTCCCTGATGAAACCTCCAGGTCAGGTGGAGGGTGTCCCGAAGCAGAGTGATCGGGGGGAGGGTTCCCTAGGAGGGAGCTAAGGAATGTGGTCCCTAGGGGCTGAGCTGACCTGTGACCCTGCACTGGTTCTTTTTCCCTAGGAGAGGGTGGTGCCGCTGGAACCATGGGACAGGACCGACGGAGTTCATCCCTCGTGTCTTGCACCTGTTCCAGGTCCAGATGTGGAGGATGGACTGGTACCGAGGCTACTCCCGGAAGGTCTGAAGATGGTAGTGGTAGGAGGAGGGACCGGTGGTTTGTATCTGCCTACATGTAATGGGCCAGTAGCGCTCACGTTTGGAGGACGTCTTGCAAACTCCATACTTTCGAAATCGGTTCTGGAAGGGTATGGCAGGGATCTGCTCCGCGAGCAGGAATGGTACCTGTAGGGTCTGGCATAGTCGTGGTATCGCTGGTACCATGAGTCGTCATTGTAGGCAGAGCAGCAGGAACAGGGGGAGCGTGTCCTCTGGTCCCTGTGGTGCCGGAGGGAAGTACCTTGCAGCCTGGGAGGAGATCTGTGCACAGAACTGCTAGGTCGGTCAAGTTGCAGAACTCTATACCTGGGAGACCGTGACTGGTGATGCCCGTGGTGCTCACTGTGGTGAGAGAAGGAGCGAGAGTCCCTTCGCCATTCACGATGGGGCAGCAGCACCAACTCTATCTGTGTAGTAGTTGGAGGGGGTGTGCGTTCATTGGTGGTACCGTAGGGGTAGGCACCAATGGTGTCTGTGGGAGCAAAGATCTCTCGGGTTCCGAGAGAATAGTCTCTGCTTCCACGGTACGGGGGGTTCCTCCAGCCTCGGTTCCCTTGCCCTTCTTCTTTCTTTCTTCACCAGGGCATCTAGTGCTACGCTCCCTGGTGCGGGAGTCACTCTTAGAATGGAAGGCGCATCTGGATGCAGGCGGTACCTTAGCCGGAACGTCCCCGGACTCTGCACCAGTGGTACCGGGAGTGCTCTGTGGCTCCAACGGAGCGGCAGGAACCGTGGACTCTGGGTTCATCCTGGAGGTTACTGAGTGCCCGGTGGGGAGCCTGAGAGGCCCCTCTTCACCATCCTGAAGTGCCTTTTTCGTTAAAATGTCCTGAAGCCGGAGAGCCCTAGCCCTTTTTGTCCTGGTAGAAAGGACAGCACAGAACTTGCAGCTGCGGGTGCTGTGAGTCTCCCCAAGGCAGGCCAGACACTGGGAGTTTTGATCACTCACTGAGAGAGTGTTGCCGGGCAGGAGCTAGAGTGTTTGAAGCCTGCGTAGAAGCGGGTGTAGTCTGGGGGATGGGCCCCGTGGACTAAGGCACACTTGCGTAGAAGCGGGTGTAGTCCAGGGGACGGGCCCCGCAGACTAAGGCACGAGCACTCATTTTTCTTCTTTTTACTCTTCTTTCTCTTTAATATTTTATACTTTATTTATTTATTTATTTTACTACTGACAAGCACTGAAAAGCACTAAGGTCTTCCAAACGCGACACGGTTGGAAGGAACTGAGGCGGTGAGGGCTCCTCCCCCTATTTATGCAGTCCCGTTCTCACGCGATCTTGAGCCTGCGCTTGGGATCGGAGGGAGGACGGAGGGGCGGAGCCCTCACCATATTCTAGATCATTCCAGGTTTTCTGCCTGGAAACTGCTCACATCCAGGTCTCCGGTGCCTGCAGGGCAGGAAGTGAATCCCAAGAGTGAGAATTGCAGAGATCCTCGAAGAAGAACCTCTATTTCTTCTTCGAGGATCTCTGTGATCCTCACGCTTGGGAAAGTGAATAGCAGTTAAAAACACCTACCCCAAGGTGGTGGGAGTCGAGGAAGTTAATCAAACAGTGATTGTAGAACAGTTCTTCCCACTAAGGTATCTGATCTTGCTGCTAGGTTCAAGGAGTAGTGTTTAGTAAATGTGTGAAGAGAGGATCGTCTAGCAGCTTTACAGATGTCAATGACAGGGACATTCCGAAAGTTAGCCATGGTAGTGGCCACTGCCCTAGTCGAATGAGCCCAGAGATGATTAGGTGGTGTCTTCCCAACCTGTAAGTAACATCTCTGAATACAGAGAAGAATCCACTTTGAAAGTCTCTGGGAAGTGACCTTAACTCCAACTCGTTGTCCCCCAAAGGAGATAAAGAGTGCATCAGAAGCTCTGATGTGTCTAGTTCTCTCAATATAGTATGAGAGGGCCCTCTTCAAATCCAAAGTATGAAGAGTTTGTTCCATACGGGATGCGTGTGGTCTTGGAAAAAAGACTGGTAAGGAGATGAAAAGGGGAAATAACCTTTAGTTTAAAGGAGGGAGCCATCCTGAGATTGACCGTATCCTTGTGAAATCGAAGGTAGAGGGGAGAGGCTCTGAGTGCCGCCAGTTCACTGAAGTGATGGCCACTAGCAAAACAGTTTTAATAGATAGATTCTCCATGGAACAGGAAGCCATGGGTTCAAAAATGGGGGGGGGGGCATTAATTTTGATAGAACCAGACTGACATCCCACTGTGGAGCTGGGTGGGTAATAGGAGGGAAAGTGTTGAGTAAACCCTTCCAAAAGGTCCTAGTTAAACAGTGGGAGAAGAGAGAGTCCTTGCTTATTGTGAGACGAGATGAAAGAGCAGCCAAGTGTACTTTAATTGAGGAGAGGGAGAGTCCGGATTCCTGGAGATGCAAGAGATATTTGAAAATATTATCCATGTTAAGGGAGGGTAACGATGTATCATTGGAGAGGCACCACTGAGTAAAGTGAGTCCACTTGGCTGTATAGCACGCCCTGGTTGAAGGGCTTCTAGAATTGAAGAGGATAAGTCCTTTGTTACAAAGGGATCAACCAGGCGCAAAGATGGAGTATCTTTAGACTAAACTGAGATGAAGTTCGGTGAAGTTGGTTGCCAACTCCTTGAGGGTCTGGAACCACTTCTGTCTTGGCCACAGAGGGGCTTGAGAATGACGTGTGATCGATCTGATCAGATCTTGTGGAGCACTTTGTGTAGTAAGGGTGTCGGGGGAAAGGCATAGAGGATTTCCCACTCCAAGAGATCATGAAGGCGTCTGAAACTGATCCTGGTGCTAGACCCACTCGACTGCAGAACAGGGGCATTTTTGTGTTTTCTGCAGTGGCGAAGAGGTCTATAGCTGGTGTACCTCAGATCTGGAAGATGTTGCTTAATACTGTGTCGTTTAGAGACCACTTGTGGTGATCCGATAGTTGGCGGCTGAGGTGATCTGAGATGGAATTCTCTTGACCTGCCAAGTGGATAGCTTGAAGGTGGATGTTGTGTTTGATGCTCCAGGTCCATATTGCCTCTACTTGAGAGAAAGGCATGTTGATTGCACCCCACCTTGTTTGTTGAGATACCACATGGCTGCAGTGCTGTCTGTGACGACCAGTATGTTTTTTCTTTTTACATGGGACACTAAGTCTCTGAGTGCCCAGCGAATGGCTCTCAACTCTAGAAGATTTATGTGGAGCCTCACCTCCTCTGCGGACCACAGGTCGTGAACTTTGAAGTCTCCCATGTGGGCACTCCATCCTGTAAGGGATGCATCCATCGTGATGGAGATGTCTATATGCGGAGGTTCTAATGGGACACCCTGAAGGACGTGAGTCGGGTTTGTCCACCAACAGAGGTTGTATAGGACCTCGTGTGGTATGGATACCTTCTTGCTGAGGGAGTGGAGGGTAGGGCAATATATACCTGCTTTAGCCATTGCTACAGAGGCCTCATGTGGAGCCTCGCATAAGGGGTTAGTGCTGTGGTGGATGCTAGAAAACCCTGCAGGTGAAGGAAATATTGAATCGTCCTGGTGCCGCGTGAGCGTAGGTTCTTTATACACTGTGTGATGTTGAACCTGTCGTGAGGGAGATTCGCCCTGGCATGCCACGTGTCCAAGAAAGCTCCTATAAATTGTAGGTGTCTGGTTGGAACAAGATGCGATTTTTCCTTGTTCACCAGCAAGCCAAGTGTTTGTAACAGCGACAGAGTCAATTGAATGTGTCTCAGCAGTAGGGATGGGCGAACAGAACTCGGTTCAGATGTTAGGTTGTTCGGTTTGAAACCCGAGTTCGGGTTTGATAGTTCGGTTCAGCTGAGTTCGGTTTGGCTGAACTTGACCGAACATTCAAAAATAGCGAAATCGAAACCGAAACGAAATTGAAACTGAAACCTAATTTTCGGCCCTAGAGAAACGTTTTTCCTGCCTCCAAACTCATCCGAACATGACCGAACTGTTCGGTCGTTTGAGAGTTTGGTTTGGATGTCCGAACAGATCGAGTTCGGTCTGAACTCCAAACATCCGAACCACGTTCACCCATCCCTACTCAGCAGATTCCTTCCGGAAGAAGCTACTAGGAGCCAATCATCTAGGTATGGAAATACCTTGATGCTGAGTTTTCGAGATGGGCGGCAACCACAGCTATGCATTTTGTGAAGACTCTCTGGGAAGTGGAGAGTCCGAATGGGAGGGCCATGTACTGAAAGTGTTGATCCCCTACAATGAAGTGTAAATATTGTCTATGAGAGGGTCTAATTGAAATATGAAAGTAAGCATCCTCAAGATCAAGAGAAGATGACCAATTCCCTTATTGCAGACCCAGAAAAATGATAGGGAGAGAAGTTATCCAAAATTTGTATTTCTTTACATATTTGTTGAGATGTCTAAGATCTAAAATGGGTCTGAAACCTTCATCCTTCTTGGGAACCAGAAAGTAACTGGAGTAAAACCCAGTGTAGTTCCGAAGGAGGAACTCTTTCTATAGCTTCCTTTAAAAGGAGCTTCTCAATTTCAAGAAGTATTTGAGTATTGTGAGAGGAGCCCCGGAGGGGCAGGGGAAGGGTGGATGGGGGATGGGTAGGAACTGTATGAAACTGTATGGTGTAGCCGAATCTAATTCTCGCTCTGACCCAGCAGTCACAGGTGATGGATGCCCATTGATCATAAAAGGGCAGGAGATAGTTATTGAAAGTGGGAAGATTCTTTCATTCTCTTGATCTGTGGTTGGCTAAAAACAATTTTTGGGGGGTTGACCAGAGGAATAATTGGAAGATAGCCTCCCTCTTCCCCTCTGTTTGTTGAATCTCTTTCTGGGCTGAGAGAAAGCGGGTTGATATTGTAGATATTGAGGGGTGAAACGCCTTCCTGTCTAATAAGGGTAAGAAGTGCGTTGTTTGGAGGTATATGAGTAAGGGGCAGGCACAGAATAATATTTCTTTCTAATCGCCCTGATAAATCCCACTAACCTAGCAGTCTGGCTAGCTTCTTTTATCTTTTTTAGGGTTTCATCTGTTGATGAAGCGAACAGGCCCTCAGAATCAAAGGGCAAGTCCTCTATTCTAGGTTTGTTCTCTGGAGTGAGCGCTGTGGACCTAAGCCAGGCATGTCTCCTAAGGGTTATGGCAGAGGCAATCCCTCTAATATTACAATCAGCGATATGCATGTTAGCAGTTAGCTGGAACTGAGATATTTGCATTCCCTCTTTCTGGATGGCAGCAATCTGATTGGGATCTGTAGTTTTGCTCAGCTGGGACCAAAGCCAGTGTTGGTAAGCGCACGTAGCAGAGGCATAATTACAAGCCCTGAGGGATAAAGTTTCAGAAGAAAAGATCTTTCTTTCCAGAACATCCAAATGTCTCCTCTCTCTGTTGGATGGGGATGTTTGGATACCTCCTGCTCTAGTTTTTTGGGAGGCTGCTGCTATGACTAACGAATTAGGAGGAGGATGTTTATAGAAGATATTAGTTCCTTCTTTGGGAATGGCATAAAGGGAGTCTGTGACTGAGCCTACTTGTGGGAACTGCAGATGAGGGTCTGGCCCATATAGAGGTGGATGGTTCGATAAGTTGCTCCAACACGGGGAACATAATGTGTCCAGATTCTCCACTGCCTAAGATACCAAAGACTGGTCCCGACTGTGTCTTCTTAACCACCCTAGTGGGAAGTTTAGGTAGTGCTGAAACCAGTCTTTTTAGCATGGCCTCAAAAGCCTTCGAATCCTCGGTAGCTGGGACCAGATTAGGCTCTGACATCGTATCTGGTGGAGGAGGGGAGATGGTCTCTTCCTCATCCTGTACATGAGAAGATGTGGAAGATGAAGAAGATGCAGACCTTCCTGTTAAGGCCTCCAGGGCAGGTGGAGGTTGAGTCAAAGCTGGGTGATCAGGGAGAGGGTTCCCTATTAGAGAGTTGAGGAAGTTGGTTCCCAAGGGCTGTGCTGATCTGGTCCCAGTGAGAGGGGGAGGTGGAATCGCTGATTTCATCATAGAGAAGGTGGGCACCGTGATATCCTCTCCCAAAGGAACGGATGGAGCAGGTGGAGTCGCTGAAGGTGGCCAAGGAGTGGCTGGAGCTGCTGAATGGGGCCTAGAAAGGGACGGAACCTTTACTTCCTGTGCCGACAAAGGGTCTGGTACTGGCGTTACCACTGGGGGAGGTCTGGAAGCCATGGCGGTTGGAGGTGCCCGAGGGGGGGCAGGAGAGACTCAACTGCTCACATGATCCAGGGCACTGGTGCCTGTGTTAATGGGGTGACTGAAGAACTGCATGGTGTCGAAGTCAGCCCTGGATGCGTTTGGAGGGGACTTGCTTTGAGAGTGGGAACAGTACTGAAGTCCCCTGGGATAGTCGTAGTATTGGTGGTACTGTGAACCCTCGTAGGGTGAAGAGCAAGAATAGGGAGAGTGCATTCTCTGATCCCTGTGGTACCGGAGGGCTGTGTCCTGTAGTCTGGACGAAGACCTGTCTCTATCCCTGATAGGTCTATCCTGTTGCAGGGGTATACACGTAGCAGAGGACCTGGATCCAGTTGGCCGGTTCCAGTGGTACTCACTGTGGTGAGAGAGGGAGCATGAGTCCTGGTCCCGATGGGAAGGATCCGCAGAGGTGGGATCCGCCGTTTGAACTGTCGGAACCACTAAGGGTATGGGCAGTAGGGCCCGTTCGGTATCTGAGAGTATAGTCTCTACTTCCAGACTGCAGGGGGGGGGGCCTCTGCATTGGTCCTCTTAGCCTTCTTTTTCTTTCTCTCCTCCCCGGGGCGCTTAAAGGTACGTTCCCTGGGATGAGAGTCACTCTTAGAGCGGGATGTGCTCCTGGCAGCTGATGGCACCGGACCCGGAACCTCGGGCTCTATGGTAGGTCGTGATTCCTTAGACCTAGTATCGGAACCGGCGGTACCGATTGTGACCGGTGGTTCCGCTGGAGCTCCCGGCACCATGGCCTCCATAGTCAGTGATTTCAAGTGCCCGGTGGGCAGCCTGAGAGGCCCCTCTTCACCACCTTGTAGTATCCTTCTGGTCAAAATGTCCTGGAGCCAGAGAGCTCTCGCCCTTCTCGTCCTAGTAGAAAGGGCAGCACAGGCCTTGCATGTACGTGTGATGTGAGTCTCTCCTAAGCAGGCCAAACATTCAGAGTGCTGATCACTCACAGAAAGTATTGCCAGGCAAGAGTGGCAGCGTTTGAATCCCGCCTGTTTGGGCATAGTCTGGCACACCCGCGGTAGAAGCAGGCAGAGTCTGGGGGACGAACCCCGTGGACTAAGGCACAGACACTCAGATCTATACGAAGTTGTTCTAGATGATCTTCTAAATGTATTTTATTTTACTACTGACAACAGCACTGAAAAAGCACTGAAGTCTTCTCATCATGACGTGGTGAGGGCTCCTCCCCCTATTTATGGAGACCCGTTCTTGTGCGATCTTGAGGCCGTGCTTTTGACAGGACGGGAGGGGGGATGGAGGGTCAGAGCCCTCATCATCTTCTAGATCTTTCCAGGTATTCTGCCTGGAAACTGCTGACATCAAGGGCTCCCGATGCCCCTGCAGAGCAAGAAGCGATCCCAAGAACCGCGGAGATCCTCGAAGAAGAAACATTCTTACCTGTAGCGCCCCTCCTAAAGACTATGAATAGAGCCGAGTCAATTCTAAAGGCCTTTGTCCTTTCTAAGTAGACCTTAAGGGCTCTCCGAACATCAAGCTTATGCCAAGAAACCTCTTGATTTTGGTGGAAAGGAGTGTTCACCTTCATGAGGAAAGTAGGGTGAAGCCAGAGAGAGACCTTGTCTTTGTTAAACTTGTATAGTTTGGGGTCAGCAGACATAGCTCCCAGCTCCAAGACCTGTCTCGCGGAGGTGATGGCCAGCAGGAAAGCCATCTTGAAGGACAGTACTCTTAGTGGTACTTGCATCATTGGTTTTAACAGGGGCCATTGTAAAGCATCGAGAACGACATTCAGCCTCCAGGTGTGAAAATTATGTTTACTAGGCAGAGTGATGGAAGCCGCAGCTTTAAGAAAGCATCTCATGTGCAGATGGGCCAAGAGTGGGTCTCCTCTTTGAGCAGTGAGAACAGATGAATTTTACTGCCCGAACTTTGATGGCTCTGAGAACTTTCAGAAGGGAAATCGGTGGAAACACAAAACAGGAGACCTTGAGGCCACTGCAGGTGGAGAGCATCAAAACCCTCCGCTCCCTGGTTGTGATGTCGAGCAAAGTACTTGATGACCTGGTGATTGAGTGCTGAGGTTAACAGGTGGGACCTCATCTCGCAGTGATGTGAAGAAAAACCTTATGGGTTCAGGGTCCACTCGCCCGGGTGAATGGTCTGTCTGCTCAGCCGGTCTGTCTGAGAGCTGAGGATCCCCTTGACATGAAGCGCAGACAGGGAGAGGAGATGACTCTGTGCCCATTCGAACAGCAGAGTTCTGTCTCAGGGCGACTGCTCTTGTACCCCCCCCCCCCGCCTGTTGACGAATGTCATGGCTGTCATACTGTCGGTATAAACCAGAACGTGACAACTCTGTAGTCGATGCTGGAAGTGTTGGAGGGCCAACTGAATGGCTCTGAGTTCTAACTGGTTGATGTGATATGCTGACTCTGTCGCAGACCAGTTCCCTTGCGCTGGAAAAACCTCACATGAGCTCCCCAGCTGAGGAGACTTGCATCGGTGGAGACAGTACTGGTAAACCCTCTGAGAACCGACCCTTCTATAGCCACCAAAATGAGAGAAGCTAGAGCTGGCTGTGGTGGGGACAGGGTGAGTCTCTGTCTTATGGCCAGTTGAGCTTGCCAAGGAAGAAGGAAATCCTGAAGTGGCCTGAGGTGGAACCGGGCCCAAGCTACTGTGTCTGTACATGACACCATGAGACCTACACAGCAAGCCCAAGTGAGAAGGTCCAAACTCCCCTGAGTCTGGAAAACAGGCTCTGGATCATTAGTTCCCTGTCTGGGGATAGAAAACCTCTGTTCACCTTGGTGTCTAGAATCACGCCCAGGGGTATATGATGTTGCGCTGGAATCAGGGAACTCTTCTCCCAGTTCATGACAAACCCATGAGTCTGGAGACAGGAAATAGTCAAATCAAATAATTTATTTCCAGCGTAGCCAAAGGCCATTGCCAACATTCAATACAGAATTTACAAGAAAAGTTTTACAAAAATTATAACAAATATTTATTAACCAATTTACCCTCCTCCCCCCAAAAAACACAAAAATCAATCAATCAAACAAACATATTACTAAAGTTTAACCTCACAGCTTTATGGCTTCTCAATTCCCTAAATAATGTAAACAAATAAATCTATAATATAGGAACCCTGATTAAAAACAATATATTACCAAGACTATTTCGTTGACCAGAAACAAAAACAATCACACAAACAAATTTTAAATCAAAGATAAATTTTGAAACTTTAAACATTTCGTCCTACAGGCAAAAGCCTGAGTAAGAAAGCTAGCAGCCGCCAAAGTGATATCCTGATGTTTATCCTCCAGAAAGAGCCACACGTACTCAAAGGAGGTTCTACCTGGCATCTTTTCTATGTAGGGGGCAAGAAACCGGGCTCTAATCTCAGAGTATAAATTACAATATAAAAATACATGTTCAATAGACTCTGTCTCCAGCATGTCAAACAGACATAATCTTAACGCATATGGAGTATTGGAAAATCTCCCTTTCAAGAACCTTAGTGGGTAAAGAATTTACCCTGGCACAAAAAACAAAAAAGATAAGAAGTTATTTTGAACAGATGCCTGGTTAAAAAAATCAGCCAGACACCCACATTTCGGAATTAATATATTATATATTGAAAGTGCAGACGCTGCTGTAATAGAAGCTAAGTTCATTTGCCTATTCAGGTCTACTCTTTTGAGGGCTTCTGCTTTAGCTGCTAGGAAGCTCTTCGCCCGAAAATATTCTGGCGAAAAACCGATCTGTCTTATCTTTTGCACCAGTTATTGGTTCCATTTAGACAAAAACCTATCCTGAGCCAAATAGATGTACAATCCAGGAGGATTTGGGGAGTTCAGCTGGAGACATAATTTGATGGCACCTTTCCATATTTCAGAAGACCAGCTAAATTGACCCATCTCTATCCTAATAGCTGCAGCTGGAACACTTCTAGGGGTATGCAATAGTGCCCTCAGATATTTAGATTGAATACTATTTAGATTATGGGAGCACAGAACAGCCCATAATATAGCTCTGTAATTAAACAAAGCCCTAACCTTAGCATTAAACGTCAAGTTTGCCAGGGGGACATTACCTTCTCCCTTCCGAAGAAAGAATTGAAGGATTGCTGAGGCCATGCCTTGCGCTTTGTTATCTGCCGTAGAACTGTGATATTTCCAATTAAGCAAAGCTGAAAAGTTTAACCCTAGGTATGTAAATGTTCTAACTTGTTGGAGCCTCTGATTATTCAAGGACCAGTTGTAGGTCTTGTGTTCAGCACCAAAAACAATAATCTTGGTTTTTTCAAAATTAAGCTGAATCTTGTTTGAGGTGCAAAAAGTAGCCAAAGCTGAAAGCTGTCTTCTAAGTCCTACTCGAGTTTGTGAAAGAACCACTGTGTCATCTGCATACAGCAGAACTCCAACTGGATGATGAGCAAGCTTAGGAGGGTGGAAGTCAAAATCCGACAATGTTGGTACCAGTTCATTCAAGTAAAAATTAAACAGGGCAGGGGCCAAATACATCCCTGTCTAACTCCAGTACAAACTGGAATACGGTCTGTCAGAAGTCCCTCCTGGTTCACTCTGACAGCCAGCGTGTTTTGCTTATGGAGAGCCCTAATCAGAAACAAGAGGTGCCTATCTATAGAAGCCGCCTCTAGCTTCTGCCAAAGAATTTCTCTATCGACCATATCAAAGGCCAAACAGAAATCAACAAAGGCAGCAAAGAAACGCTTTTGCCACTTATTTATTAGCTAGGTGATTAAGTACAAGACAATGCTCCATTAATGATCTATTCTTTTGGAAACCAGCCTTCTCCATATGTATTATATTTTCCCCCTCCAACCACTTATTCAGACGGACAGTCAGAAATCTGGCATATAATTTGCCTATCACATTTAAAAGACTAATCAGCCTATAGTTCCCAGGGCAAGATCAGGAAATAATCTGCTCTACCGCTTTGCTGGCTGAACTTCTGGACTCCGCCTTCACCAGAACGTCATCCAAGTACGGAACACATAAATTGCTTCCAAACGGTGGGAAGCTACCAGAGCTATCAGAATTTTGATAAACATCCTGGAGCTGCTGGGAGCCCGAAGGGAAGCGCCCGGTACTGGTAATGTTGACCCTAGTAGGCGAACCTCAGAAAACACCTGTGTGACAACCTGATTGGCACATGGAGGTACACTTCCTGAAGATTGATAGACACGAGGAAGTTGTTTGGTTGTATTGCTTGGAGAATGGATCTTCAAGACTCCATCTTGAAGTTTTGGACCTTGAGGTGTTTGTTCAGAGGTTTGAGGTCTAAGATTACTCTGGTGTCCCCGTACTTTTTGGGGATGGTGAAAAAGACGGAGTAAACACCACAACACGTTTGTGCCAATGGAACTGGCTCTATGGCTTCTATTTTGAAGAGATGTTCTATGGCATGTACCAACCTTAGATGTATTTGCTTGTCCCTGGATCAGGGAACCTCTATGAAGAAGACTTGGGGCCAGGTCTCAAATTCAGTCGAATATCTGAATTGTCTAGTGTCCCTTATCCACCTCTCGGTGGTGGTCCTCCTCCATTGATGGAAGAAGAGTTGGTCTTGCCCCTATTAGAGAGGTGCAGTGACTGGAGTGGCCTTGTCACCCTTATGCAGACATGTGGAGAACGCTCCAGGGGCCTGGCCACCTCTATGCCATCATGATCTGTTGGAAAAGGAAACTTCTCTCCTGTAGGATTGATGAAAGCGAAAATACTACCTGGGCTGTGAATGCCTTTTGACATCCTCCTCAGAAGGGTTAACACAAAGTCCCTTCTTTTTCTCTGGTTCATCTGTCATGGAGTTAGCCATGGCATCACCAAACAGCTTTCCCCCTGTGAAGGGGGCCGATATGAGAACCATTTTGGCCTGCAGGTCAGCTTTCCAAGGCCGAAGCCAAATTGCTCTGCAGGCAGCCATGCTGTTGATCATAGCCCTCACCCTCAGCTGTGCAGAATCTAATGCTGAATCTGCTGTAAAAGAAGCTACCATTGAAAGCTGTTCAAGGCCATACTTTAACTCCTTTGATTGAGCAAGGGCAGAAAGTCTTTCGACCACAGCATGATGGCTTGAGCAAACGCGGAAGCTGTAGTGGCGGCCCTGCACACCATTGAAGCAGCTTCGAAATCTCTGCATAGGAAAGTCTCCATCTTCTGGTCTAGTGGGTCCCTTGGGGTGCCCTCCCCATCAGTTGGAAGAACAAAGGCCTTAGCCAAGTCAGAAGCCCCAGCATTCACCTTAGGAAGGACAAAGCTATCTGACTGGGGCTCTGGGAGGGAATAGAATTTTTTAGCTAGAGCATGAATGCCTTTAGCCCTTGCTGACTGTTCTGAGTTTAAGCGTTTCAGATACAAAGAGGGTAAAGGGAGGAAGGAGGAGTCTGGCACATCCTTTGTGCAATACAAGGCCAGCATTGTCAGCCAGATGTTCCTTGACCTGCAGAAAAGAAGCAGGTGGGGGTAGAGAGAGCACTATTCTAGCTGCCGCACTAGTGACAGTGGACTCAAAGATCAGGCTGAAAAATGCTTTCCCCCCACCCTAGAGACAGGGTCTGGCTCTCTGCCAGGCAATTCTCCCTCCTTCTTGTAATCACCATTGGACTCCCTGGCCCCTAGGGACTCCTCCCTGGTGATAGAAGGTATGGAAGCTCTATGAACAAGGTGGGGAAAGAACTCTGTGCCCTTCCTCAGTCTGTCCCATCAAAGAGGCAGCAGGACTAGAGCCCTCGTTTTCCTAGCCCCATAAACGTGTGAGCCCTTGGGGTCCTCAAAGGACCAGCTCCTGCCCCAGCCATTGCAAAACTTGCGAGGGGTGGGGCTGAAGAGCGTTGCCCGGGGCCCCTTCTGGTGCCTAAGGACACCCACCTGCCTCAAATCCCCTCAGTCTCTGAGGGCACCAGCCAGCATGGGACACAGACCTGCCCCTAGAGTCCCTGCGGGGATAGGAACAGGAGGTGCTATGGTGCCTTCTGTGCCTCTGCTTGGCTCGTCTGTGACGGGCTGGGGAGGAAGAAGTGGAAATGCTCCTCCTTCGGCGTCTGTGCCTGTGGTGCCTCCGCCTGCTGCCACTTGAACTAGAGCTGTGACGTGGCCTTCTAGACCTGTCCCTGTGGGAGCTGCAGGCCCTGTTACTGAACCTCCCCCCATCCTCTGAAAAGAAGGAACGGGAGGCAAACAGGCTATGGCAGTGCCCTGAAGGGCTGGAACGCCTGCGAGAGGGGGCTACTCACGGGTCTGGCTGAGGTGTCCTCAAGATGGCAGTCATTCCCAGAAAGTGTGGGACTAGACCGTGGTACTGGGGGCCCAGCGTCTACCATGAAGGAGACATGGGCAGGATCCTGGCCTGTGGGAATCAAGGAGCTAGTCTCCTTGTCCCACCACCGCTGTCTAGACTGCGGCTGAGATCCTAGGGACCTGGAAGCCCCTGCACCTTCCCCCTTGCTTCCATGTCTGAAGGGGAAAGAGTGCTGGCACCTGTGTGATCTACCTTCTAGCCCCATGCTGCCCTCCTTCAAAAGGGGGGAGTTCTGGGGTGAGGAGCTGCTCCTTGGACCAACAAAAATCTTCCCTCTAGGGAAAAAATAGGGAGCAGAGCACTCACCACCCATAGTCTAAAACTGAGGGAAAGGAAAATAACAGAAAAAGAGAAAAGCCTACGTCCATTTCCTTAGGAAGAAGAATGCCTATCCTGCTGCTATGCTGAAGGCAGGAACAGATCTGGGGTCTGGAACTGGGGTTAGCTCCTCCCCCGGTTTCGGACTGTCAGTAAAAAGTTTGATCCTGCCTCTGATTGGAGAGAAGGAGCTAAACCCAACTAAAAACCACCTACCTCCCCTGGTGAGAGAGAAATGCATGTCTAACACAAAAGCCTTTGGGGTTACTACAACCCCACAGTGTCAGGGACAGCACATTCATATGCAAATGAGATAATATCTAGCTGTTAACAAGTGTTAACATCCCAATGTTCTCTCCATTCATAAGCAAACAAAGTTAAAGTGGGTGATAACTCACTGGCAGACAGCCTCAGCAACTAGAAGCTGTCAGAAGCTTGTCTGCATTTCAATAGGCAGCTGCCATGGTAACTGATGGTGGGGTCAAAATGACGCCTTCAGCATAATAGGATAATTTTTTCAACACTCCCTTAAAAGTAAAAAGAAAACATAATTGAAGCGTCACACAATGAAAGGGTTAATTGCTGTGTAAAGAATCTAAAGATACAAGTTTGCTTTAAAGTTGGTAACTGGAGTTTTCCACTTGGGTTATGATTGACTAGGCTGAACGAATAGTGGAGGTATTCGGGACGAATTCTGAAGTTCTGTGTACTTGGTCTGTGTACTTGATGGCACGTTGGAACTTTTTCTGAGGACCCAGAATTCGGATCTCCAAATTCCGGACCTTGGAAATACTCAGAACTGTGAAACTGGGAATCGTGAAACCTCAGAACTACTCGGTGCCAAAAAAGCCTTCATTGTGTGCCCCCAGCCCACCTATGGAAGGCAACTCCCCTTCCCACACACCTTTAACCAGAAAGAAACTTGAAAGTATTCCTCCAGTGCCTCGGTTGGTCATCACATCTTGGCAACGTTCCTGAACCCACAGCCAAAGCACTACACAGAAAAGCAGGCTAGTAAAAGTGGGACAAACGCTCAAGAAGACAACTCCACAAGAGTGCAACTGCGTGCAGAAATCCCCCCAAAAGCCAACAGTAGTACCCAAAGCATGGCCCACCATCAGCAGTGAGTGCACCCACTTTAAAATCATTATGTCAACCAAGCAGTGCACAGAAAAACAGGCTAGCACGCGTGGGACATTCACTCAAGAAGAATACAACCACCCTACAAAACAGTGCAACTGCGTGCAGAAATCCCACCAAAAGCCAGCCAGCCCAGCAGACATAACACCCACAAGAAAGAAACTAAACATTCACCCCCACCCCTAGGGGCACCAACTTATTTTGAAAAAAGGCATGGCATTGGTACTATGGCCATTGGTAACTTGAACGGCCTAGGCAATGGGAAGTGGAGCCAAGCAGAGAGATCCCTCTGGTCTCATGGTGCCAAGCAGCAGGCAGAACAGTAGAAGTTACAGTTAACTTACACTTTACAATTAGGCTCTGCTGTGCCATGCGGCAGCCACAGCCTTAGTAAGAAAGAGGACAACACACAACCCCACAAAACAGTGTGCAACTACATGGCGAAATCCCACCAAAACCCAGCCAGTCCAGCAGACATAATTATTATAATACCCACTATAAAGAAACTAGACGTTTACATGCACACCCCAGGGGCACCCAGTTTTTAAAAAAGGCATTGCATGATTGGTTGGTGCTGGTAACTTGAACAGCCAGGCAAGGGGAGTCTTGCAAAGAGATGGTCTCATGGTGCCTGCCAAGAAGTGCTAACAGCAGTGGCACATGCTTATTTTTTAAAAAGGCAGGCACTGATTGGTGGGGTGCTAACTTGAACAGCTCAGGCAAAGGGAAGTGGAACTGGACAGAGAGATCCCTCTGCCTCATTGTGCTGCCAACCAAGCAGCAGGCAGCAGCAATGTGGCACTGGCACCCAATTATGGCATGGTAGAAAAAGTAACCTCCATTCCCCAGCATTGGACCTATGGACAGGCCAGGCCAAACCATATTAGACCATGCCATGCCATACCAGGCCAGGCACCCCTCCTTCCCCAGTCTATTACTTACAGATCAGCAGTGTACCACACAGCCAAAATCACCAAAGAGAATGGAAAATTGCTGTGCAGCCACTTTTATATTACCCTGCAAACCAATCACAACTTGCCATCTGGCTTACCACTCAACTGTCCCCTCCCATGCCCTCTCCTTACCAAATATGGCACTAAATTTCATTTCCAGAAGCTCCACTTCAGCCACCTAGGCAGCGGCTTCTGAAGTTTTCTGAAGGGCCTTGTTCCTTGGAACTTCAGAACTCAGACATTCTGAACCAAAAACTAGAATCTTCGGTGATTTCTGAAGTTTTCTGAAGTCTGAGTTTCAGCACTATAACTGACACCCCCCCTTGGCACTTATGAAAGCAGACAAAATTTGACTTTGTGTTTGGGGCAAATATGACCCCATAAGCCTGGGCATATGGTGCTTTCATTTGCCCATTCATTCCATATCTCATTATCCTTGAGGAATACATGGAATATGAAGTGGTACAGGTTTGCTAGAAAAGTTTTATGATTTTTTTTTTTACAACATCCGGGGTACCCTGTAACCCCATAGTTGGAGAAGGGAAGGCACCGTCAGACGACCTTGGAGATAATGACGGAACATAGGGGAGGAGGTGGTCATGTAGACATTCAAGTTTAGGTCATAAGTAGACATCCACTGGTATGATGGCTTCCTCTCAGAGAGATTTGGTGACTCTGTACAGCCAAAGGCTTTTGATGGGCACAATGAGGAAGGATATCCCACAGCATCCTAATGCCTGAAGAGAGGGAAGGACCAGGTTATTTCCAAGCTGAGTTCAGCAAGCAAGGAATATTTTTAGAAGATATGCATGACTTCAACACAACTCCATCCGAGGGCATGACAATGCCAGGGAGTAAAGTTCCATTGGGCTGGAGAGTACCCTTGTAACAGGGTGGGGCTTGCTGGGTGTAAGTCTCATAGGATCAGGGCCCAATAAATAAACATCTCCAGGGTATCAGTTCAAAAGTCTCTTCATTTGCTCTAATCTCCACCTTAGCTCTCAGCAAACATACACAGTGTCACTTCCCAGTGGGTTCCAGAGTCTCTTAATAGGGTTTGGGCCCCTGGCTAATCCCACGTCCATACGGCCACCCCTTGGTTTTACCTCCTTTCTGGAGTGCTGCTCAGGGGCGTAGCAAGGTTGAGAAGGGCCCGGGCTCAAGCCACAGTTATGAGCCTCTCATGTGTGCTCCAAAAACCCAAAGTGGGCGGAGCTTAAGGGATGGGCCGGGTCTTAAGGTATCGGGCGGGGCCTGCTGACAGCTTCTAAATATACAAAATCCAGCGGCTAGGAGTTATAAGCGTTAGCATCTGTCGTAGAGAATGTCACGGGTTGGAAGTCCAAACCCCCACTTTACCGGGTTTGAGTGTCTCAGTTTCCCTTGCGCACAGCCCTCTTGAATTAGTTCCTCTCTCTGGCTAATTCAAGTCTGCCACAGTGAAACTCCTTTGTCACCCAAGGGCCCGATCCTTCCAATTTACAGACTCTTTACTCTCTGGGTTCGCAAGCGCTTGAGGGCTCTTGTTGCTCACTTGTGTTCCAATGTTAGACACAGACACATCTTCATAAAGATAAGTAATAAGTTTATTGATTACATAAGCAAGATAGTTGATGCAGAGTGGTTACTAGAAATCAAAGGTAAGCATAACACATTCCTGATCTATACCGTTTGAGTTCCTACATAAGCGTCTTACCCTATAAAGGTCCATAAGCTTCTTGTTCCTCAGTCATAAAGGTAGAATGACTGGGCACTGGCTTCTTAGTTGGTAAAGAGCAAAATCATGTCTCTCTGCTCATGGTTTCCTCCAGCCTGCTTCTGCCAGGCTTTTCGTATGCAGATCAGCTCTCAAGATGGCTTTGGAAGAGCTTCTTCAGGTGACTTACTGGCTCATTTAAATAGTTTTTCTCCCCCTTTGTCTCTGTTCCCGCCTTTGGAGAATCGTGGGGTTGGTCACGTAGCCAACCCAGGCAAACACAAAGGCCCATCTAAATCTCTACAGGGTTCCATCTGGCAAGTGTTCTGAAATACACATTTTGTTATCTCTTTGTATTTCCTGTAGCCTGGTGATGTGTCAGAGCCCTAATTTGAGTTTTGCAGTTCTCCATTGTAACCTTACACCCATGTGGAACCTTTGGCATTACATATTTACCAGACTTGTAGTCTACATGTAGTCCCGTGTTACACGTGTGTGACCCTATGTTTCTCCGTGACAGAGAACATCAGTTAACACTGGGAACTCCTTGCTGCTGTGCAAAACACTGCCACGTGGAGACAGAGAGAGCCGTCCTACTAGCATCCCATCCAGTCAGTGGATGGGACTCCAGCAAGATAACTCTCTCTCTCCAAGAGCGGTAGCACCATAGCAGGATAAAAAAATCCCAACTGATCACATATTTAACACACACATAACCTCAGGGCCACAACAAAATAGCTGCAGCATTCAGATTCAGAGTACACGTTGCAATTGCACCATACAGGAATCTCCCCCCCCAAAAGAAACCTGGTATAAAGCTGCATAAAAGACAGAAATCTGATTTTCACCCCCTCTTCCCTGTCACCTCTTCCCACCCAGTTAATTCCATCAACACGTAAGACTCAAACCTTCCTAACTGCTAACAAGAAGCAGCATTACTTAAAACATTTCAAATTGCATACAGTGTACATTGATATAAATTTCACCTTTCTGCACAGATATGGAACATCCCCATGTAGCCAGAGTAAAAAGACTACATTCTACAATTCCAGTCAAATTTTAGCACACATGCACATGCCCAGTCTGGAAGAGCTCAGAGACATACAACAGGAAAGGTCAAATAAAATGATAGCCTTCCCTCGCAAGCTCCATCCAGACCAGCAATGAAGAACAATTTGAAAGTTCTAGCCCTGCACCAGCAAACCAGTCTATTCTCCAAGTTGCATATTAAATCCACTGAAGGCAAAAAATAACATTTGTCAAACCTCAACATTTCTCAAGGACCATAATCTGCCCACCAAAAGATGGCCACAGACTGGTGCACACACGTACTGCAAGTTGGCTGTGGGCACACAGTGACAAGGCAAGTGACTGGTCTCTGCTGGCACCAATGCCACTACCAGAACATGAGTTATTATTTTATTTATTTTGACTTATATGCCGCCCTCTCAAGACTAACAGTTAAATCTCAGGATTTCAAAACCTCAATTTTATCACAAGCATCACATTTCCAGCATTTTTGAAAATACCTAAAATCACAAGACTAACAGTTAAATCTCAGGATTTCAAAACCTCAATTTTATCACAAGCATCACATTGTCAACATGTTGAGAACACCTAAAATCACAAATCACAGGGGGCACTGAGGGGGGGGGAGGAGAAGTCTGGGAGCACCGAGATTTGCGGTGTGTGTGTGTGTGAAACAGGCTGGGGGCACTGGGTTTTGGGGGGAGGGGCCAGCTGGGGGCTGGGAAGCCTACCTGCTGGAACCTGCCTGGACTGCTGCTGCGTGCTGCTCCTCCTTGGCTCTGGCGCTTCTCACCCAAGCTGCAGCGGCTCCGACTCTGAGTCCTGACACTGCCTCCCTGGCCTATGGGCCTCCCCCCAGGGCAGGGGGACAGGAAAGGGGCAGAGGGATCATGGGGTGGGAGCAGGGATGGGGACCCTAGGGGGGGAATATGGGGGCCCCAAGGGGGGCAGGAAAGGGGCAGAGGGATCATGGGGTGGGAGCAGGGATGGGGACCCTAGGGGGGGAATATGGGGGCCCCAAGGGGGGCAGGAAAGGGGCAGAGGGATCATGGGGTGGGAGCAGGGATGGGGACCCTAGGGGGGGAATATGGGGGCCCCAAGGGGGGCAGGAAAGGGGCAGAGGGATCATGGGGTGGGAGCAGGGATGG
>QEPC01009294.1:2146212-2156235 GCA_003113815.1 Sphenodon punctatus
GGCAGAGGAATCCTGGGGTGGGAGGCAGGGATGGGGACCTGGGGTGTAATATGGGGGACCCTATGGGGGCAGGAATGGGGGAATAATCTGGGGGGCAGGGATTGGGAGGGGACCCCAGAGGGGCGGCAAAGAAGGGGGGAGATCCTGGGAGGGCTGGGCTTTGGGCAGGGGCAGCGTTTCTTCCTCCTCCCCTTCTGCTGCTGCAACAGCTGCTGGGAGGGGACGGGAGGCCATGCGGAGGAGGCGATGCCCCGGCCAGCTGCTGCAGCAGCGCCCGCCCCAGACTCTGCAATCCCAGTCTGGGATCGTGGAGCTTGGGCCGGGCGCTGCTGCAGCAGCAGCCGGGGGGGGGGGAGAGGAGGTTGGCCGGGGGTATCACCTCCTCCGCCCGATGGGTGAGTGGGGTCGGGGGACCCCCAAGGGAGGGGAGTTGCAGGCAGCTACAGGGACTTCGGGCCCCTGGCCTACGGGGCCCCCCCAGGGCAGGGCCCGGGCGCAAATGTGCCCCCCCACACCACGATAGCTACGCCACTGGTGCTGCTTCTCCAAGCAGGCTCTGAAGCCAATTTTGGGTAATTTTAGACGTGATGGGCCTTTCGGCCCACCACGCTGAACCCTGGATCGGGATCCGTCTTGGATTGTGGTCTGTGATCAGACTGGCTGTCCTTTAGACGTACTGGCCTGATCGCAGAGGGGAATCGGGGAGGGGCTGCGCGAAGTGCGGCTGCTCAGCCCCACCCCCCCATGCTTCCATGGTCGCCCGCCCTTGGGGAGATGGGCGGGCGCAGCAGCCAATCCCGTCGTGTGGTTGGGACCTGATTCCGGGATGGGGCTGGGTAACAGTCATTACCCACGACCATTCCCAGTCCCGTCCCGGATTGTGGCCAAACTAACCACTGTTCTGGAGGTGAGGCCGGCCTCACCTCGAGAACCGTGGTTAGCTTTTTTTTTGCTTTTCCCCCCCCCCCATAATAAACTCTTTTATTGATATTCAGTGGCATTGTACATAGTATTTTTGTCAAATTTACAACAACAGTTTGTTCTATTACCCATACAAGGCGGTACCCGAGCTTGCCAGTTCAAATGTATTGGTCAAACAACAGCATCCAGTCACTCTTTGGTAGTTCATTTCCTTCAATGGCTCCTAATATATTAAGCCACTTTGCCTCATAGTTATTTTTTTTCTTTTCCCTTGCTTTTTCATTTTTCTCCTCTTTTTCTAGCTTCTTGTCCTGCAGGTTTACCATCATCTTGTCCATTGTAAATAAGTACCATATTCGACAGATCCATTCTTGAAAAGGTAAGGGGCCCTCTGTCTTCCAATGTCTTGCTATTATATTTACTCCAGCCAAGCACAGAGTTCTCAATGCCTCCTGATGTGGTTTTAGTGATTTATTATCAGGGTAGAGACCTAGAATACCAATTTCTGGTCTGAAAGGTACCACCCCCTTGTTTACTTTGTTCATAATTTTCCATATTTTACTCCAGAAGGCCTTTACATAAACACATTCCCATAGACAATGCAGTAGATCCGCCTGTAAGCCACAGCCCTTCCAGCATACACCCCTCCCATATCTGTCCCCCCCATACCTGAGCTGTACCGGGGTCAGGTAAAACCTAGTGGTGACCTTCAGTTGTGTGTCTCTGACTTCCAGAGCAGACGCACAGGTGCTCATATGCCCCCATATAATTTCTTTATCCTTTTCTGTGAACTGCTTATTGAGGTCTTTTTCCCATCTTGATAAATATGGGTGCTTGGGGGGGTATATTATAGATTTCAGGTCTTGATAAATCTTAGAGAGTTTGCCCTTGCTTCCCGTTAGGCTAAATAAGGTCTTTTCTATTTCCGTAGGTTCCCTAGCAAAGGCTTCTTTTAAACATGGTTGCCTGAATACACTTCTCAGCTGCAGGTATTGAAATGTGTTCACTTTTGTCTGCGTTATTTTCTCTATTTCTTCTAATGTTTTAAATTTACCTTTGTTGAATAATTGTGTTGCCCTTTTAACTTCCTTCTTTTCTAACTGTTTAAGTAGGTCATGGGCTATCTGTGATTCCCTCATCGCTACTCGTCTTATTGGTGAGTATGGTGTTGCTGTACCCTTTATACCTAATTTCCTCATCACTCCTTTCCATGTTATGAGTAGTGGCTTCGCAAATGGGTGCTCTCTGACTCCCTCTCCAGTCAATTTGCCCTCATCTACCAACAATTCTGCCAGGGAAGTTGGTTGAATTATTTCCCTTTCTATCTCACACCATTCCGGTTGTTGTGGGCAATGGTACCAATACTGTATCGCTCTCAGGATTGCAGCCTTATAATAAAGTTTTATATCTGGTGTGTCTAATCCTCCTTTCTCCTTAGCAGTGAACATTGTGTCTTTTTTGATTCTTGGTTTCTTTCCCCTCCAGATTAGTTCCTTAACCATTTCATCTACTTGCTTAAAAAAAGATTTGGGTAATTTTATGGGGAGGGCCAGGAATTTGTATAAGAACTTGGGCAGTCCAATCATCTTAAATAAGTTTATTCTCCCAAGCCAGGAACACTCCACCTTTTTCCAATTTTCAAATTCCCTTTTAACCTGTTCCAGTATTACAGGGAAGTTGGCCTTATAGAGGTCCTTGCACTTTTGTGTTATTGTTACCCCCAGGTATTTAATCCCATTAGGCTTTTCCGGGAATGGACTGACTTCCTTAATTTCCTTCAGTCCTTCCTCTGATTGAGCAAATATAAGTGCTTGTGACTTTTCATTATTAATTTTATACCCCGACACCCTTCCAAAACTATCAATAGTTTGCATAAGATGTGGCAACGTTTCCACGGGTTCACTAATGTACAAAATTAAATCATCTGCAAATAGGGATAGCTTATACTCTTTCTGGCCTACCACCATTCCCTTAATATTTTTATTTTGACGAATTGCCACCGCCAACCCTTCAATAGCCATATCAAATAGTAGGGGCGACAGTGGGCACCCTTGTCTTGTGCCCCTCTGAATCTCAAAGGTTTTTGTTATTTTCCCATTGATTTTAAGCTGAGATCTGGGATGGGCGTAGATTGCTATTACCCATTTTAAAAAGTTGCCCCCTATTCCCACCTTTTTTAGCATTTCAAAGAGAAATTTATGTTGTACATAATCAAACGCTTTTTCTGCATCAGCGGAGATAATCATGGAGCTTGAGGTAGTATTCCTTATTTCCTGGGAGTGAACCAAATTTATTACTTTTCTAATATTGTCAGATCCCTGTCTGCGGGGAATAAATCCAGCTTGATCAGAATGTATGAACTCCCCTGCTATGGCTGCCAATCTAATGGCCAGAATTTTTGCAAATATTTTAAAGTCATTATTCAGGAGGGAAATTGGCCTATAGCTACCGCATTCATTCGCTGGCCTTCCTGGTTTGAGCACTAGTGTAATCTGTGCATCATAAAAAGTAGGTGGCATTTTCCCTGTCTGTAAAATTTCATTGTATACTGCCGCCAGGTGTGGGGCTACCTCCTTGCAAAAAGTTTTGTAAAATTCTGCTGGGAACCCATCTGGCCCACAGGCTTTATTGGCTTTCATACTTTTAATTGCATCTGAAACCTCTTCTATTGAGATTAAGGAATTAAGGAAGCTAAGCTGCGCTCTATTTAACCTGGGCATTTCTAATTCACTAATAAATTGTTTTATTTCCTCAGGGTCCGGCTCAACCGACTTATATAGGTTCCTATAGAACTCCAAGAAGGTCTCCTGTATTGCTTCTTGACTGTGTACTTCCGAGCCATCCTTTGTCATAATACTAGTAATGATGTTTTTCTGTTGCTGTGCTTTTACCAATTGTGCCAGCGCTTTCCCTGCTTTGTTGCTATTATTAAAATAATAAAATTTCACCCATTTCAATTGTTTTGTGGTTTTTTCTAGTTCTAGCGTGTTTATTCTTTCCTTTATTTTCTGCAGTTTCCCTGCTACTACTTTTGAGGGGGTATGTTTATTTATAGCTTCCCATCTTTTAAGTTCTGCATATATCTCTGCCCTTGCTTCTCTTTTTTTCCTTTGTATGTGCGCTCTCAGAGCTATTACTTTGCCTCTCAGAGTGGCTTTAGCTGCCTCCCAGAACATGGAGTCTTGTGGTACTGATCCCTTATTTAGGTCTATGTATTCTTTAATTTCTTCCCCAATTTTTATTCTGGCTTCAGGATTCTTAAGCAGAGACCTATCAAAACCCCACTGCGGTTTATCCCACTGAGCCTTGCTATTCAACCTCACTTTGATCCCTATTGCGTTATGATCAGTAAATACTAAGGGTATTATATATGCTGCCAGACACTTCCCTACGTCATTTTTATACATGAGTACATGGTCAATTTTGGAGTATGAGTTATGTACTTGAGAATAATAGGTGTACTCTCTACTTTTTTTATTTTTATGCCTCCATATGTCTAATATGCCTTGTGAATCCAATATCTCTCTTATATACCTTTGCTTATTATTCATAGGAATGGTCTTTGAAAGATCTAGGCTTGTTAGGGGAGTATTCAGGTCTCCCATGATGATTAGTGTCCCCTTGGTGTTCTGAATTATAAGTGGTATATATTTCTTGTAGTAGCTTAATTGGTCTTTGTTGGGACCATACATATTTACAATAGTGAGCCATATGCTTTGTATTTGTCCTGTTATTAGCAAAAATCTACCCTCTGTGTCTTTTATACTGTTCTCCAGTTTGAATTCACATCTTTTATTCATGCCTATTATAACACCAGCTTTTTTCTTGTTGGCACAGGAGGCTTCCAATAGTCCCATGCTTTTGTTCGCAAATCTGTGCACCTCTTTTTCTAGTAAATGAGTTTCCTGCAGACAGAATACATCTATCTTATTCTCCTTTAGCAGTTCCCTCACTCTTTTCCTTTTGACTGGTGAGTTAAGGCCCCTCACATTGAGGGATAACATGTTTAGGCTAGCCATAATCTTTGACTCCCTCTTTATGCTTTTGTCTCCATTTACTCTTTACTGCTGCTTGATCACCACAAACTCTAGTGAACTTTGGTACACATGCCTTACTTATAATCCCCCTACTAACCTTCCTCATCCCAACATAAAGGCCCTTACGCCCCTCCCTCCCCCACCTACTCCCCATCTCCCTCCCCCCTCCTAATCTGTTCCCCTTACTCTCCCCTCTCCCCCCCTTCCCCCCCCTTGCACATCCACAGAGCATTGTGCTTCTTCTTCTCCCAAGAGAGAACAAAAAGAACTTACAACTTTAACGCGAGAACTTTACCCCCTCCAAACCTTTCACAGTTAGAGTCTCAATTGAGACTCATTTTACATTTTTGACCCCAGTTTTTCGGTTTCATAGTCTTTCATCTTTCCTCCCCTTCTTATAGACAAGTCAGTCATGTCCAGTAGGAGGTAAGTGTAGAAAGGCCTCTAGATCTTCTGTATCCATAAATGATTTATGTTTCCCGTTCACGTTCAAGACCATTCTTGCTGGGAACTTCAAAACCGGCTTCCATCCTCTTTCATTTAGTTCAGGAAAGTATTTTCCCCACTTTCTTCTTTTAGCCATAGTTTCCATAGCATAATCAGGGAAGATCTTTATGGTCTCCTCCCTGAATTTCATTTCCTTTTTCATCCTGGCTTTTTTCAGTAGCTCCTCCTTCACACTATAACTCATGAACTTGGCTATGATGGTTCTGGGTCTTGGAAAGTTTTTATTGGGCTGTCTCCCTGTTCTATGGGCCCTGATGATTTCTGGATTTTGCAGTTGCTGATTGTCTGGGAATTGTTCCTTTAGGAAGTCCCACAGCAGCTTTTTTACATCCTGAGTTTCAGCCCCTTCAGGGAAGCCCACAAATCTTAAGTTGTCCCTTCGTGACCTATTCTCTAGGTCCTCAGTTTTTAGCATCAAGATCTGCACCTTCTCCTGGAGGTTTGTGGCCTGCTCCACAGTATTCACTGCCTGGTCTTCCAAGGAGGAGACTCTCTCCTCTACTGTGTCAATTCTATGCCCCAGCCTTTCCAGCTTTTTATTTCCAGCTTCCACTGAGTCTCTCAATTTGTTCATATCCCTTTTGAAATCCCTTTTCATTTCAAGGAGGAGCGCCTTTATTGTTTTCCCCTCTGCTTCCTCCTCAGGCTCAGTCTCATCTGGGGTTTCCTCCCCCTCTGTTACAGCACCCGCCGCCATCTTTTCCCTCTCTTTTGATGAGGCCTCCCCTCTAGCCCTTTCACCAGGCCTCAGGCTCTGTCTGCAGTATCTCTCCAGCGGGGTTTCTTTTACTGTCTTTTTTTTCTCCCCCTTGCTTCCCCCTGCCATTTCTCTTACTTTTCTGGAGGTTTGTTTTCTTTAACAGTTCTTTTGAGGCCTCTTTCAGTCACAGTTTGGAGGAGCACTCGCTTTGCCCTGCTGCTCTCACTCGCATATGCTCAGTCTCCCCCCGTGGTTAGCTTTGAACCCCGTCAGGAATTCACCGTGGTGAACATCTGGTGGGGCTCAAAGAGATGTGCACGGATCATAGTCACCACCCTAAATCCACTGTGATTCAGGGTGGTTGACTGTGATCTCATAATGTCTGAAATTACCTGGAGTCTCTCCGATTTGGGCAGAGTAATCTCTCTGGCTCTTCATTCTGGGCTGCTGTTCAGGCTTATTCCCCTAGTGCTGGCTACAGCCATGCACTTCATAAGTGCACTCGCAATTAGGTGCTGACCTACTTCCGGTAGGGCACCTGCACTTTGTTCGTGCCTTAACTAGCTGGTGCTGAGTCTTTTAAAGGGCCAAAGCCACACTGTGGCTCAACTCTGTCACAACCCTACACCCACAAACCAGCAAAGAAAAAAAGCAAAGTGAGGAGGGGGAGCCGGAGGGGAGAGGGCAGAAAAGACTACCATGGTCATGTGTCCCTGGTCAATATCAACAAGACCTTCCCACCACTCTGTGTGGCATCAGCATTGTGGGACACTATTTTATGCTTCCTTCTTTAGCAGATTTAATTTATAGAGGGGGAAGTTCTTACTTAATAGTAACTTAGGAAGCCTCAATTTCCACACCTATAACTGGTACAGAGCATGCTGGTCAGTGCAATAGGAAGACTGGTAAGTTTGTCTGGTAGGCTGCTGAACAGAAACCAGTATTGCATAGTATTGTATTAGGGTTTCGAAGCAGAGCTGAACTCCTCTGAGGCAAAGTAAGAAGTAAGGCTTCTGAATTGTGATCAGTTTAATTCAAGCCACTTTGGAGTAAATAAATCCAGACTCAAAGTAGGTTTTTCTCCTTTGTTTTTCCTGAATCCTGGAATTAATATGTTATGCTGTGTTGATCCTTCTGTGACATGCAGTAAAAAGTTAAAAGTAAATTAAACGTTTTCCAGGTATTGTTAATCAAAAACTTAAAATGGGAGGAAAGCCAGCTTGTATTTTCATAAACAGGAGGGGCCATGTTCTAGGAGATGCTCTCTTGGTTCACACTATGGATGCAGCCACATGAGCTACAGAGGACCCAATTCCCACACGGCCCTGGGGCAGACAAGCACAGCCAGGGCCAGTGTGGGGAGTCGAGCAGACGCTTGCCCCCCCAATGGGGAAGCTGGACTGCTGTCAGTTCTCCTGTCAAGGCCGGGGCAGGCTGAGGCACTGGCCACACAGTGGGCACCCAGTCCCACCTCCCTCCCTTGGCCGAATAAAAATCCCAGCCCCAGCCATGATGTGGTTGTGTGCAATGGGCAACAATGCCCACCACTCAAAGCCCTGCCATGGGCCCCACCACGTGGTGGCGCAGAAGGAACCCAGGCACACAGGCTAGAGGCTACCATGCCATGGGAAGCCTTACCCCATTTTGGGTAAGGCTGCTATGCGACATGCCCTTGGTCTTTTTCCGAGGACACATCGTGTAGCAGCTAGATGCTTGCCCCCCATGCAGTGGGGGGAATATCTGGAAGCCACCGGTCACATGATGCACTGCATTGTGTGGTACGGTTGCCCAGAGTGGGTTAAGACTGCCCAAGGCATTTTAAAGAAGAGTACTTTAAAATCTCTTGGGCATTTTAAAACTGTTTACAACTACCGTTGTAAACATGAGACGTGGCTGCACCCTATATATAAATTTAAGCTCCCATGACTTGAAAATACTCACAATTCTCCTGGGTTATTTGCTGCTTAATGATCATTGAATGATTTCTTTTATATTGTACTTTATTTGTGTACTTGTGATCCTTATTCTCCACTGTACATTATAGTATGTGTTGTGATTTGGTAGTCACTGTGAAATAGCACTGTGAAAATACCTAACACAACGTACAAGGTATCAGAGACCTCTGTGAGCACTGACCCAAGCCTAATACAATTTTATTTTCTATAAGAGCAGTTGTAAACAGTTTTAAAATCTAGTTCTGATGTTAGGAAGCAACTTCCTCATGGCCCACCAGCAAGTTGTACGCATAGTGTAGTGTTGTGCTAACATCAATGGGATTGTGTGTACAAATTTTTGTTGCACCTTGGAAACAAAATTGTTTGTGAACAGATTTTGTACTCTATGATTTTGGAGGTACAGTGGAATTTATGTACCACTAACAGTGAGACAGAGGATTTGGGCTTCATAGACCACTACAGAAATGTGTAAATGACAGACAGCTTACTGTTTACACCTAAACCTGCTGTTTTCCCTTCATTGTATTTTTTCCCCTTCTGGCTAGTAGTGGAGTGACAATAGAGATACAAATAGAAGAAATTGCCAATGTTTCCTTTGGGAATCGGTTTCTACTCTGAAAAGTGACTGAAAACATGACAGTGTGGGTTCCATTTTTGTTACCAACCTGGCTTGGCATCTATGTCTCATGCTGGATTTTCTGTCTTTTATGCCATCACTGATTGAAGGATTTTTGGAGTCTCATGTGTCTCTCTCTAGCACCTCTACAACTTCCTTGTTTCAGCTTGGTTTTTACTGGTATAACTGGAGCTTAATAAGCAGTCCTCTTGACAAGTCACAAGAAAGAAAAGAATCCTCCATAGTGTTGTATCATTTCTGGGAACTGAGATCTATTGGATACCAAAGGGAAGGGGAAAAAAGGGTCTAAATAAAGATTTGGGCTTCATAGGCCACTACAGAAATGTGTAAATGACAGACAGGTTACTGTTTACACCTAAACCTGCTGTTTCCCCTTCATTGTATCCCCTCCTCCCCATCATTGTATTTAAATGCACTCATTGCTAATGATCGCTCTTATTCATGTGGATTTATATCCCACCCTTCCCCAAAGGGTGGTGGTTCTTCCCAAGAGCCCCCTCTCTGAAGTTATTGCTTATTATTAGAGCGTGGAAGCGTTCTAATAGTTACGGTGTGTTGCACGCTACATTATAAAGCCCCAACATTCTATTTGTTCTAAAACTGGCATGATCAAAGTTAGGATTGTGAAATTTATTGTGGAGTATCACTCGGGTGAGCGGTTCCATGTTGTGAAAGTTTTAGCTGAATTCATTGGATAAAAGCTGAGAGTCACAGTTTGAAAACCGCACTTTCAAGCCTGATTTTTCATTTAGTCAGACTGTCTCAATCGGGGCAGGGTAGAGGGGTTGAATGTTGGTGGGGAGGAGGAATTATTATTATTATTATTATTATAAACATTTATATAGCGCCAGCCATGTGCCTGGCGCTATACAGAACATAGAAATAGACGCGGTCCCTGCCTGTGGTTTACAATCTAAAAGACGAGGGGGAGACAGGCAGAGGGGACGGTGGGAGAGACGGGAGAAAACAAACAAACATTCAGGTGGATGCGAAATCTCAGGTGCGTGTGCTTGGCTTGGTTACAATCAGGTTGGTTGCAGCAGTCTGCAGAGGAGGGCAGACAGTAAGTATACGGGGAATGACTAGCAGGCCTTGGGAAAGGCGGTGAGGAAAAAGTGGGTCTTGAGGAGGGATTTGAAGGAGCGGAGGGAGGGGGCAAGGTGGATGTGGGTAGGGAGGGAGTTCCAGGCATGGGGGGCAGTGGGGGAGAAGGGTCGAAGGCGGTTAGGTGAGCAGGAGAAACGAGGGAGAGTGAGGGAGGGGACA
>QEPC01009294.1:2157087-2224838 GCA_003113815.1 Sphenodon punctatus
AGAGTAAAGCGAGTCCAATAGGAGCGAGTGGTCGACAGTGTCAAAGGCAGCAGAGAGGTCAAGGAGGACAAGAATGGAGTAGTGGCGCTTAGATTTAGTGACAAGTAGATCATTGGTGATCTTGGCCAGGGCAGTTTCAGTAGAGTGGAGGGGGCGGAAGCCGGATTGGGGAGGGTCCAGGGAGGAGTTGGCAGAGAGGAGGTCCAGGCAGCGGGAGTAGACGACACGTTCCAGATGCTTTGAGGCAAAGGGAAGGAGGGAGACTGGCCGGTAACTAGAGGGGTCAGATGGGTCCAGGGTGGGCTTTTTGAGGATAGGGAAATTGTTGGTGGCACACCTAAATACGTCCGAGTGCTTTATTTCACACCGGTACAGGGCTACAGCAGCATCAGTGTGGTTGCGGTCGTGATGCAGGTCTGGTTGGGAGGGTCCAGGCGACAAGGGCCTCAGGGACGGGCCAGGCGCTCAACATGACGAGCCAGCGCTGCCCTGATGCGCTTGGCATAGCTGTACTCACGGGGGTTGGGTACGTCAGCATACAGCGGTACCGGGCCAGGCAGGCGGCGGGAGGGGGGGTTCTCCAGAGTGGCCCTATCGGACTCACATATGTTGTGGAGGACATTAGCCTTTTAGAAAATTAAAG
Organism: Sphenodon punctatus; assembly: GCA_003113815.1. Lineage (NCBI taxonomy): Eukaryota > Metazoa > Chordata > Lepidosauria > Sphenodontia > Sphenodontidae > Sphenodon > Sphenodon punctatus. The sequence goes on from QEPC01009294.1 coordinate 2,157,731, forward strand.
GAGGCTGCCAAGGGGTGTCTTTTGGGTTTTATTTGTAAATCTGATTAGTAGTTTTAAAGTTATGGAGTTGTGAAAACCCCCAAGTTAGCCTATTGAGAGGTGTGGAGCTGCTTTGAAGAGCACTGTTTGTTGCTTCTTCTCCTGTCCTTCCCTTCCCTGAAAGGGGCTTGGGGCAATTGTGCCTGGGAGTTTGGGGGCACTGGGGAGTGAGGGCAGGGTGGGCAAGGGAGCGAGGGCAGGGGAGAATGGAACAGGCGACTAATGACTTACCCACTAGTCTCCACTGCCCTCCCAGAGCACAGTGAAGCTGGGTACAGGCGTATACAAATGTTTAATTTAAACTTTAAGTTGGGTAGGGTATGCATTGAAACTAATTAAATGAAATGGCCATTGGAAGGAATGGAGGCAACACCAATGCCAATTTCTAAATAAATACTATTGTCATTCCAACATCCAATTAAGTGATTGTGAAATAATACAACACAGTTGTATCTTTGGGAGTACATGGGGAAGGCAAGAGGGTGTGAAATAACGAGGAAGGCACCAGCTGCAGTAAGTGGAATGGTTGGAATGACAGGGAAAAAACCAAAGAGTCTGCAGGATCAAGTGAGTGAGTGGAATGACAGGAGTAATTAGAAATCGTCACAACAAGGTTCTGAGTGAAATAGTGGATTCACAAGACTGATGGGATACGAGGGGGAGCAGTCCTATCATTTAACCCATTTACCATAGCTGACACCTTATTCTTTCGGAATGACACACACAAAAAAACCAGCAGAGGAAGTGGAACAACAGGGAGGGAGGCAGGCTATTGGGACTCAAAGTTTGAGTCCCAATAGCCTGCCTCCCTCCCTGTTATTCCACTTCCTCTTCTGTTTTTCTGTGTGTCATTCCGCACACACCCTTACTTCTGTTCCATATGACACACACAGATAAACACTGTATTTCTCCCAGAGCTTTTATGGGGAGTGCGGGCTAGAGGGGAGACTTGGACCCAGGACTCCTGTGTTGTCTGTTACAAGGTTGAGAGTTGAGGAGGGGAGAGGAGAACAAGCTAGGAACTAGGACTATTGCGTTGTTTGTGAAGGGAGTGCAGCCTCCTGGATTAAAGTGGGGTGGAGAGGCTGGAAGCCAGGAGTCCTGAGTTCTCTGTTAAAGGGTTGGAACCAAGTAGATTAGACAGGGAGAAGTGGCGGGAGCCAGGACTCCTAAGTTCTCTCTTTCTTAAAGAGGAAATGGAAGGGGTGAGGGGCTAGTTTACGCCCTCCTGTCCCCAGCTTCAGTGTTGCCCCCAACCTGCAGAGGAAGAGGATTGGGGCTGAAAGACGAAGGTGAAGTGTGGGTGCATGGAGCCTAAGTTGTAAGTGAGCACAATAAGACATGGTAGCAGTAAAGACTGTACAATGTCTTTACTGCTACCATGGTACGAACGTTAAGGCAGGAGCCGTAACTTGCAGTTTCCATGTTTTTAGTGCATGATTGAATTTGCAAGAGCCTTAACTCTTCTTGTAAACTGGAGGTTTTTTTAACTATGGAATATATATTTATTCCTAGTCTATATTTGCTCACCTTGCAGTTCTGACTTTTTATAGGATTGAGGAAGGTCCCTGTGGTGCCAAAATACTGTCATTTTTACTATTTCTTTTTGGAGTAAACCATCATTTTAAAGAAATATTTGCTCAAGAAACCATTGCTTGCTACTAATATTACCATGCTCTCTTAAATTTCTTTTAGTGAAGCTTGCAATGGAGTCAAAGTAACTCTGGAAATATCTGCAATGCTTCTGTCTCCTTGATCCCATTCAGCTGGCTTTTAGGTTCTATGGCTTCATTTGATACTGACATTGGGCAAAAACAAGTAGTTTATGATGATTCTTGTTGACCTCTAGCTCCCTTTGACAGAAAGCATTGATTGTGAGGTGGCTGATATTGGCAGGAATGGATGGGGGCATTCTTCACTGGTTCTATTCTTTCACCTTATAGAACCTTGAAGTCTATTGATTCTACAACTTTATTCTGTTGCCCTACTTATATACTGTGTATATGCCGTCACTGGAACTGTAGTGTCACTAATAAACATCTAGAGTGCCATGTTGGTCACAAACGTAAGAGAGCCAAAATTGGCATTGTCCTGGCTTTTACTGAACCAACTTCAACTGGTGAGACATGCAAGCTTTTGGGTCCTACAGGAACCTTCCCTAGGCAAGAAAAATGTCAGAACTATAGGGAAAACACCATTAGCATTTCAAACGTTTGATTATTGGTTTCCCTTCATTGTATTTAAGTGTTTGAAATGCCAGTTACTTTTCCCTTAACAGCTCTCCCAAGTGATGATCCATTTTATATATATATATATATATATATATATATATATATATATATATATATATATACATACATACACACACACACACACACACCTACCTATCCTGCATTGCTTGGTCTATAGGAAGGGTGGGGAATCTCAGGCCCAGGGTCCAAACGCAGCCCGCAGCAAGTTTTTATATGGCCCCCTTCCAATTCCTGGATCTGGCCCTTAGATTCAGTTCCTGCCTCCAACCACTGAAAAACTGAGCTCAGGACAAGGAAACAGAGATGAGGGCATGTACACAAGGATAGGGGGCAGTTTGATGGCACAAATCCATGATCTGGGCCTTCCTTTTCTTGAGTGCACTCCTTAAGCATCCCCACCCCCAACTTCTATGCAGCCCTCAGAGCTTGTACTAATTTTCAAAGTGGCCCCCATGAGAGAAAAGGTTTCCTACCCTTGGTCTATAGTTTTAACTTTTCATTTTCCTGAAGAAGGGCCAAAAACTCTAATTCTTTCACCAGTAGAAGTTGGTTCACTAAAAATATCTGATTTTATAAACGTTTTCCAGTTATATTGCTGTTGGATTTGGCTGGTGGAGCATGACTCAGTATCTTGCCCTGGTCTGTGTTACAAGAGGAAGAATGGTTTGTATCTCAGCTAAGATAGTGCTTGAATTTACATCCGCCCGCCCCCGTGCTGTGCCCAGGGCCCTGCCCCATGATGGGCAGCCATGGTGTCCAGCCGTAGTCGACCTGATCCGGGCCAATGGGAACAGATGTGTGAACACGCACTGGCCTGCTTTGCCTTGATTGGGTTGGCGCTAGCTTGGGCCATTTGCCGAGGTGAGAGCCCAGGCTAGCTGCCAACACACCCGGGATCAGTTCGAGCGAACATCTTGGGTCCCGATAACAAATGTGACCGTGGCCTGCGGTCCAAAGTGGGTTATTGTCACATTTGTTTTCACCCAGTGTTTCTCAGTTGTGAGAGTTTGATTGCTTGTTGTTACTCTAGTTCTTGTCTTCCCAGATCACCAACATCCTCTGGATGTCCAACAAATAGCAGAGGCCACAAAAGATGATTCTTTTGAAGATGTTCTTTTCTTCAAATGTGAACCTGATGACAGAGCTCCAAACCTTTTCTATCTTGCCATTGTATAGTCATACACTCTGAATGGGGTTATTAAGATTATTATTAACCTCTGAATGTGGTTATTAAGATTATCTACACATGTTCTTTTCTTCAAACGTGAACCTGATGACAGAGATCCAAACCTTTTCTATCTTGCCATTGTATTTGTATAGTCATATACACTCTGAATGGGGTTATTAATACATACCATTTGAAAGACTCAGTTGAAGGTATTTTCTGTAAGGATTTCTACCCAACTGTGGTGTAGGATCTGTGCTAGTTTCCAGCTTATTGCTGACTACAATATCTGATTGCTGTTTTTTATAGATAAAAAAACTGTAACTGGGTTTGACCTTGATTATCTTTTATATGAACAGAATAAACTGAATTTACAAAATATGGAAGGTGAGTTCATTTTTTGCACGAAACGGAGGACCTTAAATTCAAGGTATATAAGCCACTTGATAAACTCTCCTAGTACTGTTAGGAGCTAGGGAAGAGTCTTAAAACATATAATTGGTTCTCACTTAAAAAACAAAGAAACCAAAACGCAGCCACCATTCTAAGCAGAATAAAACTGGGACATACAAGTTCAATTTAAAATATGCATGCTTTCTACCATGGATTTTTCTAATGAAAAACAAGTCTTGCCCAGTTTTTGCTCAAGGCTTTTAAAAATAATTGTAGATAACAGCTGTAGATTATCCTGTAGAAATCACATCCAGATGATCACCATGGGTGTTAACACACAGAAAGGGAGCACGTTGGATCCCAGAGCTTCTCCGCGTCCCCCCTCCTGCAGCTGCCTCACGTGGGTTCTGCAAGGACCACGGCAGATGGGATGGCAGTTCCCCAGGCCAGGGTCCACCCGTGCACCAGCCCCCCCTCAACCATAGAGTTGCAGTTTCTCCTGTGACTGCTCTAAACCATGACTCTATGGTGGAGAATGTGGCCTGCCCCCTACGCCACATCAGATGGGAGGTGGACCCAGGGCAGCACAAAGCCATGGTTCAGGCCAGTTATTCCACATGGCGTGTCCCACATTTCTGGGGATGATACCATGTGGAGCTGCCCTGGCCCAAACTGGGGCAAATATCTGACAGTTGCTCTTCACATGGGCAGGTAAATCCAGGACGAAGGGGGACCAATAAGGGCAATGTCTCATCCATTAACACTTCATAACTCCACATTTCTATCACTAGTATATTGAATGGGAACTGAGGAAACCTTTCACTTCAAAAGCAACACTAATCTTCCCTGATCAATTAAAAAATTTGTAACATACTAAGTAGCCAGACAGACTTTCTTCCACACACCTTACAGTGATGCATTTTAGCATTTGGACATAAGGAATACATTATAGTAGGAAACCATTCCCATTTTCTGTCCTATTGAACCAGAAACACCGACTATCATCTACCATAGTTGATAGTTCTATTTATTTATTCAAATTTATACCAACTCTATAGAGTAGCACAAGTAAACAACAAAAATCTGTGCTGCACCTTTTATCTGCAAGGAGGATTTTTTTCCAGTATTCTACACCTGTTCCACATTAAAAAAAACAACAACAACTTTCTATCTGCAACAGTATGTCAGCCAGTGTAGACACCTGATTCTCTTGTTTGGTAAGTAAATATAATTTATTTTAAGGGAACATTCCTTATGTCAGAAAATAACAGCTCCACATTCTAAGAGGGTGAATTTTGTTCTTAAGCAAAACTTGGTCTTTTTTCTGGAGAAGGAATAAAAAGTGCCATAATAGGAAAAATCTACATCTCCTTGTTAAAAGGCTAAAAGCTAAGATGCTGAACTATAAAGTGTTTGGACTTGCCATAAAAATTTGCTTCAATTGAAATTATATTATAAATGAAAACTTTAATGTAGACCAAGATATTTGATGTCAAATATTCATGTGAAATGAATCAAAACAGCATAATAAATCCTTACATCAGTTTATATGGCTAATGGCCAGATCTTTAAGTGACATAGTACCTGATGCCACATGTTGTACCTTTTCATTGGGTTCTAAAGGAGACCCTGTATTGGTTTTGATAAACATGTCCCACTTTATTCTGAATCCAGAAAATGATGGAACTTCATTTTTGCTCCAGAAATGGAAGTTAATACACGGGACATAGGTTGAATTTTTTTTCAAATATATATATAAGAAACTTAACAAAAATGGAAACATTTCAAATATATTTGTAACAAGAAAACAAATTTATTGATTTTAAAAGACAAGACACAATTTTGTTTTGAAAAACACAAGAAAGCTAGCCTGAGTTCAAGTCTGAAATATTCAGAAAAATCCTACTATCTTTAGTATGTTCCAGTCATTTGTTTAAACAACACACTAAAAGTTAATATATATTTTTATAATTATAAAAGTTCCCCAGTTATTGTACAGTACACAATACAAATTGCCCACAAACTATTATTTAGCTCCTGCCAATTTTGAAAGGACATGATATACTAAAAGATTTAGCAATTCTCACAAAAATCACATCAGGAAATACGTATTTACAAAATCAAATACATTATACAAAAAACCCATCACGTTATTTTGTAAAGATGTTTTCTTTAAATAATTAAAAAGTATATTCAACCGTAATCCAAAAACTGGAAAAGAACATTACATTATCTCACACATACAATCTACAAAAAAAGTTGCTTACCTCATTTACATTATATATTCAGTCAACTGGAAAATAGAAGTTCAAATATCTCCTAGCATTCCTGTGTTTCTGTGCTTGTGGGACTGAATAGCATAATCTGCCACTTACTAAGTGAAATTGAAACGATGGCACTTAAAAAAATACAATATAAAATAAACACAAAAAAATAAGTCACCAAGAAGGTAAGAAAGCCCTGAGTGATAATAAAATTACTGATTGGTAAGCACTAAAAATTAACCTAATTAAAGTTTACCACCTCAGGCACAAATTTTCAAGTTTTCTAAAGGCACTCACTTAACGTTTCTTTTACAGCCTCACTGCTTAGTGCTTACTACTGTAAATCCAAATTTCTGATGAAGATGAGTGGGGGAAAGAGAGAAATTTACTTTGGTACAAAATGAACTTTTATTTTCAACCAGCAAATCTTTAAAATGTGTTTATTACATTATCTTAAAGTTTTACTTAATGTTGCTATAAAAGGCCATCACCTTCATATTTTATTAAAATGAAATTTACTTGAGACCAATTTAGTAACCAGTGCAAGAAAATCTCATGTTGCCTCTAATGGGTCATTTTCTTGAATACCGCAGTAAATGTGAGGTTGTTCCTCCAAATAAACCTCTGACAATTAAAAAAATTGTTTTAAAGTAAAATTCACCCCTTTGTTGTATCTCCATGCATGGCTGTATCCACCTTCTAAGCTCAACAATAATGCTAAAGGATTCAGAAAAAAATATTCCCAAATCAGGATAGCGCACTTATTAACTTGCTTAGGGTTTTTCCTAACCAGGGTCTACGTCCTCAATCCAATGTCACTGAAGTCAGTAGGCATCACTACATTGGCTTCAACAGGAATTGGGTCAGGGCCAGAGTGAGGCTTGTCTGGTGAATAGTATTTTGTATTAGGCGCTAGGGAGAGCTTCATCTTTAATAATCAATGTAACTGAACATTTCTTACCAAATATTTCATTACTCAGGGCTTCCAATGCCAACATCATAATTTATTTATTTTTTAAATGAAAAAGAACCAAAATTAGAACAAAACTAAAGAGACAATTTAAAAAATAAAATAAAATAAAATAAAATAAGGCATATTATATATTACTTCAAACAAAAACTAGGCAGTCACTTTGTAAGTGGCTTTTACTATTTGTTAAGTAAAATTGGTAAACTAAACTCAGGTCTACTGGCACATAAAATCACTAGCAGCAATGATCAAGGCATGCAAACTGAGAAGCATTTACAGTAAATCATAATGAATTAAAAAAACAGTAAAATTAAAACCCTTTGAGTATTGCATTTGTTTAAATAAATTACTCATGAATTTGCATTGTTTGACTGACTAAAAATAATGTTTAACATACTTGTACGTTAGTACTGATGTAATCCTACTAATCAGCTCTTTGCACTCAGGTAGACCAGTGCAATCACAGCTGCAGAAAATGCTGCTTATTGGTTTTTTTATTGCATGGAACCGGTGTGCTAGAACTGTCCCTAGAAAAATATCTTCTGTACTCTTATACAATGTGACATTTAGAATCATATTTTTAAGTTTCTGTCCACTTCTAAATTTGTTCCCTCATTTTTGTGTGCACACTTTTTAAAACAGAGCTAATGGTGGTTTTCTGCATCCTAAAATGCAGGTGCATAATTATAGGCCTTTTCTGAAATTCTGATCCTCCATTAGAAATATCCAAAATTGTACTCATTGATGAACCTAGTGCTTTCACTTTCTTGTTATCCATTTGTAATTTTATACTGAATATAATTATGTATCTTGTGCAACTATTTAGAAAAATGCTTGTGCTAAAAATTTAACTATAAACATCCCACGAGTCCTGCAAAATTAACCATTACTTAATAAGATGGTTTTTCATCACAATGCTTTCTATTTTAAGTAATTCAATGTTTCTAATGAGAGTTTTATAATCATTTAAATTTTTTTGCTTCTTTTCTTGAAGACTACCTTTTAAACGTGTTTTAGGAAATTTACAACTAATGCCCACAGGAATACATGTTTGTCTGCTATTCTAAATATGTTGTGATTATAAAACTAAGGCTCTAATTCCTGGTCTGCTAGTGTAGGGCTTCAGCTCAGTAGGGCTGGAGCCACCAGAGCATTTTGAGGACTGGGCTGTAACAGTTGAAATACTAGGACAGAGATAGATGGCAGTGAATATTTATCCTAAATGTATCAAATATTCTTCACCAAAATCAAAAGCTTGTATGGTAAGCAAGTATTTAAAACATTTGTCACAATATAATCTAAAACCAAGATGTATAGGGTATCGTCAGTAGACAATTCTAAATAATTGATAATTACCTGAAAAGCTTTTGTCCTCATCATGTGGCTGACTTACAATGCTCAAAGGGTTAATGCAAGGCATTACATCAAATGAATTTTCTAATACTAGAACTAAGCACTGTGTTTATGCTTCTATTCCAGTTTTTTAAAATCACCCAACAAACTAGCAAGGATAATAGAATTCCATTCACTGACATGTTTTAACCATATACACAGAGGCTGTCCTGTTCTTCAGGGATGAGGGCCCAATTTTCAGGAACTAGTACTGCTCTCCCAACACTAGTGTTTCAAATTCTGGAATTACTGTCATGTATACGTTAACAAAAAATCAGTATCAAAAACTTCTTATTCATTAATTTCTCTTTTTTTGGCTACAAATGATCCCTTTGTTCTGTAAAAACACTTTGTAAATGAAACTAGACTGCAGTCCATTTTAAATTAATATATCTGTGGGGTTTTGTTTTTTTTAAAACAGTGCAGATGATGCCTAGTGGGAGCTACAAAGATATCAAGTCTTTTACTGAAAATAATTTGAGCACAGCAAGGTTTCAGATGCTTAAAAATACCTCGTTTTAAATTAAACAAATTGTATATAGATCTATACATTCCTGAATGACAGTACACCAGTACTTCATCAATTTTTACCCATTGGTGAACAAAAGGCAGTAATGTTGCACACCGGTTATTTTTAAAAGGTAACCAATTTAAAAACTAATCTCACTTTTCATACTACGGTACAAAAATAAGCACAAAAGAAAAAGCAGGTTTAAAAGACAGTAAAAACTTTTATACTAGTTTAACAATGACAAAGTACCAACCACTTTGCATACATAAAGAACTTAAGAAAATTGGGCCCTGTGTTCTGAGAAAGTGGTTCAACAATATTTCCCTGCATTGCTCACTGCATTACACGTGCGGAAGATAGAAGTCTTAATTTGCTAAAATGATTCCTCTGAAATCAGTGAAAGTCAACTAGGCCCACTACTCTGCAACATGAAGCCAATAGATGAATTGCTGTGCTCTGATGATACCTCACTGGGTGATTTCAGACGTTACGAGATCACAGTGAACCACGGTGAATACCCACCTGTGGTCACTGTGCCTCGAACGTCTGTTTGGTGGCCGCCAGATGTTCGCCACGGTCAATCGGCACATGGGGTCAATTTCAACAACGCTTCCCGGGCTCCCCGGGGGACTTTCCCGGGAAGTGTGGTGAAAGTGATCCCCGGCAGGGACTAAAAAAAAAATCACGTCTGGTCAGGTGCCACGGCCCGGGATCCCGAGCCATGGCAAATTTGGCCAGACGCTGTGGCCGCATTGGCCCCGCCGCCCGCCCGCCTCCCCAGAGGGTGGGCGGTGGGGAGCGTGGAGGGGGCAGGGCTGTGTGGCTGCCATATTCCCCGCCGGGATCCCCCGGCACGTCTGATAGGCGTGACGGGGTCATCCCCGCGGGGGATGAATGGGTTGTTTTCGGTACGGGGCCAACCGGCCTCGTAACGTCTGAAAACACCCACTGAAGTCAGGAGGGTTTAGCATGGGTGCAGCATTCTGATCGCAGGCTACCTGCTGCTTGACTGGGGCCATAGTATTTATATCTAGTTTTTTATTTAAAATAACTAACCACATCCCATATATTAATAAATAGAAATCCTGTGCAAAATTGATATATATAGTGTTTGATTTATTACCACTTTGTTTAAGGGAAAATGCAAATATACACAAGTAGCTACCAGCACCTTAATTCATTAAATGAGAGCTCTTGTATGAAAGTAGTGGATACATTTCTTTAAAATTGCCAGTAAAGTCCAATTATAAAAAATGGGAACACCGATTAAATTAATTGAACCTGTCATGGTTCTTACTTCTTTTAATAAATAACTTTTTTTTTTTCCAAATGCCCTACAGTTAAGAAGAACATTTGGCATTTTGGTTTTGGTTTCCAATATACAGCTTACTGTCATAATTTAAGTTTTTTTATTTCATTGGTTTCACTGCAGACATAAATATTGCTGTTGGATCATGATGTGAAATACATTCAATTTCTGTATTTAAATTTAAAAAAAATTTTTTTTTGCACAGTGGGAACAGTGAACAATTGGGGGAAAAAGTTGAATCGTGGAGTGTTTACAGGCCCTACCTCTTCTAGCCATCTAAATTTGTATGTTACAGTCATACTCTTCTCTCCACATGAACAAACCCAACATTAAAAAAGTAAAAGACAATAATAAGAAAATATTTAAAGTTTGCCAACACAAAAGATGAAACCAGAAAAACATCTGGTCTAGTACAGAACATCAGTCTACAGTATTGAAAAACCATGTTGAAAATTAATTTCTTTGTTTTTACATTTAATTTCACTTTAAGTGTAAACATTTCATAATGCACAATGAAAGGGAGTAAATGTTCATCACAGCTTTAGATTTTTTTTGGTGAGGGGTGCAGACATACTTTTTTATACAGAAAAAAAGACAGGACACATTTAGATGATATTTGGGTGAACAAAATCTATAATACAATATAATGTTAATGTTACTTTAAAAATAAATGTCTTGCAATTCCTTTACCCAGGCAAAACACCTATAACTTCAGTAGGAACTATGCTTACGTGGAGACTGCAGGACAGGGGCCCAAATTTTGTAAAATACAACTAAGCAATTAAAAACTTAAATTAAGAAAATTTAGTGGATCATTAAGTTTCCTGAAACATGAAAACCCTAGCATCAAACATGTATGTTATAAACATACTGATAATTTCACATGCTACTCAAGCATTTGTTAGGATAGGTCATTTTAAAGATCATTCTACAGATACTATATATGCCTAGGTCTAATAATCTCCTAAATTTTTATACAGACCTTGTTATTAAGTCTGTGAAGCCTTTTTGTGCTTTCCTTCATTTTTGGCTTTTTTTTGCTTTCTTATTTTCACTATGTAAGGAAACTCGGTATCTAGTTTCAAAATAATAACATTTTAAAATTAACTGGATATACCTTTGACATGTCAATTAAAAAGAGATGTACATGACATATGTTATGATAGCATTAAACATAGTAGCAGACTGACACCCCATCACACACAAAAATTGAAAATATGTGCTGCATTAAGAACCTGCTTATTTTGTTTACTTTCTAAAATTAAAAGTAGACAAGGATTTAGAAAATATATATTCATGCTTGGGAGTGGGCTAACCTACTTTGTTATCTGAAGTTGGTATTAAAGCTAGTTTTCTGCTTTCCAAACCCCCAAGCATATCTGATTTGTAATAAAGTGAAATTCAGCTATAAACAAGAAAAAATAGGTTTATTGTAATTCTAAGAGGGATATTAAAACCATCTAATAATAAAAAATTCCTTTATCTTTTGAAGAATATGTAACCTGCCCTTACTGCTTAGGGAAATTGAAAAAGACAGGCACGCCTTGTTATGGATTTAAGAGTTATTAATAACAAAAAAGTACTAAACCTTAGCTTTAGTTCTGTTTAAGGCACCATGTAATAGCCGAGGTACAATGATCCCTGATGTACATTCTTAAATGGCAATGGTCCATCTAGCCACCTATTCAAATCCTACACAACTGGGAATAAGTACAAGTGAGGTGTGCCAGTTACACTGCCTTATTTAATTTTTGTAAAAATTTAAATTCACTTACTTTAAAAACCAAATACTATTGAAGGAAATATGATGCAGGTTGCTACATTCCTTGCATTCTATAAATTATCTTTAATAAGAGCAGCAGATTGAACTACTAGTAGGAAAAGACCTGGAATAGAAGAAAGTCATCCAAACAGAATGGTTTCCAGTATGTCCAGTTCAGCATAAGTAGCACGTACGTTTAAAAAAAAAAAAAAATTAAAAAAATCAAGTCACTTCTTTTTTCAGCTTTAGTATTTAACTTCTATAGTCCCACTTAACAGCAGAAAGCATCTGTGCAGTGGTCCCATTTTTATAATCAGTAGTCTTCAAACAGAGGAATTGGTATGCAAATAATATCTACAACTGATACTTTTAAAGGAAGCTTGCATTGTTGTGATGGTCTTATAATTACGTACATTTACTACGTACACATTTCCACATTCTGTTATAACTCATTTATCCTGCACTCATGAATGCAGCTCTTCCTCAGAGAAAGAAACAGTTGACCTTCCCAATCAATCCTCCAGCGTTATAATAAAAATTCTAAGTATTTCCCCCACACACTCCAAAAAGTTATCAAAATAGTGTCTTCTAGTTCTGTCCAATGAAAAGCACCTTTTAATAATAAATTTGATGCATCTGCTGTCAAATGAGTATGCTTCCAGTGTAAATAAAAAAAATCTTGATATTTCAGAGTGCATTTAATTAAAAACCTATGTATATGAAATCATCACCATTACTAACAATTAACATTAATTTTTTTAAAAAAACAATGAAAAATTAAATTAATTAAAAGAGAACAAGTAAACATTACCATTAAGCTTTGCAAAACCTTTCTTGACACTTGAAGCTAAGAAAACTTTTAATATTGAGCGGCCAATGTGAAATGATTGGATTTACCAATTTAAAAACAAAAAAACAGATCTGGCAAAATACATACACCCATTCCATTTCACAACTCCAATAAAGGTAATGTTCAGCACAGCTAACGTTTAACAACAGTCAACCTTCAGATTCATTCTCTTTTTCATGGTAAACCCAATATAAACAGGGCTAACGTAATCTGAAAAAAAAACTTTAATATTTGTTAGACTGCTGTATATGTATTTCCAGTAGTACTGCATTGTCTGATAGTCTGAGTAGTTGTTACAATGTGCTCATTGTGAAGTGGGTTCAGGAGGTTCTGCTGTACTCCACTTTCAAGTACTGGCTGCATGCAGCCCACCTGGAATGCCTGGTTTAGCTCTGTTTTCTCTCTCTTGGCTTGTGGCTCTCCAGATTCATCCAGGTCTTCATCTATTTCACTTTCAACTTCACTGCCGTCATCTGCACAAACAAACAAATAACTATGAAACTAGCACAGAAGGGGGGTGGGGAGAATTTAAATACCAGAAATTAGAAAGGGCCTTTATCCTTGTGGAGGATGAAAATTGAGATTGTACTAAGAGAAAATTAAATACATAATGCAAAATAAATGTTTACAGTGAAATTTCAAGCTTTGATAAACATATCTGCACATTGTTAATATAATCCAATCTCTTTCTTGTTTCAGTTTTTTTACAAAAATATCAATAGCAAACAATAATTTTCACTTTAATAGTATCTTTCAAAAGCAGAGCTCAATAAAAAAGCATAATTTCTCTCATTCATATGCAGAAAGTAAGGTGAAAAAAAGTTAAGTGCCTTTCTCAAGAATACACAGCAAGCCCAGCAAGGAAAAGCACTAAACAGGGCCCTTCTTGATGATTTTTAGTTCCATGCTTAGTCATGGGATGTAAAAATATAAGGGCCAATCCTAAACCCACATGCATACATGTGCGCCTATGGGTGATTTCAGAAGTGATGTGGTGAATGTCCACCACAGTCAACCTCAGTCAAATGCGGTGTGTGTGTGTATGTGTGAAAGTGCCGTGCATGTCTGTTTGCTGGCATCCAGATGTTCACCACAGTCAAATGCGGCCCGGGGTGAAGCTAACCACGCTTCGTGAGGTCGGGAGGAGGTCCAGAAGTGTGGTGAATGGTCACCACGGTAGGAGTGAATGAAAAGTAACTTCTGAACGGAAACCTGCAGCTGCGGTGGAAGGAATTGACCCCAGCTGCGGTGCATTCTGGGGCTCAAACCACGGTCCACGTCTCCACTGCATGTCTGTTGTGTTCCCCCGGCCCATGTTCTCTCTGATTGCCCCCGGTCATGATCCTGTCACTTCTTTTGGGGCCGCACATGTCACCACAGCCCGCAGTGAATCCGTTCACACTGGGGTGGGATTCACTGTGGTGAATTGGAACGCGTCACTTCTGAAATCACCCACAGTCTCCATAGCGAGGGTGCATGTGAAAAGTGTTTGACAAACGTAATGCCCAACTCTGCAGTCCTGACTCGCCTAAAATCCCCATGGTTTATTTATGGACATAAGAGTTTCTTCATCTACTGTTTTAAATGCAGCCAATTCTGTGGTGAAATTTTGGATGTCTCCAATGTGTAAATAAGTAGCCCTTTCAAAAAAAATTCTTACAAGAGGAAATATCTATACTAAAATAATTTTTTTACATATTGAAAAATACCTCGGTTGTTTACTAACCTTTATCCATATTTCCCGGGTACACATCATTTAAATCACCAAACTGCAGAAAAAACAAATATATTCAGTATAACGCATAATTATTTTTACCATACATCTTTTCATAGTAGGAAAATCCTCTAATTCAAAGCTAACCATCTAGTTAACCACACTGACAGTACCACAGAAGCTGCAACCATAGCAAACTTTATGGTGCAAAGAGCTCCTTCACACAAATGGACTGCTAACTATGACACTGCCCAGTATACTTAAAATTATAAGACTGGAGGCTGGAAAAGACTCAAAGGATCATCAAAACCAAATCTATGCACCAAGACAGGATTAACTAGATATAAATAATCCCCAACTAATATTTGTCCCACATCCAGCCTCCTCTTAAAAACCTCCAATGAAGGAGATTCTAAAATTTCACATGGCAACTTGTTGCATTGCCCAATAGTTCTTTTTCTTAAAAAAAATATCATCTGATTTTCTGCAATTTATACACATTCCTCCATGTCCTTTTTTCATGGACAATAATAATTATTATTATTTTTATAGTGCCAGCAACGTACCTGTCACTGTACAATCATTGGGTGGAAACAAAAGAGCAGACAGCCTGCTGGAGTCCGTATTCAGTCCCCATATAGCCACAACTTATCTGCCACCCACAAGTTTAGTGTGTAGACCTTAATATAAATGGGCAGCTCCTGCATATAGTTCTTGTGCCTGCGGGTAGCCCCTATTCACCCACAATTCACAGGTTTAGCCTAAGTAACCGAACAGCTGGGCAGGCATTCTTCCCTGCTGCACTCTGCCCACCAACCCCATTCCCACAGTGAACTATGGGAAGAAGAAGCCACCCAGCTGTTTCTTCCTTCTGGGTTATTATGACTCCAGGAGGGTATGTGGCCAACAGTGGCCAATAATACCTATTTGAGCTGTTTAAAGCATTTGGCGCATGGGCTGCACAGTTCGAAGGAGTTTGATGCTGCAAGTATTTGGCACGTCGTGTATAGAGTTCAAGAGGTTCAAGAAGCTACAGTTCATGGACACCGGGACTGCAGCCATGGATCCTGAGACCTTGAGGGTTGCGCTCCAGGTCCTCAATACCATAACAGAGCAGAACCCACAAACGATCCATTCTTGGATGAGCAAGATTGTAAGGCACAGATGGACTCTCGTTTAAGCGGTGGCTGGGGTATCAGAAGTTGGAGGCGGTTCCAGCGCTGTAGACTTCACCTCCTCAGGGGACAATGGACCATGCTGGGGAGCATGGAAGTCCTGCAAGTGACACTGAGATGTGTCCACTTGCCCATGCTATATGCCTGGATGCACCCTCTAAGAGGCTGGTTCGAGTGAAGGAGAAAAGCTCAGACTGGTCAGAGAACATGCTGTCCTTGTAGGGAGACACTAAGCGGGTGGAAAACTTCAGGATGCCCAGTCACCTTGTCCACCAGAAAGCCGAGCTCCTCAGGCCATGACTGGAGAAAGAAAACACAATGATGTGGGAGCCCATCCCTGTGGAGAAGCACATGGCCATCGCAATACAGAAGCTTGCTGCTCCAGACTCCTGCTGCTCTGTCATCCAGTAATTTGGTGTGGGAACTGCCACAGCGGGTGCCATCCTTGCTGAGGTTTGCATGGCGATAGTGTCACTGCTGCCCTGATCAGGTGGCGCAGTTGGCTGACCCTATGGAGGTACTGGAGAGCTTTTGGAGGAAGTGGTTCCCCAACTTTATTGGGGAAATCGATGACATCCATATCACCATCATATGCCCACTCAACAGCAAAGATGACTCACTCAACCTCAAGGGGTTCTCCTCTGTGATTCTCCAAACTGTGGTGGTCATGGAAGATGCATTAACACCTGCATATTCTGCCAGTCCCACTTCTTCGGGTGTATGTATGGACTTTGGACCCTCCATGCAAACATGCATTAAAGTGGTGCTCATGCAGCCTGTGGTTCTGGGGGACCTTGCCTATCCACTCAAGCTGTGGTTCATGAAGGCATAAAGTGTTGCTCACACCCTGGAGCAAATTTACTTTCAACAGCAACTCAGCACCACCTGCTCCGTTGTTGAGAGAGTCTTCGGGTTTTTAAAGTAGCAGTGGAGATTAACTGCAGCTAGAACTGATTTCAAACTAGACACTGCGCCACTTCTAATTACTACCACCTGTGTTCTGCATTACATTTGCGAGACTGACAGGGTGGTGTTGGTGAACACCAGACGGGCCAGTGAAGTCCGGCGAGCTAGTGCCCTTTTTCAGGAACCATTCAGAGACCTGGAGGGCTTTGCATCTTCCATGAGTTCAGTTCTTGTATGAGCTTCCTCTTCATGTAAACACAAGAAAATAGTGATTACAGATTACTGTTAAGGCTATAAGACTGAATAAAAATAAATTATTTTATTGTTAATATTTTAAATAGAACATTTATTAAAATTTTAATTTTATTAAAACTGTATTTAAAATAAGAAAAAATATTTTATTTTAGAGAAATAGTTTATTTTTGACAAAATTTTATTTTATAAAAATTATCTTATTTCAGAAAAAATAATTACTTCCTAGACTTGATTTTTTTCATGTGTTGCCCTAAGCAGAAAGGAGAAGCTTGTGCTCTGCGATCTGCGGAGCTGCAGCTTGTGGTTCTGCTGGGCGCTTGTGGCAGTGGGTTCCGTTCAGACCTGTTGCACCGGCTGATCTATCAAGGCAACAAAGAATGCCATTACTCCCATCTGTGCCGTGCCACCCCGTCCTGGTATTTCAGACCTGTCTGCCCAATTTTCAGCCCTCCATCTGCCCAAAGGGAAACAGGAATGAGTACCCATGTGGCTGCTGGAGTGGTTGCTGCGGTGCAATCCCAGCACCAAGTGTTTTTCCCTGAGGATGCCATTTTGGTTCCCCTGATGCCATTTTGGCTTCCACCCCTACACCAGGCAGAAGGGAAGTGGGAATGAATACCTGGGCTATGTGGTTGGATGGGGCATTTCCTGCAGTGGGATACCAGCGCCACATGGTTCTCCTCCTGTCATTTGCGCCAGCCCCTCTCCCTCAGCCACGATAACCTGGCTGCTATTTTGGCTCCCCCTCCTACCATGGTGCCTTCCCCCATCCCCACCAGCCCATGGACCAGATCACTATAAAGAAACCCCCACTATTCATATCATTCTCCCATCACCACCCCAGCCATCATTTCAGTTTCCTCTTTCCACTGCCATGACAGCCTGCGGGCCCGCCATAGTATCTTCCCTTCCACTCTCACATATACCTTTCCTATCCTGTAGAGTTGTTTCCTAATGATTTTCCTGCTTCTCTGCCTTATTCTCCTGGCCACCTGGCAACACAGTAAACAATTCACAGCATGGTTCGATAACAATAAATGAAAGCCTTTGAGTAAACTTGAACCCTCTCCCCAGGTGCATTTGCTTACCGTTCTCCTCGGCCAGGAAACAGAACTTCACTGAAGGTAGGCTCTCAAACTGGCTGTCGACCTGGAGCTGTGTGAGACATGGTGTCTGTGTCCACTTCGAACAGTGCTGGCTCTGGGGTGGCGACAGGCATGGAAAGATGTCCGCCAGTGGTTGTGACTTCCATGCTGGGAGTAGGAGCGGATGCAGTGGGAAAATGGCATGTTGAGAATGGTGCAGTGGGTTTTAAGGTGCTAGTGAGAGCAAGAGCGGAGAAAGGGTCCGGAAGCGGTTGCTCCATGGAATGCTCTGGGCTTTCGGCCACGACTTTATGGTGCTGCTGGACTTGTATGCGGGCACGGCTGCATGCAACAGACAGGCCGTGGACACATGGGTGCGCATTAACCTGGATTAGCCCGCACTGTAGGCCCGCAATCTCCTTGAAAATGCTTTAAGTGTTCGGTGAGTGATGGCCAAGTAGCAAGTGCAGGTTAACATCTAACGGTCACCTAATAAATGAGCAGGTGAATGCATGGCAGGTGCGGGCTAACATCTCATTTGTTTTCACCCATTAATTTGAGACAGGTTCCTATCCCAAGGGGCTTACAGTCTAGGAAAATAATTAACTGTTTTGGTCTTGCCCAAACTCCTGGAGAACCCACTCTTAACTGTTTGTCTTTAAGAGGAGTGTCAGTTCCTCTTATCCTTTGGTAAGGAAAACTCATTGAGTTACACCTACTCCTGAATTATGAATACTAGAAATTCCTCAAATAGTTTCTTTGAAGGCACTCTGCATCTTGTGAAATCTGGACATAGTGCCACAGACAACAGACACGAATGTAGTTACTTCATAGCAACACCATATTTTTAAAATATATTTATACTATATATTTTATATTTATTTATATATTAATAATATATAAATATATATTATATATTTATAATATATAAATATTTCATATTTATATAAATAATTATTTATATTTTAATCTTTGGACTTACACTGAATTGACTTAAGACCAGATTTAAGCCCCCATGACAGGGAAGATTTTCAAACTGAGGCCCAATCTGACATAGAACACTAAATAATTGAAACAGATTCATTGTTTTTTCTTAAATGAGCATGCTAGGTTCATTTCCACAGAAGGGTACTGAATTGGTGTGCTTTTTGCTGAAGGAAAGGGACACATCAGAGATCCCACCCCGTTCTTCTGAGCACATCTGGGGTAGTTTTCAGGATAGCGCTCCAGTGTTTCTGTTTTGTGTAAACAAGCCCTGGACCGTGATGCAGCTCAGGGCTTTATCTATAGTGGTAGCTATTTGTATCCAAAAGTCAATTATTGTTTCTGCTCCCTATGGAACAGTGAAACTCTATCCCTGGGCAAATTCGCTGAGTCATTAATTCAAAAGCTTCAGATCAGAGGATTCCCGTGTGTGTGAGAGAAAGAAGAATGCAAAAAAGGTTTATTCTTGGCCAATAAATGTTTGGTATTACCCAAACTCTGAAGAACCCACTATTAACTGTTTGTTAAAATTTACAGCAAATCACAGATTTGAACCACCACCAAAAAATGATTGCTTATCCTGTTTCCAGTAGCTGCTTAGCTGTACTAGTACAAATGTGTCAAGTCTACACCCATAGTCTCGACTTTCTTCTAACTGACCAGCTTCAATCTGGCTTCCATCCTCTTTACTCAGCTGAGACTGCTCTTACCACAATCTTAAATGACCTTTCTCCTAGCCAAGTCTAAAGGCCTCTATTCCATTCTTTTCTTCCTCAGTCTGTCTGTCTGCCTTTGACACTGGGTGTTAACATTAACAGACAGCATGATAGCCCTCTATGGAAGGGTGTTTTCATGATTGTCTATTACATGGTCAGGATCACTCCCCACTCACGGCGTTGGTTCAGAGAACGTGGAGTCCACCGTGTGGGCTAATGCTGGCTAATGTGTACCCACTTGTTGGTGTGCTGTCTATTAGTTTGTGAAGGATTTTGTGTGTTTTTGGAGAGGAGTAAAGCAATGGATCACAGCTACTGTTGATGTGATAGGAAGTGGGTGGTTGTAGAGCAGAGTTGGGACTCATTTGGGTGTGAATTGATCGGTAAATCAGCTCAGATTGGATTTGAGCTTGGGAGATATTTTTCTCTCTCTGTGCAGCATCCCCCAATCACCCCTCCACCTCTAGCTCTCTGCCACAGGTCTTGCAAGAGAGGGAGCTGAGCTTCCTTAATTGCTAAAGTGACTTAGGAGGAGTGGAGGAAAATGAAAGTGTCTGGTTTCCCTGCCTCTTTGCTGTACTTTAGGGCATATCCTCCTCTCTACTTCCTCCAACCTTGTTTGTGTATTAGGTTCAGCACTCACAGCATGCGAATGAGCAGCGAACACCTAATACCCACCTAGTGTGGGCTATTGTCTCATTTGTTTTTTACCATCTGTTAACACCCACTGTTAACCACACCCTCTTCCTGAATTTCCTTTACTCCTTCAGCTTCCACAGCTCAGTTCTCAACTGGTTCTCTTCTTATCTTTCTAACTAGTCCTTCAGTGTCTCCCTTGTTGATACCTCCTTTGCCTCCCTTCCCCTCTCAGAATTCCCCAACGCTCTGTCCTTGCCTCCCTTCTCCCATTATACTCTATCCCTGGGCAAACTCACTGAATGTCACAGCTTTCAGTATTATGTCTGTTGATCACACCCACCTCACCCTCTCTCCACCCCCACTCTCTCCCCATCAGTTCAGTCTCTCATCACCAACTCTCTCCCTGACATCTTTGCTTGGATGTCTCACCATCAACTAAAGCTTAATATACCCAGGACTAAACTCATCTTTCCCCCTAAACCTTTGTCTCTTTCTTCCCTATCTATTTCCATTGATGGTGTCGCCATTTGTCCTGCCCCATTCATTTTTGATTCGCTTTGACCATGCTTCCTTACTGCTTCTCCTTTGCACATCAGATCTAGTCTGTTGCTAAGGCCTGTTGTTTTTTTCTGAATAACATTGCTAAACGGCCCTTCCTTACTGCTTCCACTGCCAAAACTAGTCCATGCTCTAGTTCTCTCGTGCCTTGACTACTACAACCTTGGCCTCCCTTGCTTTCGATTTGACCCCCTCACTTCTGTCCAACACTCCCCTGTTAATGTCATCCATCTAGCCAGCCACTTTGATCATGTTCAACCTCTACTCTGCTTCCTCCACTGGCTTCTGCTCCCCCTTCACATCTGGTACATGCTCCTTGTCTTCACCTTCAAAGCTCTTCGTGGCCTTGCTCCTACCTATCTTTCTGCCCTCATTTCCCATTATACTCCCACCCAGGAGCCTTGACCCTCCTCTGACACTACTTTCACCTGCCTCCAAGTCTCCTGCTGCCTAAACTGTTTTTGCCCATTCTCCCATGCTGCCCCTTACACCTGAAACTCCCTCCCTGAACACATTTTATCTGCTCTCTCCCTTCCACCCTTCAAATTCCTCCTGAAAGCCACCTCATTGCCAGGCTTTCCTTAGCTCCTCATTACTATTACTACAAATAATTTCTATAGCCAGTCATATGCAGCGCTGTACAGATCATCAAGGACAGTCCATACTCCAAGAAGCTCATTCCCACATGCCGCTCAGTGTTGATCCCTCTCTACTGTCCTTTCCATCAGGGTCTGCTTCTCCCCTGTAATTAAGCTAAACATGTGTACCTGCAATGTCTCACCTTTGTGAATGTATCCCTGTCTCTCCCTAGGCTCCTCTCCCTTGACTCTCCTAGATTGTAACCCCCTCGGGGCAGGGGCATGTCTCTAATTAATGATTGTTCAGTGCCAGGTACATTGCTAGCATTCAATATTACTACTACTATTTATTTATTTTTTTATTTTATTTTATTTAAAAAAATTTATACTACTAAAATAATCTTTGTTTTTGAGTGACCCACCCTGATCTATATAATTCCAATTCTGTAGTGTAGAGATAGGATCACTATCAACCAAATTCTTGAAATTAAAATGGATGCCATAATATATTTTAAAATGACACATCCAAGCATGAGCCACTAGTGTAAATAACTAAGTAAGAAAATAGAAGAGTAAGCAAATAACTACTGTATTTGGCAGATTGATCACTCTAAAGTGTTTCTGCATTAAAAAAATAAATCCAATTCTTGTTTCTTGGGGATTTTTAAAATAAAAGCTTTCTGCTGGCAAACAGAAGCATAAGCTAGTGTAGGTTGACCCAATGCACCCAATGGGTGAAGACATCTCCACTCTCACCAAGATCCAGTTTATCATTGTTTACACTAAGTACATATCACCAAAACTAAAATGAACTTCCTTTGCACTCCGCTCTGAGGAAGGGTATCTCAAGGGTAGGTCTCTTGCATTCTTCTAGGAACTGGAACTGAATTGGGCTGCTTCACACCCGTCTGTGTCTTTCCCCTCTCAGGTAAAGAACCGTATTCATTTCCTTTGCATTCAGCTCTGAGGGTGGCAGCCCTCAGACGATGCAAAAAGTCACTGGCCGTTTTGTGACCGTTTTGAGATCAGTTGGGCCTGGACTGCTACCCAGACAAAGCTGAGGCACCTGGCACCTCCTGCTAGGTATCCTTTCCTCCCCTCTCAACTTCCTTCTCCTACTATGTTGTCATCTTTCTCCGGCGTCCCGCTCCCTGCCATAAATTTCAATTCTTCCCCTATGTTCCTTGCTTCCCTTCTTCTTCCACCTCAACTCTTTCTCTCTCTGCTCCCCTCCTGGATTGTCCCTCCTCCTCTAGACCCTCTCAATACCTCCCAACTATCCTCCCCCACATCTTCTTTACTCTTTCCCCACCATTCCCAGTCCCCAATCCTTTCCCTCACTCCCACCCCCCAACCCCCTCATTCCCATCCCGTGTCTTCCCCTATACCTGCGCTCTCCTTCTCTTGCTCTTTGGAATTGCTGCTCCTCCATCAATAAAACTCCTTTTATTCATGACCTCTCTTCTCTTGCTCCCTCCAGCTCCTTGCCCTTGCCAAAACCTGGATTCTCCCTTGAAATACTGTGACTTCTGCTGCTCTCTCCTTCAGGAGCCTGACCTTCACCCACTTGCCCTGCTCTGAGGGCTGTGGTGGTGGTGGTGGCCTCCTGCTCTCTAAATTCTGCCAGTTTCAGCCTCTCACTGCTCCTCCCTCTCATTCTCCACCTTTGAGGTTAACTTCATTCACCTCTACTCCCCGCTCCACTTCTATGTATTTATTTATTTTTATTTACAAAATATTTTTATCCCACACCCTCCTGCAAATCGGCAGCTCAGGGCGGCGAACAGCATAAAAACACAATAATAAAAACATAATAAAATCATCGTAACTACAATATATAAAATATATACAATCGACACATAAAATAGCAGCTGGCAATAAAACCCCTCCCCATCCTACCCACCCGCTCCCCGAAGGCCTGGCGGAACAACCAGGTCTTACAACATCTGCAGAAAGAGGGGAGGTCAGGGGACAGACGGCCCTCCAATGGGACAGCATGTAGCTGTCATTTACTGTCCCCACCCCACCCCCCAGGTCCACTCTCCTCCTTCCTCTCTGAGTTTGACTCCAGGCTCACTTTCTTCCTCTCTGACAGTATTCCCACCCTCATCCTTGGGGACTTCAACATTCATGCTGATGTTTCCTCTCATCCTGCTACCTCCCACTTCCTCTCTTCCCTCTTCCTTTGACTTCCATCTCTGGACTCGCTACCCTATGCACCATGATGGTCCTTCCCTCGACCTTGAATTCTCAAAAAACTGCTCCATCTCCTATTTCTCTTTTGATGCTCTCCCCCTCTCTGACTACCATTTTACCTCATTCCAGACCTCCCACCCACCCCCTTTCTCTACCCCTATCTCTCACATGTTTTGTGACTTTCAATCTATTAACCCCCTGGACTTTGCCTTCTCTCTCACTAGTCTCCTCCACGACCTCCCCCGACTCTGCTGTCTCCACCTTCAACTCCCCTCTATCCTCTGCTCTAGACTCCCTTGCTTGCCTCATCTCCTGCCCTACTCGCCCCATTAATCCCCAACCCTAGCTCACCCCCTGCATCTACCACTTCCATTTCTGCTGAGTGCCTCTGGCAGAAATCTCATGACCATGCTGATTTTCTCCACTTTCTAAGTTCATCCTCTCTGCCCTCAGCTCTGCCATTTCCCTTGCGAAACTGCACTATTTTGCTGCCCGCATTGAATTGCATTCTTGCAACCCCCACCATCTCTTCTCTACCTTCAACTGTGTTCTCAAACCCCCATCCTCTCAATGCTCAGGATCTCTCATTTTTCACTAACAAGATTGATAAAATCTGCCAGTATGTTGCTTCCCACTCCTCTCCATCCCCCATTTGCTTCTCCCCCATCTTCTCCTCCTCTGTCTCACATCTTTCCATGAGCTTCCCTTGATGAGATCAACTTCCTTCTCTCCTCATCCAACCCCTCTACCTGTCCCCTTGACCGCTTCCCCTCCTGCCTTCTGACCTCTACTGCCCTGTCTCGCCATCTCTGCTGCACTTTGTTAGTCTCTCCCTCCGTACTGGCTTCTTTCAAGCATGCAACTGTCTCCCTTATTCTAAAGAAGTCTTCTCTTGACTCCTCTGACCCTTCCAATTACCATCCCATCTCTCTCCTTCCCTTTGCCTCCATGCTCCTAGTGTTTTCTACACCTGCTGTCTTGACTTCCTCTCTACCAACTCTACCCTTGACCCTCTCCAATCTGGCTTCCGTTCTCTCCACTCTATTTATTTATAAAAACTTGATACCCCGCCCCTCCTGACACAGCAGCTCAGGGCGGTTTACAATAGTCTCTACTGAGACTGCTCTTGCTAAAATCACTAATGATTTTCTCTTAGTTAAATTCAATCGCCTCTACTCCATTCTTGTCCTGCTTGATCTCTCTGCTGTCTTTTGTTGACCATTTGCTCCTTCTCGACTCGCTCGGCACCGTTGGTTTCCGGGATTTGATCCTTGACTGGTTCTCTTCCTACTTCTCTATCTACTCCTTCAGTGTATCTCTTGTTGGTACCTCCTCCACATCACTTCCCCTCCTCCTTGCGCAACATCGCTAAGATCCATGCTATCCTCTAGGGGTGGAACACCGGGGAGAATACCGGGTCTCCCAGGTACCGGAATCGGCATACCGGATTTTTAACATTGCGGCTATTGACTTTAATGGCCGCAATGTAAAAAATCCAGTACTGCAGTCAATGTTAAAAATTTGGTATGCCGGTACAGGTAAATATTGGATTTATCAGATTAAGTTGATACACCCAAATACCGGCAATATCGGAGAACCGATATTCCCACCCCTACTATCCTCTGTGTTTCCACTGCTAAAAGCCTAATCCATGTTCTGGTTATCTCTTGCCTTGACTATTGCAACCTCCTTCTCACTGGCTTTCCCCGCTCTCACCTTGCCCCCCTCTCATCTATTCAAAACACTGCTGCCAATCTCATCCACCTTGCCTACCGATTTGATCATGTGCAGTCTCTCCTCTCTACTGGCTTCCTCTGTCTGAACACTTTCAGCACAAGCTTCTTGTCTTTACATGCGAGGCTATCCATGGCCTTGCCCCCATCTCTCTACACTAGTCTCCCACTATGCTGCTGTCCGAAAGCTCTGCTCCTCCTCTACCATCACCCTTGTTTGCTCATCGCTCCGCTGCTCCTCAAAGTGTATTCTCCCTTGTTTGCCCCCCGTGCCTGGAACTCCCTTCCCGAACATATTTTCTCCTCTTCCTCCATCTCAGCCTTCAAATCCCTTCTGAAAACCTACCTCGTTTGTCAGGTCTTCCCTAGCTCCTCATCCCCTTAGTCCCCCTTCCTTCCCCGATGTAACTATGTAACTATGTTTGTTAAGCATATGTGCCTGCAACCTCATGCCTTCATGAATGTTCGCCCAGGCCTTTGGGGAGGGGGGGGAGGGGAGGGGGAGCGTTTTTTAGCTCCCCCACCTGATTTTGAGTTATTTATTATATATCTATGATATTAGCCCTGTTTTAATATTTTATTATTATTGTTATAAATTTTTAAATTGTTTTTATTGTATTTTATCTGTTGGAAGCCACCCCGGGCTGCTTTGCAGGAGGGACGGGGTATAAATTTATTAAATAAATAAATAAATAAATGTAGCTTCGTCTCACCCTCTGTTGCCCCCATTCCTTGTCTTCCTTCCCTTGTCTTAGATTCTAAGCCCCAGAGGCAGGGACCCATTTTCAATAGCTGTAAAGTACCAGGTACATTGCTTGCACTATATAAATACTTAATAATAATAAAAACCTCCACAATGAAAATGATTTGCTTTGTGCACATATTTCAAATGGAAAACAAAAGGGAACTTTAACGGTCCAATTCAGCAAATTCAGCATGGCAAAAATAATATAAAAGTAGAATTCAAATTTGGATTTTAAAAAAATTAATCTACCGTATTTATCAGGATCCTTGCCTGTCTTGAGTGAGAGATTCCTCTCAGTCGCAGAGTACAGAGAATACTCTCAGGATCAGTGATGTGCTGCCAGTATTTTAACAAGGAGATCCCATAAAATTTTTCCCTTCAGGCATTGACTACAACATGCATTGCTGTAGTTACAGTGCTCTAAATTCCTTATGAAAATACTGTGCACCAGCTCATAATTGGGTTTAAATGTTACTATAAAAAATCCACTGCACTGAGGGGGTTGGATTTGTTTCTGAGCACATCTCAAGAGAGCCTCATAAGAGGTGGTTCCCAAAATTTTGCCCATGTGGCCCCATTTTGTGATTTTGAATTGCATGACACCAGACAGTAAGGAAGATGTGTAAAGTATATCCATAGATAGCATGACCACACTTGGGGACCTGATCACAATTTGAAAACCTCTGCCCTAAAATGTTCCCCTGAAAGATGAAGGTCACTGGATGGAGGAAGTAGCTCTGACAAATAATCAGGCAATGGGTATGAGGGTTTGCCACCTGCTGCAAACTAAGCAAAACTATTTTTGGTCAACAGCAGCAGATCTCCGCTTTTCATATTTTAAAAATTATAAACATAAGAGGTTCTGCTGTAGTTAGCAAGCTTGTGCCTATGCAATTCTTCCTGAAGTCTGCTTGCTTATGCTAACTGATCCACAAGGAGCCCATGAAGTAACGTAACAGGTAGAAGAAGTGAGATTAGCACATAGTATGTGAAGGAATGAAAATGGCAGAAGCTGCAGCAGGGAGAGGATCCCCGGGACTAAAAGGCAGCACTCGTGGGCATTCAGGGGCCCTTTTGGAGTTATGGTGGGGCCTCACAAGCCTGAGTGGCAGCACATGGGGTCCTTGGGTCCCACTCAGGAACAGTCGTTTCCCGCAGGGCCCCACAAATTGAGGACCATAATTGTGACAACAGTTACACGAAAGGGGCGAACATGTAGCTGTACTGACAGCGGGCTCTGCAGTGCTGGAGCTTATGGCATGTGTGACTGGTGGGCTCCCCACTGGCAAAAATCTGTCCCCTAACAGACATGACTCAATCCATTCACTTTTGAGTGGGGAGTATCACATTTGTTAACACCCTTTATCAGTTATCCTAATGGCTCTTGAGCAGGATGGCTTTAGGGTGGGACAGTCAGGGCAACTGCGCAGGGTCCTGTTGGTTGGGGTGGGGGGGTGCCCTGCAGGAAGCAACGACCCTGGAATGAGACCCAGGAACCTCTTGTGTTGCAAATCAGGCTCGCCAGGGCCTGTAACCACTCCAAAAGCCCATTAAACCCCAGCACTGCTGGTCCTTAATCTCCTGAGGCAGTAGCAAGGCTCCAGGAGCCTGAAAAATGGCTAAAGAATGGCTTCCTGTGCCCTGTCTCTGCCCCTAGGGCAGCATGGTTATCCCTCCCCTGCTCTGCAGCTCCCAGGGGTTGTAACAGCGTGGATTCTTCCACCTGCATTCCCCCCAGCACTTGCTTCCACCTCCTTTTCTCCCCCAGGCTTTGCCAGGGCTAGGGCCGGCTCTGCTCTGGAGGCAAGAGAATTGGAGTCCAAGTTCCAGAATGTTCCTGTGTATGTATAGATTGGCTATAAATTGTTGTAAGTCGCCCCGGGCTGCATGGCAGGAGGGGCGGGATATAAATCTATTTAAATAAATAAATAAAAATAAATAAATAAATAAAGTGTCTGCCCCAATTCAACAAAGAGGAATAACAAGCCAGCTAGACTGTCTGACATGAAGAGGAGGGAATGAGAAAATCATTTTTATTCTGTACAGATAGATCACTATCTTTCTTGTACTGTTTTACAATTTTAATAAATAGTATTTCCCATAGACCAGATAAAAATACACACTATGCATGAGGCTTGTTTAGCTATTCATTTTTATTAAAACTTTCAATTTCTGTAACCTAGGCCACTTTTAGACAAGCGGCGCGCGATTGCGCATCGCAATTGTGCATCATTTGAAACATCCACCTGTTGTAATTAGACGAGACAGAAATGGGGTATTATGTGCATAATATTATGGCAGTGGTACATTTTTAAAGTCCGCGAATTAAATAGCTCGATTGTGAGCTATTTAATTCACGGACTTTAAAAATGCGCCATAATATGCGCATAATACCCCACTTCCCTCTCGTCTAATTACAATAGGCGGACGTTTCAAATGATGTGCAATCGCGATGTACAACTGTGCGCCACTCGTCTAAAAGTGGCCTAAATTTAGGAATCTAATTCTGTATTTAGATAATCCCCCAAACGACCTGATCTTCTGATCTACCCAATTTTGCTACTTCTACTGATATCACGGGTAGTGAGATTTGGTAACTCTGAGAATCATATAATATATTTGTACAGATACGGATAAAGAGACCTAACTTTAGGCACCCAAGTTTCAAATACTGACTTCTGTGTCTACTAGAACTCAGTCCAAACTGTCGTGCTTGAAACAGTTGTATTACAAAAACATTTCCATTCCACCCTTTCCCCTCCCTTTTTACAAAAGGTGAATTTAATCAGCAGATATATATATTTTGCTAACACATATTTCAAGTTCATCTTTAAATCAACCAGTTATGGTCTTTTGCATATTAACTTACCTCTCCCATAACTGCTATAGGTGTCTCTCCTGTTGCCTGAGCAACACGATGTTCTACTAAGTAAAACATGTATTCATCATAAAGCAGGCGGATCAGATGAAACGAACCAAAACTAGCAGCACTGCGCAAGGTTAAATCTCGAATAACCATTGAACTGTTTAAAAAATGGAAAAGATACACATGTAACAAATATGACCTTTCAATATTTAGAATTACATGTCTTATCCAAAAGCTTCTGAAGTCCAACACGATTGTCTAAAGCAGAACAGAACAAATGACTAGGACTTACTTATTTTTATCATATAAACTTCAGAAAATTCTATTAATGGATAAACAACTTTCCCTGTATGTATTATCAGTGGAGCTACACTTATAGAAAATAGATCCACATTTCCTAAGGTTCAGCTTTGTGCTCAGCTGCCAGTGGGTTTGCCAATGTGTGCAAGCATCCAAAGTTCTGTGCATTAAACTAGATACTTGTAAAATTACTCTTTTCAAAAACTGGTCTTAAATACAAAGAGTCCTTTACTAGAATATTAAAAAATAAAGACTGTATTATGGTAATTCTAGTTTGAAATCATATCTGAGAGAGTAATGGAAAACATTTCTGTCAGATGTATCTCCAGTGCAGCCTAATCTCTGCAACAATGAGGATCTTATTGATCTAATGCAAAAAGCCTAAGTGGAGGCATCTCATTAAGTATACAGTTTTTAAAAATGTATTTATTTATATATTATGGTACTTCTAATTCCCTTGTTATATGAACAGAAACCAATACTGGTAGAGATGAACAGCAATAAAAAGGAAAATTGCTCATGTTGTACAATCACTGCTTTTGGAAGTTTTTGAAATATATGGTTTCTTGAGTGCTCCAGGCACATGAATCAGTTAGAAAGTAATGTCTGTTGGGTTCATGCACTTTCATTCATCAAAATATTTTATGTCAGGGGTTAATGTCCCTACTGCCTTAATTTCCCTTCTGCTAACCTAAAATAGACAAAGGGATTGTCTAAAAGACAATCCCCAGATCCTTTTCACTTGTAAAGGACTAATGTCCCTACTGCCTTAATTTCCCTTCTGCTAATCTAAAATACCATCTAAGGATTCCCAAAAAATCAAGCCAGGCATCACCCATCCTGTATTTGTAGTTGTACATTTGATTTTTCTTATCTAAACGCAGACCTTTACATTTATTTCTGTTGAACTTCATTTTGTTAGTTTCAGCCCAGTTTTCCAACTCATCAAGATCATTTTGAATTTTATTTCTGTCTTCTAAGGTGTTAGCTAGACCTCCCAGTTTTGTGTCATCTGCAAATTTAATAAGCATTCCCTCTACTCCCTCATTCAAGTCATTAATAAAGATGTTGAACAGTAGCGGGCCCAGGAGTTAGCCCTGCGGCACCCCGCTTTACACTTCCCTCCAGATTGATGAGGAGACATTGATGAGCACTCTGAGTATGGTATGTGAAGCTTTTTTGTTCGTAAGTGCAGGTTTGGAGTGAAAATATCCACAATTCTGTAGCCTCAAGAAGTAATGCTAATATGGATAATCTTTAAAAAAGCAATAAAATGTTCTGCCAACAGTTTGTAGAGCTTCCAAACAGCGTAATGCTCCTAACGTATTCATGTACAATAATGACACATATTGAATTTATCATTTATATGCTGGCACTGCTTTGATAGAAGAATAAGAGTTATTGTGATGTTTCCAGGTATAGTTACATTAAAAAAAAACAATGGACCTTCACTTTTAGCCTAGTGTTTTTCAACATGTTAAAAAGGAAACTTGCTTTCAAAATGAGATACAATAAAACATCATGGTATTTCATAAATTATTATGAATAAGAACAACAACAATTTCCAGTTGTATAGTGTACTGTCCCCAAAGTATGTTACATGTTTACAATAAAATCCTGCTTTCATTTACATTTGTGCAACCCTCCTGAAATAGTCTATAGGAATCACTTCATCCAACTGGTTTCTGGCTTTGAGTTCAAGATCAGTAACCCTAATCTTCTAAAAAATGCTATTGGATCTTTAATGATCCAAATCTTTCTCAGTATTGTTAAAATATGTGTGTAAACAAACATTGAAGTATAAAGTTCTATACAGACACTTTAGAATACTTTTGGATACTACCTGTAGAAAGACCATTTTAACAGAAACTGCCGTGCTGCTTTAGGAAAGCTGGGTCTCCCTTCATATGGTTTCAGTGCTTGCATCATTACATTATCAAGCCAGGCAGCCCACTGCTCTAGAGTGATCTGCTGCTGAAGAGTCATCTTGAAATCTGTTTCTAGCCTCTGAACCATGTTGTCATCACACTGGCACACCCAGGAAGCCTGCTCCTATTAAAGTACGTAGAAGGGCAAAACAACAATTCAGTAAGTCCTCAATTAACACCAACATGTAGCTTACACATAAAAAGCAAATTATGATGAAAGTTTTTGCAATTAATTGAATTAATAGGATGAACTCTTGATAGGTAAAGTAATGAACCTCTTATTACTATCAAGTCTTCATCATTTCTCCTCCTCCCATTCTAATTATCAAGTGGACAAAATTTAAACAAAATATAAAAATGGGAGTAAGGTAATGAAGCTAAGAATATACAACAGGAAAAAATAGAAATGGGTGATCTGCAATACCTAAAGAAATTTCAGGTTATAAACTGTTCCCTTTCATACATTTGCTATTGAAAAGTTCAGGAACTGGATGTTTAGAGCGAGCGTAGCTGCCATTTTGGTCGCAAAAGTAAGAGATGGAGACAAAGTAGTTTCAAAGTAGACAAAATGATACTTTTTATTGGACCAACTTCTATTGCCAGTAGAATTGTACTGACTTCTGTAAGTGAGTGTATGCATGTTTTTGGCCCACACAGAACACTTCCTCAGGTATGTAAGGAGTCAGAATTGCAGACGGAGCAAATATGAAGATTTATATATATGAAAGCAAACACTATCCATCCATCCATTCATCCATCACATATATTATATGTATATATATATATACACATATAAACACAAATAAAATATAGATACATGATATATACATAAATTTATTATATTATATATTTACACATATTATCCTGCATTTGCTCCATCTGCAGTTCTGACTTTACATATGAAAGCAAAGGTTCTGTGTGGCCCAAAAGCTTGCATAATCTCACTGACAGAAGTTAGTCCAATAAAATATATCATCTGCGTTATTTTGTCTCAATCAGAAACTGCAGGGGATTTGGGGGAGTGTAATGAAAAGTAAATTGGATAAGGTCAATGGAGAAAGTAATAAAAATATAATGAAAGATCCTGGAAAAGAGAGAGAAGTACATCTAAAGGAGAAGCAGTCATGCGAAAGAAATGCAGTTGATAAGTCAAAGAATATTTAGTAGAGAGAGTACTATTTGGTTTGTAAGTTGATTAATTAAGCAATGTAGGAATATGCTGTTTGCATATATTTTAGAATTGGTCTAATCATAACACACAATTTCAGCATATTGTGACCATGTCAGATCAGTATAGTATGTTTAAAAGTCTAAAATGATCTTTAAAAGCAAGCAGGACACAGTCAGTAGAAATACTGCTGTTCTTTTAGCTTCTATTGAATTTTTCCAGAAGACCATAGGTTTTGTCACAGGAGATGAAGGCATTAGGTAAAAGCTGAATCCCCTCCCCAACGTTCTCTTTAATAATAATTTTTTATCCCATAGAAAAAATTGGGATGAAACAGTTTGAAAAACCACTGCAAGAGGTGAACTTCCACAAACAGGAAAAGTAGCTCATATATGGTTTCCTTCTGGAGATTGAGATATGGGTGAGACAAGGGGTAAAAACAAATGTAAGCTGGGCCTGTGTTGGCCTGCTGTGGCCTGGAACTCACGCACACATTTTGTCCTAAGCCACCAGATGGGGGCCTACTACTGCCCTGGGGCGGGTAGGCCGCTGGCCTGGAATGGGTCCTGGGCCCAATCCTGGGTGCCCATTCTGGGCTAAGGGCCACCAATGCGGGCTAGCACATTTGTTCAGCCCCACCATCCGTGCCGTGGGACAGGGGCCGCTATGGCTGGTCTCCATGGATGCACGTCATAGTGGGGGGTGGGGTGCTGGGAGCAGGTCGGTCTGCCCACACGTTTGTTGTGGTCCCTAACCACCTGGATCGTGCAGGTGGTGGGACAGTTCTCTCGGTGGCAGGCATGTTTGTTCCATGCCACTTGTCAACCCGGAGCGTGGCCGCCATGGTTTTCCGGACTGGGCCAGGCAGCCGTCCCACAGCCTGCACATTTGTTTTTACCCAAAATATAGCTCAGAAAAACATTCTTGTCACACTCTGAAAGTATGAGCTCTAACACTTAAGTAAAGACACAAAAGCAAAACAACAAAGAACCCTTTATAAAAGCTGTGGTCTGTAAAATACAGCTTACCTGGACATTGGCAAAATCAACACGGTTGAGGTCATTGAGCATCTGGTTGATTTGAGAAGTGTTCTGAAGCACAGCACGAGCTGCCTGAGCCAGGTGATTAAGAGATGTATATCTTCGCAGAGTCTGAGCAAAGGCACTTACAGCGGCAACCTAAGAAGAAATCCCTTTTTCAGCAATACTGTAACTTTTAGACTAACTCATCCCAATACAATAAACTTATACTTAATTTTAGCACTTTTCATAGTCATGTTGTACCAGCCACTTGTCCACTTTATGTGAATAACATTGGGTAAAAACAGATGTGTGGTGCTGTGGCTCCGTGGCCCGGGATGGGAAACTGCAACTGGTACAGCCCAGGCTGGACCAGAGCACAAAACAAATGAGCCTGTAGCCAGAGAGATGTCTCACTGCCCACACAGGCCAAGTAGGGCAGGGAGCACAACAAATATGCCTGCACCTTGCCCCAAGCACCCTGCCCCCATGACGGACAGCCATGGTGGCCACTGACAGGTTGCCATGGTGGCTGGCTATGGCAGCCCCCGACCCAGGACGGATATAGTGGGGCCACTCAGACATACTAGCCCACGCTGGCCCACAGGGGCGGCCCGAGCTGCAACCTCGGAGATTTTCTGGAGATCTACCCTGGGGCAGGTAGGTTGCTAACCTGGGATGTGACGGGGGGCAACACCTGGCGGTGCCAAAACAGACATGTTGGTGGTTCCTGGACCACAGTGGGCCACCAGCACGTTTGTTTTTACCCAGTATTTAGAATTATACACCAAATAAGAGTCTTTTTTCCTTTTCTTTCCGTTAAGATCAAAGGCGAAAAGCAAACCTAGTTTCCTAGACCTTCATTTATCTCACTCTAAGAGCAACATCATTGGAATTGATAAACCAACACTATTTTCACTGTTAATATTATTGTCATTCAGTTTACTATTTCAATGTTGAGCTTTATTTTTTGTAAGTGACACACATCAGTTTGAAGGGGATCATTTGATGAGCTTTTTCTTTGAGAACAGAAGCACAAAGTACATCAGTGATTAATAATTCAAGTTTTTTTAAACCAACAGTTCTGAAAAAAAGTATTAAGAACACAATACCATTTTATATTAAACTGAACATGTATCTCCATATGTATTCTGTAGTATTCTTTGCTTTGCCTCTTTTTAGTTTTTATAATATATTCTTTTTTTAGTTTTAATAATACCAGAAATAAGTGCATTCCTTTTTACAACAAACTGTTTGTTTTCTTTAATCATTAAAAATATCAATTTAACTCCATTTTTGGATGTCATAAATTTATTTCCTGCTAAAGTAGTATAGTGGTCAAGGAGTAGATGGGGCATATCTAGGTGACTATCTTACAAACATGCACATGCTTAACTTTAGGCCTATGTGCATTCTGAATTCAATGGGCTTACGTTGGCAAATATTTTTTCTACAGAGTACAGTAGTAATGAAATGCTTTTATGATCAATTTTAGAAGAGAAAAAAGGGTAGAAGAGAAAAAAGGGCAGTTACTTGCCTGTAATCATTGTTCCTTGATAGGAAGATTTTCATACTACACTAAAGTCCTGGGTATTATGCTCCCTGTATCTTAACCCCTGCATCAAGCACAGGGCATGTATAATGCACGGCATCAGAGATAAAATGTGTACACCATGCTCTCTGTTCCTTCTCATAAGTCTTGGGAGTCTCCAAGCTGACAAGACAGATCTCTGAGCAGTGAGAAAAGTGGGTGAGATGAGTGAATGTAGAGAAGGTCTCTCTTAAAGAGCAATGGTTAAAGCCAAATAACCCCTCTTTCTGCTTCAGAAGAAGGGTGACAGATTGACATCTGACACAGCAAGAAGCCAGAAAACAGGGCTTGTAATTCACTAGCCTTTCTGGTAGATATTGTATTATAGCAAAAAAGAATGTTTTTACCAACAGAAGTTTCAGATTGATGGTGGCTATGGGCTTAACTAAGGCTGCTTTTAGATGAGCACCGCCCGCTCGTGCTGCGAAATCATGCGGCTTGTAAAAGTGCTTAGACATGCCTATATGCGCCATATTTCCAGTCGCACATTCTTTAACAGCGCAAATTAAATACCTCAGATATCGAGGTATTTAATTTGCATGGTTAAAGAATGCGCGACTGGAAATATGGAGCGTATAGGCACGTCTAAGCACTTTTACAAGCTGCATGATTTCACAGCATGAGCGGGCGGCACTCGTTTAAAAGCGGCCTTACTCATTAATCTCAAAAGAACAAGGCTATGGTCAAAATGATTGTCATTTCACTGGTGAATACACACTGTTTAACTTCTATAGATTTTTAACCACCACAAGGTGATGTGAGCTAGTAATGCTCTTAGATAACCCAAGATGCAAAGATGCCCACAGAAATTGGTTTCAAGTTTCTTGGGCATGACCATACAGAAAAACATGTCCACTTTGGCTTGTAACAGTGGACCTTTTTTGGTCCTATACTCAGATTGCTGTATTCACTGACAACAGTATTTGTGCTCTACAGCCAGAAGAGTGGTTTCCACATTGCCAGATGAAGGGCACCAAAATCTGGTTGGAAAATCAACAATTATTGCCATAAAAGTTTTGTTTACTTTGGCAGGATCAATGGAGGTATTGAACAGGTGTGAAGTTGATCCGGGTACCTATATTGTCTTGTCCATAGAAAATCATCAAATTAACATTTGCCCTATCAACTTTTTGCTTAGGACTCCCTTGGGTAGTGGGTAAGAATTAGGGCTTAAACGAGAATGAACTTAATTCTTGTGAGAGTTTTGAGAATCTCAAAATTACCTCCAAAATGGTCTGCACGTATGCAAAATGGTCGGGCATGCACAGAACATCCCTGGTTGCCATTTTTGCACATGCGCAGACCATTTGGGGGCTATTTTGAGGTTCTCGAGAATCTTGCAAGAACACCCAGGTTTTCTTTTTAGATTCTCGAGATGGGAAAATCTTGTCAAGAAGTCTATTCTTGATGAGATTCTTAAGAGCAAAATCTTGTTCAAAAGCTTGTTTCAGCCCTAGTAAGAATGTGTATAGCAGATTTTGATCGTATGGGATGACTGATAATGAAGTCCTGTTGCTGCCCGGTCTTGAACACAAGCAAGGGCATTTGATACTATCCCATGTGGCAAATAGGTCGGTCAGAGGGATGAACCCACAAGTTTGAAAACCATCTTCATGACACTTGGCTATTCTTGATGTAATCTTCTGAGGGAGTTTGCTTGTATGCAGGGCCGGCCACAGGCATGTGCCGTGTGCGGCTGCACATGGCCCTGCAGCTAGCTGGGGCTCCACACTTGCATGGCTGGGCAGCAGGCTGTAGCCAGCTTCTCCCCCAATAAGTTCTTCTGCCTCCCCTCCCTGCCTCTGGTCCCCATCCCTCACCTGCCTCTGCCTCCTAGTAGCAGCAGCAGCAGGGACACCGATCATAATGCTGTTTGTTTAGAAACAACTCCTCCCCGTGTGCTGATCAGAAGGTTATTACCTTGTAAAGAAGGTTCTTCGAGATGGCGCCTGCCGCCTAACACTCCTCAGAGGAGTGTTATAAAAATATGAGCTTAAAGCTCAGCAAGGCAATCTAGAAGAAGGGCTCAGAATCAGAAGTTGGCCTGAAGGTTGGGAGCTTTCAACAAGAAGACAGGCAAGGACCAGGGAAGAGCCTAGGAATTTGCCTCACGTAGACACTGGAGCTGGCTAGCTACGGGGCTAAGCCAGAGACCTGGGTATAAGGGCAGTGGGTTGAGGGTCACAGGCTGACATGGGGATTGGGGTGAAGGGACAGGAACAGGGACAGGACTAGAAGAGTGACAGGACTATGACTGAGAACATGGACACATGAGTAAGTATTGGGACTGGAAACAAGAGCACGGGTCTGGAGACAAGAACAAAGTAGTACAAACAAGGAGGAAAAGGTGAGTTGTTTCCCCCAGTTTCCTTGTGCTACCAGCAAGACTTAAATGCTGGCTGGCAGCCAAACAGGAAGCTGGGAGGCATGGCAAGGGCGGGAGACAGAGAGAACATAAGAACATAAGTAGTTCCATACTGGGTCAGACCAATGGTTCATCAACCCCAGCATCCTGTCCCCGACAGTGGCCAATCTCTGTCTCTTGGGAGAAGTATGCAACAGGTCACAATTGAAAATCCATTCCCTGTTGTTCCAGCCCCTAACAGTGAGCTTGATCCCAAGCTCTGCAGTCATGCGGATCCCTATTATTGTGTCCCACGGAAAATGTGTGCAGGATCCGTAAGGATTGAGATTGGGTTCAGTAAGAGGTTATGTCCCCAAACCCTACTTGGCTAATAGTCATAAATGGACCTATCCTCCAAGAACTTACCCAGTTCCTTTTTAAAACTAGCTACACTACCAGCCTTGATCACTTCCTCTGGCAGTAAACTCCACAAGTTAGGGTGATTTCAGACGTGACGGGGCGCTAGTCGCCCCGTCATGGAATCACCATGGGGATTCCCCGCTGGGATCACACCGGCACATCCAACAGATGTGCCGGCTGATCCCGGCGGGGAATCAGGGAGGGGGCGGGGCACGGGGCACAAATTGCGGCCGCACGGCCCCGCCCCTCCCACGCTCCCTCGCCACCCACCCTCTGGGGAGACGGGCAGGCGCCGCAGCCAATGTGGCCGCAGCGTCCAATTGACCACGGCCCGGAATCCTCCTGTGGGAAGTTCCCCCCCCCCCCAGATGTTCACCCCTTCATCGCGGTGGGGAATCACATTCACCACGCGATCGGGGCCGGCCCCACCGATTGCGTGGTGAATGTGATTCCCCACCGCGATCGACAGGGGTGAACATCTGGGGGGGGGAACTTCCATGCCCCCTTCAGACATGACGAGACCTTTCTCGCCCGGTGGGAATCCACCGTGATTGAGCGTGATCTCGTCACGTCTGAAAATACCCTTAATTGTGCACTGAGTGGAAAAAAATACTTTCTCTTCTTTGTTTTAAATTTGCTGCCAGTTAATTACATGGAGTGTCCCTTTGTTCTAGTACTGTTAAGAGAAGGTAAATAACTGCTCCCAATCTATGTGTTTCCACACTACTCATGATTTTATAAACTTCTATGATATCCCCTTTCAGTTGTCTCTTCTTCAAGCTGAAGAACCCTAACCTATCAAGTCTCTCCTCATATGGGAGCCGTTCCATACCCGTGATCATTTTTGTTGCCTTTCTCTGTACCCTTTCTAGTCCTACTATGTCTTTTTTGAGACTGAGTGACCAGAACTGCACACAAAACTCCAGGTGTGGTCATACCATAGATTTCTAAAGAGGCATTACGATATTTTCAGTTTTATTCTCTATCCCTTTCCAAATGATTCCTAACATTTGGTTTGCTTTTTTGACCGCTGCTGCACACTGTGCTGAGGATTTCAATGTATTTTCCACAGAGGGGCTGATCCCATTATTGGGGGATTGTGTGTGCGGGACCTGCACGTGCAGCATGAAAAGGGGGTATGGGATTTCAGCCAATGACTCCAAGATCCTTTTCCTGAGTGGTAACTCCTAATTTAGAACCCAGCATTGTGTACATATATTTTGGTTATGTGCATTACCTTGCACTTGTCCACATTAAATTTCATCTGCCACTTAGATGCCCTGTCACCCAGTCTTGCAAGATCCTTCTGCAATTCTTCACAGTCCACTTGGGTTTTAACTGCCTTGGATAAACTTTGTGTCATCTGCAAATTTGATCATCTCACTCTTTGTTCCCTACTCCATATCATTACTGAATATATTAAACAACACCGGTCTCAGTACAGATCCATGGGGCACTTCACTAGTTACCTTTCTCCACTGTGAAAACAGACCATTTAGTCCTACTCTTTGCTTCCTATCTTTTAACCAGTTGCTGATCCACAGTAGAACACAACACTCTTTAATTTCATCAAGAGTCTCTCATGAGGGACCTTATCAAATGCCTTCTGAAAGTCCAGGTGCACTATATTGAATGGTTCACCCTAATTCACATGCTTATTTATACTCTAAAAAATTCCAGTGATTAGCAAGGCATGACTTCCCTTTCATAAATCCATATTGATTCTTTCCCATTATACCACGTTTATCAATATGCCCAGTAATTCTGTTCTTAACAACGGTTTCCTTCAGTTTGCCCGGCACTAACGTCAGGCTCACCGATCTGGAGTTTCCATGATCAGCTCTGGAGCCCTTTTTAAATATTGGCATTACATTTGCTACCCTCCAATCTTCAAATTGGCAGATCTTAGAGATAGGATATAAATTACCAATAATAGATCTGCAACTTCATATTTGAGTTCCTTCAGAACCATCTGGTCCTGGTAATTTATTACTATTTAGTCTGTCAATTTGCTCTAGAACCTCCTCCAAGGTCACACTTATTTGTGACAGTTCTTCTGATTCTTCACCTACAAAGACTTGGTCCAGTGTGGTTATCTCTCCAACATCCTCAGTGGTGAAGACCGAAGCAACGAAGTAGGTCTCTACAATGGGGCATGACAATGGATGGAGAAGATAGGACATGGCAAGGAAAGGAGGCCTTTTGAGGAGAGTGGCTTGTAGCCTCTTTTAGATCATCTTTGATGCCTTCTGTCCTAGTATATAATCTATGTGTAGTATGGATTGCTTTATTTTAGATAAAAGAGCTAAGTAAGTGGTCTCCGTGCATCTGGAGATCATGATGTACCAGATAGAATGGGTACTGGTGGATGTTGTCCAACTGCCTTATGTCATATATTCTTGTAATACCAGAAATCATATAAAAAGGCTAACTGGACTGTTAGTTCTTTGTTCAGTAAGTAGTATCCCTTGGATACTGCTGGATGATCCACAGTTTTTTGCAAAGAACTACTTTTCCATCTTGATCTAAGAACTTTCTTCTTTTGTACTTAATATTTTACGTCTTTTTTGTAACTCTGAAACTTTATTATAATGTACTTTTACATTTTATTAAATAAGGCAAAGTAACTAAGATCTGAGTCTCTGACTTTAGTGCAATT
The DNA here is from genome assembly GCA_003113815.1 of Sphenodon punctatus. Classification (NCBI taxonomy): domain Eukaryota; kingdom Metazoa; phylum Chordata; class Lepidosauria; order Sphenodontia; family Sphenodontidae; genus Sphenodon; species Sphenodon punctatus. The sequence continues at coordinate 2,198,217 of QEPC01009294.1, forward strand.
TGATAAGAAAAAGGATTCTCTCCTGGTAGGGTAGTTAGGTACAAGAGAACCAAAGTAATAAGATCCTGATATTAGGTCCAAGATTTCCCCACGACCAAAATTCAGTTTACAGGCCGTACCTGAGACCAGGTGAAGCAGTGGCGCTGCAGGCCCAGCCACTGCTTAAGAACCCATGGGGTGAAGGTTCAAGATGTGGGTCCTGGCACTGGGCTTGGGGAATGCACCACAATAGAGGCTAAATGAAGAGGCCTGAGATTCTTACTACCTAAAAGCGCTCATAAAACGGAACTATAAATAAATGTGCACACTGGTGAAAGGACTGAGTGAGCCTGGCTGGTTTGTGATTAAGTAGAGTGCAGCAAGATCATGAAGCTGCAAAAACTCACTGTGGCAGCCTTCCTGTTTGCAAGGACCTTCCTGGGCAAGTGTCAAGGCTTTTTTTCTTGCTCCTTTGGTAGAAAAGGAAGTTAGCTATGGAGTCCCAAAGGGCCTGGGCTGTATTGCAACATCACTGCTTGACAGTAACTCTCAAGTCTATACACACTGTACAATAGATTATATGATCAGTACTATCCAGGTGATTTCCATCTTTATCTAGGAGCACTAATGGGGTTTTCAAACTTCTTGATTTCTCCGAGGTCAATGGCAAAATGAGTGAGTCCTGTACTGGTTGCTTCAAGAGGAAGTCATGGTACATGCTGGGCACTGATATGCTCTGCTTGTCTTGACAGTGACAAAGGAATAGTAGATGGGGAAGGGCCAGTGCGATCATATAAGCAGCAAAGGTGGATACTTAGGGAAGCAAAATGAAGTGGGCGTCAAACTCCTGCCCTGATCCAGCTGTCTTGCTGGTGATTCAGCCACAGAGGCAGTGCATGGAGGGGTTTGCCTACGGCAGCAAAAATCCTTGTACCAGCCCTGGATTGGGGTAAGCTTCAAGTGCTTAGCAGGCTTAAAGTTTAGAAGTCACTCAAAGATGTGGACCAACATAATGTCCTTCTTCAGCTGAGTCTACCATGCATCACACAGATGAAAAGGCATTTGGGGAAAGTAACAATATTTATTTCCTTTAATTTACTATCCTGCTCCTCTCGCCTCTGGCAACCTGGAGTGGCTTACAAGGTAAAACAGTTAAAAATAATAATACATATATAATATAAAACACTACCGGTTAATAAGATAAAAATAAAGTCCTCCCCCACCCCCCTCCAGTCAACCCCGCCCTCTCCCCCACACAGAAAGCCTGGCAGAAGAGCCAAAGTCTTACAATTACGTCGAAAGGTCAGGAGATCTGGGCTGAGGAGGATCTCCACCGGGAGGGCATTCCACAGTGATGGTGCAGCTGCTGGAAATGCCCTCCTGTCCTTCCGGACCCGCTGATAGCGCGGGACCTCCAGGAGGGAGTCTCCAGATGTGAGGTGATCTCTCAGATAAGCGGGGCCCAGGCCACGTAGGGCTTTAAAGGTCAAAACCAACACTCTGAATTGGGCCTGGAAAACCATCGGCAGCCAGTGCAGTGCATAGAGCACTGGTGTTATATGCACCCTGCGGCATGTCCCTGTAAGGGGACGGGCCACTGCATTCTGCACCAGCTGCAGTTTCCGAACCATCACCAAAGGCAGCCCTAAGTAAAGTGCATTACAGTAGTCCAGCCTCAAGGGAACAAACACATGGATGACAGTAGCAAGATCGGAGTCCAAGACATATGGGTGGAGCCGTTTCCCCAGATGTAATTGGCAAAAGGCAGCCCTGGCCACAGCTGACACCTGGAGATCCAGGCACAGCTGCGGATCCAGGAGCACCTCCAGGCTCCGCACAGATGGAACCAATGGAGGGCAGACATCCCCAATAATGTGGGAAATCCCCTCCCTCAGCTCACCGGCCCCACCAAGCAACATCATCTCTGTCTTATCAGGATTGAGCTTCAACCAGCTTTGCCTCATCCAGTCTTGCACAGCTGTCAAGCACTGGGACAGCAAGGAGATAGCAAGACCTGGGTCTGATGAAAAAGACAAATACAGCTGGGTATCATCTGCATACTGATGACAGCGGACCCCCGATCTGTGGATGACCACCCCTAGTGGCTTCATATACATGTTGAATAAGAGAGTGGACAAGATGAAACCCTGCGGCACCCCACACGAGAGGCCCCCCGCGGTAGATGTACAATCCCCGAGCACCACCCGCTGGAACCTATCTGGTAAAGTAAGAACGGAAGCATTGCGAAACGGTCCAATCCACTCTAGCCAAATTCGCAGGTGGGTCACCAAGATCTCATGGTTCACCGTGTCAAAAGCTGCTGACAGATCTAACAGAACTAGCAGGGTCATACGACCACTGTCTAGTTCTACGAGGTCGTCAACCAAGGCCACCAATGCCATCTCCATGCCATAACCCGGGTGAAAACCAGACTGAGAGGGATCTAGAAAACTGATGCATTCTAGATGTACCTGTAGCTGACAGGCTACCACCCGTTCAATAACCTTCCCTAAAAAGCGGGGTAACTTGCAGGGGCATCAACGTCAAGAGATGGTTTCCTGAGGAGAGGGCGAACCACAGCCTCCTTCAAACACGCCGGTATTCTCCCCTCCCGAAGGGAGATGTGACCACACCCCACCAGCACCGGTCCCAGTGTCTCCTTCGTGGCTCTTATCAGCTAGGACAGGCATGGATCTAGTTCACAAGTCGTGGCCCAAACAGACCCCAGGACATCCGCTGCATCAACAGGTGTCACCAGCTGAAAATCCTCCCACAAACATTGATCCAACACGTTCTCTACCTCTGGCTCTGCCCCTGTATCAGAAATTATGGAGTCAAAGTCATGCTCGATGTGAGAGATTTTATCTGCGAAGTAGGCTAAAAACATGTCACAGTGGGCCGTGGATGAATCCAGATCCAGGCGAAGAGAGTGTGGACCGACCAGACCTCTCACCACCTGGAACAGCTCCCCGAGACGAGACTTAGTGGATGCTATAAGGGAAGCAAAGAAACCCTTCTTTGCTGCTCGAACAGTTCCAGTATAGGCTCTCAGCCATGCTCTATACTGCAACTGGCTGGCTTGAGCATGAGTATGACGCCACTGATGCTCCAACCCTCTGTTTTCAGCCTCCGCAAGTCCTCCATGAACCACGGGGCCTTGCGGTGCCAAAGCATCGGAAGCGGATACCTAGGAGCCACCCAATCAATGACCTCTGCCAGCCAGCTGTTCCAAAAGGCCACAAAGTAATCAATGGAGCGGCTGTCGAGGTCTCCAGGTATCTTCCCCAGAGCATTCTGGAATCCTACTGGATCCATGAGTCTGCAGGGGTGGGCCATCCGAACCGATCCCACACTCCTACGGTCAGGCAGACATGCCAGGATGGAGGTAAGCAGGAGGTAATGGTCCGACCATGGCAAAGGTGTGCACTCCACCCTATGTGCACTAGTTCTGGCAAATATCAAATGGAAATGCCTAAAACTGTGGGGAGGGAAGTTGGGGAAGAGCCAATGAAATCTTCAGGTAAAGTGCCTACATCCTACTTGTCCAGATAATACACCTTTGATTTCTCCTTGATCAGCTAGCTGGCCTGAATCAAATGGGGAAACTGTTGAGGGATGGAGCAAGTAGAAGATCTCAAAGTGTTGTTAGGAAGTTGAAGCACAGAAACCTGAAGCATAAGGAACACCATGTTAACTCATGTGGTTGTTGACTGTGGGTATCAGTATCAGTACCGAGGGTGATGGTACCATGGACTGTTGTTGTGTTGATGTCGCATGATGACAGGTACTGCAGAGATGGCTTATATAGTCCGGGGCTGGTTAAAATAAATGGAGGTTGAGGTTGTGGTCTGAAGTTCACAATCAGCTGCTTCAGAATCAGAAATGCAAGCCCAAAGGATTAATTTTACCAGGTCAACATTCTTTTATGAATGAGGCCTCATTAACAAAACTTTTTGGGGATTCAGGAAGGGAGAAACTGGAGTCATTTAAGTCAAAGATATATTGGAAGAGAGCGAGACTTTACTGTAGTCCACCAATTCTTAATGGCAGTGAAAATCCCCTTAATCAAAGACTACTGGTTAAGTACCTCACACACAATTAAATAATAATGGATGAAAAATGGTCTAAGCCCAATTTAATAATCCTATTATAACTATACAGTCTTAAAACATACACAAATCTACATCAGGGAAAGCCCCTTTACTGTAGTCTTCAGTAAGACCTATGTGAGATGGCAGATCTGAGAAAAAGTTAAAATGTCTACCTTTTGGAGAAAAATGGTTCAGTATAATTCAAAACGTGAGGTGCCAGTAACACAAGGCACTTTGGGAGGCAAGATGAAGAACTGATTTTGAATGCCATTTCTCATGTATCAGAAGGGTATGTCATTCCTTTAGTAGTCCAAGGTGCTGAAGATAAGTAAGGATGTGTCAAGAGAGGGCAATCAACATTCAGCAAAAAAGCTGAGAGCTGGCTCTGGGCTTGTTTATGGCCCTTTAAAGAGAGTGCTGGCACTGAATGTCTGGAAGTATGCCAGTGCATAGAAGCAGAATGTCCAGTATACTAGGGTGTATTAACGTGGCAGGGGGCGTGTTGTCAGCACTCCTGTCAGCCATGTTAGGTTGAGACATCCATTTCAGATGACTAACACTTGTTCAGGTTAAGCCACGGGCAGACATGTTGGGTAAAAAGTTGTTAAAAAGTCAGCCAAGTGCTGAACTCACTCACTAAGGGCTCTTGATGTGAAACAGATACAGATGGTGCACTGAGAGAACTTGTACCCAGAGCCTAGAAATTAGAGGCATTTGCTATGAGCATCAGTGGGTGTTTTCATACATGACAGCTCCTGTCGCCGCCACTGCCTTCTCTGGGCAGTGGTGGGAGCCCTCGCTCTGGCTGGGACTTGGCCCAGTCACTGAACAAACATTACAGTGACTGGGCCGGGGGTGAGGAGACGCATGGATGTGCATCTGTGTGGTCCTGCTCCTGCGCTGAGCGCAGCGGCCCATCCCCCTGGCTGATGAGAAGCCATGGTGGGTGCCAGGGTCACCGGCTCCAGAGGGAATCCCGACCAGGTTCAGTAAAGCAGCTGTTCATCTGTATTGGCATGCGTTAGACTCAGTCAGGAAGCCGTTCCCCGGGCGGTGTTGGCACTTGGCCTGGGCTGTGACCTGGGGATATTCCTGAGTCATAGCCCAGACTACACGCCACCACCACCCGTGGAACGGCCCAATCTAACATCTGGCTGCACATTCAAGTCTGACTGTAACCCTCAATTCCACGCGGGTCAAAGAATGGAAATGTGGGTTATCAAGACATCTGAAAAAACCCAGTGTTTATGGTTTTTCAGGGTCTGGACATGCACTGTATGAAGCATTCACAGGAAAACCTAGCTTATATAGACCCTTCCTTATTCTGGACACACTTTTATGTTCCCTCTGAAAGTTACAGGAGGCTAGGAGGCTGAACATGTCTGTTCACTGCCAATCAGCTGTGTAACACTTAAAGTAGCTGTTCAGTGCTCATTAGCTATTTAGTACATACCAGAACTCTCACATATCTGGGCATCTCTTTCTCCCTAGGTCTCTGAATATAATGTGGGGAAGAAGTTCTATTTCTACGTGGCCATACAGTATGCCATAGAGTTCAAATTGTCCCAGGGAAGGCCTTGAAGGAAAGGAGTGTCAATGACATGGTTGAGAGGTCATTCCAGCTATAGCCACAGTGGAAAAGAAAATGCCAGAAGGTGCAGGGCATGGATTGTATATGCAGCTTTGTGTCTCATATGTGCCCCATAATAGACACAGCTATGCTGGTTAGTTCTGGAAAATCAACCGCAGTGGGTACAATCCCCCTGCAGTATGTATGCACACAGAACCTTGAAGAACTGCTTTTCTTTTCTTGCAAATAGTCAATAACAGTTATTACTTTGTTTACCTTGGTTTGTATCATTCTCTGTGGAATATTGTTCATGGCATTTGAAAGCCAACCTTCAAGGCTTTTTGCAAAATTGCGAATGGCTTGGGTCAAGGCACCTAAACATTAAACAGAACGAAGAAGTAGTCAAGGTGTCTGTACTGAAACTTTATGTTCTCAATATTTTAACAGTCTACTTTGCTGAGGTTTGCTGTGTTTATTTGCTCAAAGACAAACACTCTAGGTTCAGAATTCTTCATTCACATAGATAATAGGTAACAATTATTTTATTTTAACAAGCAGTACTATCTCTCCACCTAAAAAGCCTTCAAATGTCTATTGATCAAGCAACAAACACACACAAGTGGTAAATACTATTTCTGGCATTTCTGTAAAGGAACACCAATCATTGCAACAATTGTTTTGAATCTGCTTATATGCTTATTTAGAAATTTTACATTGCAATTTTTCTGTTTGCAGTTCAAAGAACTTTTCTTCCGCTATATAAATGCTTATAATAATAATAATAAATAATAATATAATAAGTATACTTTTAGAGTCTGAATACTGTCTCTATTATGATAATACAATTTTTCTAAACCTCCCCAAAGAAAGCTACAACTTCATCAGCATGCTGCTATGCAGTTCCTAAAGGCAACACAAATAAACAAAATACAGCACAACAGTTAACAGACAGAAAGGGGCTTACTCTTACTTACCATGGATCAGCCTCTGTTTCCCTTTCCCAATACAGCTCCCCTTACACTGATAAATGGTCAACACATAGTTTGAGAGAAATGTTACAGCCCTGACAGTGAGCCTGAGACTTTATATTCCCTTCTATAAAAGAAGAGATGGTCACTAGATTTCTTGAGTGTGAACATTTCCTGTTTTGAAAGGAGAAAGAAGTGAAATATATACGTTGGGAGCTAAATTTGGGAAAGGAAACAGGAACTCTTCAATAGTAAGTAAAACCTCACTTTCCCTTACTTCTCACTTGTTCTTCCAGATATAGTAGATACATCTTCCAAAACAGTGTAATAATTAAACAAAAATGAACAAACAAAAACAAGCAAAAGTAATATATAAATGAGGGAAGAATAATGTCCTAATAATGTTATAGAAAGAGCCTAAAATGGCCCTGAACCCTTGGGCTTTAGGTTTGTATAGTGGCTGCCTTCCCCCCTGGCACCACCACTTGGCCTGTTTGGATGGATATTTCCCCGGGGTGTTTAGTTTCTCCTCTCTTTCTTGCACAGTTGGTGGCCACACCTACCAGCTTCCTGATCGGTTCCCAACATTATATAAGATATGCTGGGAACTGCAGGAAAAGGTGGAATCTCTGTTGTTCCCTCTTTACAGATGTTCTAGCAGCCTGTACTCCTCTCCTTTTCTCCAGCTAGAAGATGCTCTAGCTGTTTTTAGTGTTGTCTCTCCTGCATTCCCTTCTTCCATTGCCTTTATCCTTTCTATCTCAAGCCTGTGTGTTGCACTTCTCCTTTGAATATTGTCTCCCCTGTATTACCTTCCTCCATTACCTTCCGCTCTCAAGACTGTATGTTGCACTCCTCTTTCTAGTGTTGTCTCTCCTGAATTCCCTTCCTCGGGGAAGTGTTGCATTACCCTTTTAGTGTTATGTCCTTCAAGCCTGTGTGTTACTCTTCCGCTGCTCAGTGGTTGTTCCTTTCCAAGCCTTGTGCTATACAATTCTCCTTCCCCTGTAGCCTGGGTGTAGCACTCTCACTCTTCTTTGTCTTGTTCCCCACAGCCCTGTGCATTGTTATCTTGATTAATATCTGGTTTCCTTCCTTGTTGAGCTACGGTTTCAGGTGTTACTTAGGTGCCTCCCGGTTGCCCCTCCTGTGCCTCGCCTAGCCATAGTCCCCTGTTGCCATCTTGGTAGGGCTCGATGTCCCGGGGGGGAGGGGGGGCAGATATGCTCATTTTAGAGGACACCTTTGAGAAATACAGGTTGCAGGGCTACACTGGAGCCAATGCATCCCTGCAACCTGTATTTCTCATAAGTGTCCTCTAAAATTTGCATATCTGGATAATCTGGCCACCCTAATGCCCCTTCTCTGTAGATTGTCTCATTATCGCCTGGTTCTCCCCACTACTTCTTAGGCCGTTTTTAGATGAGCGCGCGACCCGCTCGTGCATGGTTTCAAAAATACCGCGAGGCGGGATTACATGAGACGCTGCCGGGGATCGCGCGCATGGGAGGGGGACGCGCATTCTTTTCCGGCTGCAAACTGACCGGGTCGGCAATCGAGGTAGGTAATTCGTGGCTGGAAAAGGATGCGCGTCCCCCTCCCATGCGCGTGATCCCCGGCGGCGTCTCGTGTAATCCCGCCTTGCGGTATTTTTGAAACCATGCCTGAGCAGGTCACGCGCTCGTCTAAAAACGACCTCAGTCTCTCTGTTGTCTCTCGCTCAGTGTCGATCCCAGCATCTCCCTGTTTCCCAAGAGCCTTGGTGGGTCCTTAGGGGCTCATCCGAGCTTGTTAACTAGTGCTCTCTTTTCTTTCTGGGACCACAGAGGTTACCTTTACCCTACTGATCATCTTGGCACTGCCCAGTGAGGGCCAGGTGCTTGGGCGACTGAGGCCGTTTTTAGACGAGCGTGTGACCCGCTCACGCATGGTCCTTTTATTTCCTTTTTAGATGTCATTCATAAATACTTTTTAAAATCCCCCATTGTTAGAGACCACGAGGGGGCTCTGTAGTATCTCTCGTGGTCTCTAACAATGGGGGATTTTAAAAAGTATTTATGAATGACATCTAAAAAGGAAATAATTCAAGTGTCTATATTGAGGATTGACTATTCTATTCACAAATTAATATCTCTCTGGTAAACAGATTCGCAACAAAAATGAAGCATCTCTTGAGAGATGTCCTTTTACAACTAATTCAAAGACTTCTTTGTTCAAGAGTTTTATTTAAAGTAATACAATTACTTTAATTATCAAATGAGAGAAATTATTTTGTATGCATAATAATTCCTTTTCTTTCCAAGTATATAGTGCAGACTGACCATGAAAGACCCAGATATGGACCAGAAATTTTATTTATTTAACAATTATTTTTTTTATCCCCCTCTCCCCACCTCAGTGGCTCAGAGCGGCTAACAAAACCATAAAAACAACAATAAAAAAACACTTGAACAATTTAAAACATAAAAAATTGAGACCATATTGGATCTGCTCCTTAACTGAGTCACTTTACACCTCAAAACGTTCCTGGAAATCTCATAACATCAGGTTTTTGCAATAATAGAACAAGGACAAGAATAAATGTTTTTAAGGGCCAACACTTTACACCAAAATATACAATTTATCTGTTTACAAAATATCACTAATCTGCTTTAAAATAAGTGTGGAAAAGGAAGTGAACCACATCTTATCAGGAAAAGTGTCTTCAGTTATGAAGAAAAAAAAAGAACTGATGACAGTAAGAAAAATGCAAATTTTCACAGCAGGAATTCAGTTTTTCAACATTTTTCTGTTCAACTATCTAAAGTAGATTATTTAAAGTCAAAATTGCACAAAATGACTATGCAGCTTTCTAAAGACCTTTAAGGGACTCAGTCTGAATAAAAAAAATGGTATTCCTTCTTTGTTTTAGCCTAGTGAATGTATCCATTAAATTTGTTCCAGGTCTTTACCACTTAGGCCCCACTCTAGAAAGGAGATGAAAATGTTCCGTTTCTACGACAGCAATCAACAGAGACATGAATAAATGGCATTCCAGTTAAAACACTTCTGAAGCTGCAAAAACTAGAAATGTAGCCGTGTTAGTCTATAGTTATAAAAAGAACAGAGAGTCCAGGGGCACTTTAAAGACTAACAAATATTTATTAGTACATGAGCTTCTGAGGAAGTCAGCTTGTGCTGACGAAAGGTCAAGCACTAATAAATATTTTTTAGTCTTTAAAGTGCCACTAGACCCACTTCTGAAGTTGATTTGGCTACTACTGAAGAAAGCTGATCTGGAGAATGATGCAGTCAACTTGATTTGAAATAAATAACTAAAATAACCAAAATTGCCTTTGATTTCTTGCAGCCTTTGAACTGGTCCTGTAAATAGCAAACATCTTTGTAATAAACAGCATCAGGAGTAGTAGTGTTTCTTTCACTAGTAACATGTCAAGTGATTCTTAATTCAGAACTAAAAATGTTCTAATACTGGCACCAGCTTTCGGTGTAGCTATAACATGCACAGGTAATGGAGATGTACAGGGGGACCCAAGCTCTCTGGGTCGCATCCCCTGCTGCTGAGAACACGGGGGAGAAACATTCCATCTTTTGCATCACGGCTACTTCCCGCTTGGGTATGCCCCTTGCAGGACTTCTGATGTTGGCATAAAAAGCAGGCAAAACCCAGATGCCCACCACAGACAACACACAGTTACCAAAATCCTGCAAGAAAAGATGGAGCAAAAGAAATATTGACTTTCTATGGACTGAAAATGCAAAACAGATGGTGCAACATCCTGAACATAAGTTTATGGTTTCCAAACTGAATGAGGACTCTTTGAATCTGTAAAACAACAACTCCCAAAGTTCTGCCTGTATGATCCCCTTTGGATACTTAAATTACACTCATGAGCCCAGACTGCAGCAAAGACTTGCAAAACATATAAAATATTAATCACGATTGCGACCCCATCTGCAGATGGCATGATCCCATTTGGGCCCATGACCCACAGTTTGGGAACCTCTGTGGTAGATGATATAACAATACAAGTTGTCATTAGTGTGGGACAAACATCAAAAGGTTAGCTTTAACATATAACAAGCTTGGATCCTTCTCTGAAATATCCGATATTCTTTGAAATGCTAGATCTCTTGCAATATTGCCAGAACGTCTAGTTTCCAGTTTGATCAAAACAGGAAATACAGAAGAACATGGGGGGAAATGCAGAACATAGCTTCATTACCCTTGTGCAAAGAATCCCAGATAGGCCTGGAATTTGCCCCAGCCTCCTTTTTGTGAGGAATGGGAAAGAACTCCCCCAATCAAAACTGGAACCCTCTTCTTATAGTTTCAGTGGTTATTGAGGTGAAGAGGATCCCCTGGCAGTTAATCCCACCAGTTTATTCTCTAAATGGTCTGAGAAGAGAGCAACAATCTTTACTAGTGTCTCAAATGAAGCTATTTTTTATTTATTAAATATTAAAACATCTGTTTGTTTTTTTTAAAAAATAGCAGAAATTGTATATGGCAGAATTTAATCTAATGGTAGCTCTTTAGAATATATATATATATTTTCCTTCCCCAAATCATTTTTTGTTGTTCATATTGCCGATTTCTATGGGTCAGCTGAGTGGGATTTTTGCAAAGTCAAAAACCTGAAGAAGAAAAAAACAAAAATGGTTGTTGTGAAAAATAGTGGCGCACACACACACACACGCAATTTTCTGTAACTTCCATGTTAAGAAAGCTGTAACAACAGCCATAATCAAGTAATCTATGGGGGAGAAGAGAAAGGAAAAACCTGATGGAAGGGTAGGCTTTTAGGAAGCAACTGAAGCTTGGAAGGAAGGAAGGAAGGAAGGAGCAGAGAGAACAGAACATTTGTGTTCAGGGAGGGAGTTTAACGCATAGGGGACACCATGAGAGAAGAGGTGAAGGTGGTTTAGGGAGCAGGAAAGTTTGGGGGCAGATGAGGATGGGGGCAGAGAAGAAGTTCCTGGATGGGAATGTAGCAGGAAATAAGGGCAGAAAAATAGGGAGGAACAAAGCCATGTAGAACCCTGAACGTGAAGACCAGAAGTTGGATGCAAAGGGAGAGAAGTAAGGAGGGACTGGACATGATCAAAGTAGTGGACAAGGTAGATGACCTTGGAGCAGTGCACTGACCAGAAGTGAGAGGGTCAAGGTAAGAGTGGGGAAGGCCAGCATGAAGGAGGTTGCATTAGTCAAAGTGACATGACCGATGACGAGAGCACAGACTTTCCCATTGGCAGTGAAAATGGAAGGGAGGACTGAATTTTAGTGACGTTATGATGGAAGAAATGACTGGCCTTAGCAACAGATTATGACAGTTCACGGTGCTGGGTGTGCATGCCAGTGGAGGGATCACCCATCTATACCCACCTTCACATATGGAGTTATTGCGGTTCTGGCCAACTGCTCCATGTGTGGGCTGTGGGTGGAGATGGGTGTACTGCAGGAGCGCACACACACACACACACACACACACACACCACAGTGGTCACGCAGGCAGCACCCACGCATGCCCACATAGCAGATCTGCATGGGCATGTAGGGGCCCATCTTGTTTAAAAAGGGCCTAAATATGAATGAGGTGTAAAAATGAGAGGAGAGTCCAAGATGAATCCTAGGCTTTGTGCCTTGCTTCAGCTGGACTACTGGAGATAATAAAGAATCTGCCTATTTATATTTATTCTATATTTAAAAATTAAAAACTAACATAGTTTTCAAATACCATAATTTAACGTCTTTTTTCTCGCCTGCTCGTATAAAAGGTATACGGTATAGCAATCCTCTTATATCTTCATTCTTTGTGTACCTCAACTCCTTATATACTTCAGGAAAAAAAGTTAATATTTAAAGGTTGCCATCTGGACTTCCAGCTTCATAATAATAATACTTCTTGTACTGCAAGTAAAGTACTGTAAATAGTGAAATTCAATCCCATTTTATTCGCAAGTGCAGGTCAGTAGCATGTTCTTACAGATGTATATCTAATTTCATTTCTGTACTGCCTTTAACAACTGGAATCATTAATACACTGCTTATACTGACATCTGCAGAGAAGAGTTTTGTTTATAACAAGACTATTTGAGGCACAATCTCAAAAAATATTAATCTGACTTAATTATGAAATGCCTGTTTGGTTCATGGAACGAATACAATGCTTGTACTTTCATATGAATTTTATCTGTCAAGTAACTATTCTTGTTAACGGAAGGTATATGTTTAACATGAGACACGAAATGCAGAAAATGTTTTCAAAAATAAATCAGCCTTGCTGGAAATGAACCTAAATTAGCTTTCTATCAGACGTGGCCATAAACTACGCTGCCTGAGCAATTATGGATTCCAATAATTTCATCTCTCAAAAGAAAACTGTACTCCTGAGTAAAACAAATTGATAATGGTTGGTTAGCCAAGGTATAATGTTTGCAATTAGTTGTCAAGTCTGTCATGTCTGACACAGCTAGCTTCTTTAAAAAAATGTGACAGATTGGAAAAACAAGGGAAAATTGTTCGTGCTTCATTTATTTAGCAGTACAGTTCAACATTAAAATGTATAACCTATTGAATCTTAGTAACCTTTTCCTCAATAACAACTTAGTTGTCCAGAAATGAAAGTCTACTGCATATGTACTGTTTAGCTTTTTAAAGGTTGATGTAAGGCCAGATTCACAGTCCACTAAAGTTAATGGAAAAACTCAGATTGACATAGATGGACATTGTCATAGACATATAGTGTGCTAGAGTGGAGCGTGCAGGCAGAGTAGAGTCAGTGTACAAAAGAACAGTTGTTTTGTGTTAAACTAAAACATTCATAATCTTCAATGGTAGATGCACATTTAAGAAAACTGTATCTTACAAACTTCTTAAAAAGTGGTTTCTATGCATTTTGCCTGAGACACCCCATTTTGAGTCTTAAATATAAATTCATGATCATAGCCAGCAATAAAGACATACAAACTATAGCAATCATGGTCCCATCTGCAGATGGTGTTGTCCCAACCCATGGAGTTTGGGATGGGAACCTCGGTCTTATAGGTATATATATCTCTCAATAAATTTGGGGAAATCACAATCAGTGGTTTGGTTTTCCTATAAATGCCAGACATACATCCCCTATATGTGCACTTTCCTACTCTGTAAATGAAACAGTGACCACACACGCTACTTCTGTAGTCTTCAAAGTCACTCCCAAAGGTTTCCTGAGATGTACGGTAAGCACAAGATCACCAGAAAAAGAAAATCCTTACAAGACGTCATCTGCATTCAACTTACTAGGAATAGGTCTAAGGACGTCAGGAATGAGAATCTCCAACAAAGCCTGGTACATCACATGGTCACAGTTACACATCCATTTCAGAATTGACTCATTTTTGCACAGAGTAATCAGCTTTGTTTTCGGAAGTCGACTTTCTATTTCACTCAGATTGCTGGTGTGAACAAATGTATCAAATGAATAAATGAAAATGCATTTACATGAAGATAAAAAAGAATAATGGAATTTAATATTTTAATAAAACATTATAGATGTTTGAAACACACCCAACAGTAAAGCTGCACCTTGTGTCATATGACTGATAATGGCCTTCTAGAAAAGCACATAATTTATGCAAAAGTATGACAAGAATGGTTTTTGGATTGAATACTACGTCTTGAGAGGACAACTACACCATAGTCATTCATATCAAACAAAATACTATCATTTCAGAAATATAATCAGTGATGCATACACTGTGATTATAATAATAGAAAATTTTAGGCAATAATAATTTAGGTTAGTAAGTAAAGTGGTATCAAGGAAGATCCCATATATTTGCAAATCTATCATTCTATTAAATTTGGTATCTGCTGTTAAACCATGATAACGAACAGTTTGAGAAAAATGACATTTACTGACCTTGATTCAGTAATAGTAGTGCCATCAGCTGGAGCTGAAGGAGAATAGCGCCAGAAGGTTTGCCACAACTTTTCTATCAGGCTAAACTGAAGATTCACTACAAAATCCAATATTGCCTAAAAATACAAAGGAAGTGCAGATATTCCTCTTCCTTCATTTTTGTTCTCAGGACATTATTATAACAACATTTACACAGGCACAAGTCTTTCTTTTAATAATCACTTTTTGTTTATCATATAGTATATGTCAATCTATATACAAAAAAAAATAATAATATGTCAAGAGAAAAGGGACTAGCTTACATAATATAATAGATAAATCCATATCAAAAAAAATTCTGTAAATGTCTAGTTTGTAAGACAGACAAATTATATCTGTCACTTCATCATTTGTGTTTCCCATGAGATGTTCAGATGTGCTTTCCATTTTTAGTTGCACAAACAGATTACAAATTATTCCAGATAAAAGCAGGATTTAAGGACTCATTCCTAGGAACATGGGTGTAGCTAGGTTGGAATTGGCCAAGTACAAGAAATGGATTCCACCCGCAACCTCTCCCCGTCCCACCCCCATCTTCTCCCTCCCCCCAGCACCTCTTCCTCACTCTGCCTGCTGCACCTGAGCTGCCTGCCTCATGCTGCTGCTGGTGCATGCTCTGTCCTGTGCCACCTTCTGGGTGGGTCTCATGTGCTCTGCGCGCTGCAAGCATTTTCACTCAGCTCAGTCTTGCCCAGCCACACCGCAACAGGACAGGATTTGTGGCCCGCTTCCCCAGCTTGGGCCCTGGAATAAATGTCCCTTCTGTTCCTATGATAGCTACACCCCTAACCTAGGAACTCGTTTCTGTAATATTGAAGGGAAACTAAGTGTAAAAATTAGAAGCAATATTTTTTTGTATGCTCTATTTTTCTGGAGCTCAAACAAAATATTTGTGTCCCAAATCCAAAAATCTAGTCTCTCCAATATAGCAGATGTGTCAAGATAAAAGATACAAATTTTAAACAGCACATTTGTTCTCAATCTTCCATCATTGCTACTAATGTTGGTTCTTTATTTATGCATTTATTTGGACTTGTATCCCACTCTAACCCAAGGGCCCACTGGCGGGTTCCAAAATCTAACCAAAACACAGTATATAAGGAACACAAAAACACCCACCCCCTAAAATAAAAGCACACCTCCAAGCTTCTCCCCACCCACCAAAATGTGAGACCAAATAGGAAGGCCTTTTTCCACCATGCAATTTGCATAAGCTACACCCTTATTTATCCCAGGCTGACCTTGCCACAATGACTCATGCCCCAGTGACTATGAGGCTTGATTTTTGTAATTCACTCATCTATGGGTTTCCACCCGTGTTTCCCCATTACTTGCAGCTTGTTCAGAATGAGTCACAGCAGCTGCTTATTGGTTTGGGCAGCTGTGATAATATTATGCCCAACCTTGAATTTTCTGCATTGGGTGTCTGTAGAGCGGCAGACGGAATTTAAGATTGCACTGCTGGTTTTTAGGGCCTTGAACGGTGTAGGCCCTGGTTGTATTAAAGACCTGCTCCTGGAGTCTTCCCTCATGGTTACCTGTGGTCAGAAGCCACTCACTATTTGGGAATCCCACCACTGTGCCTTGAGCCAAGAGGTGATTGGGCCTTTGCTCTGGCGGGCCCCTCATTGTGAAACTTGCTCCCTCCACATGTCCATCTCAGTTCCTCCCTCCTCATCTTTAAAAAGCACCTGAAGACTTACTTATCCTCTAGGTGCTTTCAGGATCTACTGTTGCTTCCCCTTAATTTGTTTTGTCCTCCCTCTTTACCATCCCCTTTTAAACAGTTTTTAAATGGATATGTATATTTTAAATGGATTGCATATAGTTTTATTCTATTTTTATGTTGTGAAGTGCTCCAAGTACCATTTGGCGGGTAGGAGGGGGCACTATAAAAATCAAAATCATCATCATATTATTTATTATTATTATTATGCTGTCTCTGGAGGATGCTTATGCTTTGGCAAATTTCCAAAGGAAGAGAGTTCCAGAGGTGTGGGGCAGCCACCAAGAAAACCTCACAGTATGAAAACCTTGGTTGTACGCTCTTGGTGCCATGATGGAATCAGCAGGAGTCTGTTCTTGGCTGACCTTAGGGATCATGATGGAACATACAGGGGAAGGAGGTCTTTGGATATGTTGGGCCCAAGCTGTTTAGGGCATTGTAGGTCAAAAACCAACACCTTGAATGGTGCCTGGAAAGCTATTGGAAGCCAGTGCAGAGTCCAAAGCCCAGGAGTAAAATTCTCCTAGCAACTTGCCCTCATCAGAAGGGGGCTGATGAATTCTGTCCCAGCTTCAGTTTTCAAGAGTTTTCTGGGGCAGCCCCACACAGAGCACATTGTAGTAGTCTACCCTTGACGTTACAAAGGCATGGATGATATAGCGGCCAGGTCCGACTCTGATAAAAAGGGACCTTTTTAAGTCACTCCTAGACACTGCCGCAACCTGATGGTCCAGATGCAGCAATGAATCCAAAAGCACTCCAATGTTGTGAAGCTGAGTGACCAAGAGATGCTGGACCCCATCAATGGTGGGCATCCTTATACCTACCCCCCCACCCCCCAGTCACAGGACTGAAACAACTATCATCACTTTGGTTTTGTCAGGATTCAGTTTCAGTTGGTTCACCCACATCCAGTCCCTAATGGCAGCAAGACACGGAGTAAACATCAGGTTACATGAAAAGGAACGACAATGCTGGATCTCATCAACAAGTAGATGCCACCTCACTCCAAATTTACGCATGATCCTACCCAGCAGCTTCAGGTACACATTGAACAAAAGGGGAGATAAGCTGGAACCCTGCAGAATCCACAGAAAAGCTCCCAAGGGCATGATGAGCAGTCGCCCATCATTACTCTCTGGAACGTCCCAGACAGGAATGAATGGAACCACTTAACAGCTGTCCCAAGGATCTCTCTGCCAAGTCCCGCAGTCATGGACCTTTACACAAAGTCAGAGACTCAGAAAAATGTTACCTGTCTCTACAAGAAAATTAACAAATTGCTTTTTAGGCAAGTCAGGCATTCCTAGGATGGTCATGTAGCATGAAGTGAGAAAGTCAAAGGTAAAATGGTTTATCTGACACACATCTTTCTTACCTCACAGTGCTCTCGATAGAGACTCTGCAATGACTTGATATCCTCAAAGGTAGTACCATCTGGCAGAGAAGGTATTTCAACTTCTCCAAACTCTGGAAGTGCTCGAGAAGCATCTGTTTCCATGGCAACATAATGGAAGAAAGCTATTGTGGATTGTGCCATTTACAGCTTAATTAGGAAAACATTTAAGAATGATACAAAGAAATAAATTCTGAAAGGTCATAGCACCCAAAGAGCAAACACATCAAGATTTATTTTTAATAGGTTGCAATCAAAATTTTAAGAACATAAATTTTAACCAAAAGCAGAAGACATTTATTTATTTTATATCCCACCCTTTCCCTAGGGATCAGGGCAGATTACAACAGATAAAAATATATGAAATATACATACATAAAACCAATTAAAAATCCCCTACCCCAATCTCCCCATTCTTATCTCTCCCTGCCAAATGCTTGGCCAGATTAAAAAAAAGTCTTACACTGGGTGATTTCAGATATTACGCGGTCCCGATTCACCACAGTGGATTCCCGGCGGGGGTGAACAGATTAACCACCCCCCGTGGTCAAGGAAAGCCCCGAACAGACATGACGGGACCGGGACCATGGCAGGGAAACGGACCACAGCCCGGGGCAGCACAACAGACATTACGCTGATCCCGGGCCGGGCCGTGGTCAAAGCACCCGGAAGGCGCCGGGGCGGTTCGTCCCAGCTGCTATAGTGTGCCCTTTAAATCTCCCTCCCCGGTCTGTGTTGTTGCTGGTTGCCTGGCAGTGATGCTTCATGCTTTGTCCCCAGCTGGGAATCAATGTCTTTGGTTCCGGACGGTGGTTGCCGTTCAGACATTACTTTTTTTTGTTTCCCGTTGGGAATCTCTTTGACCACGCTTTTGGAGATGGTCCATGCCAGAGCTCCGGAAGCATGGTTGATTTTGACCCCATGTGGGTATTGACTGTGGTGAACATCTGGCAGCTGCCGAACAGACATGCAGGGTGCTTTGGCCCTGCCGCGGAATTGACCGTCGTTCACTGTGGTTGAGCGTGATTGCGTAATGTCTGAAATCACCCAATGTCTCCAAAAAATGCTCAGTCTTAGGTTTTGGTAAACCTCTAGGACAAGAGAGTTACACAATTGTGGAGAAGCCACAGAAAATGCTTCTCTGTGCGCCCTTGATGTATGGACCTTCCATGCTGATGCTACATGCAAGAGGGTGCTCCTGGATGATCTCATGGGCTGTGGTGGAACATAGGGGAGGAAGTGGTCTTTCAGATATGTAAGACCCAGGCCACTTGGGGCTTTATAGGTCAAAACCAGCATCTTAAATTATGCCCAGCAAGTTATCTCGAGCCAAAGCAGTCTCTGTGTGTTTTCAGATGTGACACTGGCACGGATTCATCCGGATGCCAACATCACGTTAGAAAACGGCTGCCAGTGTTTCCATGGTCTGGCTCATGACCATGGTGGAGTTTAGCCCAGGCTGTCACTAGGGAAAATCTGCAAGTGACAGCCCAGGCTAAGCTCTGCCATGGTCAGGAGCAAGCCAGCAGACCCGGAGTAAAGCAGCCTATCACATTTGATAGCCTAGTTCACTTGCTGCAGTCAGGAGTGGTGGCGGGGGTGGGTGCCATGGCAGACGTCTATGGCCACCCATCAGCCTGGGTGACCCCCATCTTCTTCCTGGGCTTGGGACGCCATCACTATTCTTTGGCAGCCAGGCCAATTCCAGCCTGGAGTGACAGCTTCTGCCACGCCTCAGTAAAAGCACCCTCTGTCGAGTAACTATTATGCTGATATAATGTGCTCCTGGCAAACCACCTATGACAAAAGGTGAGACATGTCTTCTTCTGTACAATGAAATTATGCGTATACTGTATTTCTGTATGACAGATGAGTCTTATTCAATATAAGTACCCACAAATACTCTTGTACTTCAAACTATATTGTATATAGCAACTTAAAGTACAATGTCAATGTGCAGCATGTCACATTTAAATTTGTTTTGTTTAACATTACTGAGAATCTTTATTATGTGTGCGTGGTAGTATATTCAGCAGCATATTGGTTTAGTTTGCACTGCTTGTATTTACAGGCTATGGATCTTGAAGCATAACTTGTGTGTCCTTGCGGCATGATGTATAAATATTTCAGAGAAATAAAAACACTTGCACACAAAAATGTATATGATCAATATGGTTGTTTCCCCCCCCCTCCCAAAAGCATGCACCATTTGTTTAATTTCTGCATGGAAGACAATGTTTTCATGGACTTCAATGAGACCTGAGTTATGCCAATACCTCAATGAGACCTGCTTTGGAAAATTCCATCATACGTGCCTGAAATGGTGTACAATTAATGTAACAGCATGCTAAATTTTGGGAGGCTGAGTATGATGATAAAATTGTTTAGAGGGCTAAGTAACTTCATTTTTGCAGGTAACTGATTCACTTGCTTACTCGTGGTAAACATACTAGTATACACACAAAAGTGCACCTTTTCAGGTAGGTCAGTCTTGGGCTTCATGCTTTAAAATTGTGGCTCTTAATAATCATGATTACAAAATTTAGCATTAAAATGAACATGGCAATATTTAAAAGGTGAACGGCTAAGATGCAGCTGAAAAGCTTGAAATTAATCCCATTTTATATTCAGAATATAACTGCACCAATACAAATAAGTGCAAGTGTTATGGCAGCAGCTTAGGTATCTGCCTTTGTTAATCTAGCACACAACTTTGCACAGCAGGATGTATTTAAAACTATAGTACTAACACCTTTTCTTGTATATTAAAGGTACATATGAAAACTAGGGGTGTGCATTTTGAATTCGTTATTATAATAACAATAATGAATTTTTGCTATTGTTTTTACAATAACGAATTAAATAATTCCAAAACAACAACAAAATTTTGGAATTCGTAATTATTTCACTATTTCCTGACTGTGGGACACACATTTTAGGCTGTAACTTTGTAGTTTTAAATTCGATTTTAAAAGATTGTACATGTCACCCAAAGGAACATGCCTGCCAAACTTCAGAAAGATTGGATGCAGGGTCCAGATTGTATAAGCATTAATGCATTTATAGCTGTAACTTCCTTTCTACCAATCCACATTGGATGCCTTTTGGATACAGCATACTCCTAATATAAGGGATCATCTTTGCCAAGTTTCAGAAAGCTTGAATAACAGGTCCAAATTCTACAAGCAATGTACGTTTTGTGCACACATTTCCAGCTGTAGAAACTTTGTTCAAAAAAGAAGAATTCTGCACCTAATCTCCCCCATGTATGGCCCTGCAGATTTTGAGGTGCCAATGACTGAATCCTAAGCCTGTGTCAGTGCCTCTGGTCACCTGCTCCTCCTCTGCTCTGCCCACCTCCTCCTGTCTTCTTCACTCTCTGTACAAATACTCCAAAAAGCAGATGTCTGCATCTAGTAAAACCTCTATGGTTTAAACAGAAGCAACACCGGCAAGTGATTTAAGGATATTTACAAATTCTGCTAAAATTATGAAACTGATATTGCTTATAAAATCTGGACCCTTTACAGATCTTTCTGAAATGTTGCAGGAATGATTCCTTCGGTGAGGGAAACAACCTGTCAAAGCTGATCCAAATTGGATGGAAAACAAAGATGTTACACCTGGAATTGTGTGTACAAAACAATGAAATGATGAAATTACTAATAAAATCAGGGCCCTTTATCCAATCTTCCTGAAAGTTGGCAGGGATGATCCCTTTCAGGATGGGACAATGAGTACAAATATCACCCAAATTGCATGAAAAATAAAGATGCTATAGCTGTAAATGTGTGCATAAACTGCTTGCAGAATTAGGACCCTTTATCCAATCTTTATGAAATTTGGAATGGATGTTCTCTGGATAATGGGTAGAAACAGTCCAAATTTCAAGCAAATCAGATTTAAAAAATGAAGAGGTTACAGCTGGAAATCAATTCCCCATAGAAATTAATGAGAAAAAAATATCAAAATTTAATAACGATAAGGAATATATACTTTTATTTATTTATTTTGCATCTATAACCCACCCCCCTCTCGCCAGTGGTGACTCGGGGTGGCGAACAATATAAAACAGTAAAACAACAATATAAATAATCCATCATATAAGACATAAAAACATGAAAATCAGCAGAACCCAGTCTGTGACTAAAGAACTACCCATACCCCAACTAACCCAACCCCCTCTCCCCCCCGCCCCGAAACGCCTGGCGGAATAGCCATGTTTTACACCGTCGACAGAAAACGAGGAGATCTGGGCTAAGGTGGATCTCTGCCAGGAGTGCATACTACAGCAACAGTGCAGCCGCCGAAAATGCCCACCTGTCCGTCCAGACCCGCCAACAACACGGGATGTCCAGGAGGGTGCTCCTGGATGACTGTAGAGGCCACCCAGAGTTCCAGGGAATGAGGCTGTCCCTCAGATAAGCGGGGCCGAGGTCGTGTAGGGCTTTAAAGGTCAAAACCAGCACCATGAATCGGGCCCGGAAGACAATAAACAGCCAGTGCAATGCCTGGAGCACTGGTCGAATGTGCTCCCTGCAGCCCATTCCAGTTAACAAACGGGCCGCCATATTTTGCACCAGCTGCAGTCTCTGAACTGTCACCATGGGCAGCCCCACGTAGAGCGTTACAGTAGTCTAGCCTCAAGGTGACGAATACATGGATGATGGTGGTAAGATTAGAGTTTGAGACATAGGAGCAGAGCTTCTTCACCAGATGTACTTGGCGAAAGGTGTTCCTGGCTACAGCCAACACCTGCAAATCCAGGCACAGCTGCGAGTTCAGGAGTACCCCCAAGTTTCACACAGATGGTACCAATGGAGAGCGGACCCCCACAATAATGGGGTTTTCCCCCTTCCCCGGCTCACCAATCCCGCTCACCAACATCACCTCTATCTTGTCAGGAATGAGTTTCAATCGGCTCGACCACATCCAGTTCCCCACAGCAGCCAAGCACAGGGACCGCAACAAGACTGCAGGGCCTTGGTTGGTTGAAAAAGAAAGGTACAGTTGGGTATCGTTGGCATATTGGTGACACCAAACTCCCCGACTGTGCACAACCTCCTCAAGAGCTAATTATATATAATGGAATTACAAAATCTGAAGCGACATAATAATGAAGTAATAATGAAATTACGAATTCCGAAATGGGTCCTTGGTGCACACCCCTATGAAATACTACACGTCACAAAATGAACATGTAGGTTCTGTATATAGTTTCTGCGTGTCTCAGTAGGAGTTGTAGCTGTAATGAAAAATTATAACCCTACTAAAAAGTACCATAGTAGTGTATCTTTGCATTCATGAAAAAAAGAGTAGCTAAGTTGCATTTATACACTAGTATAATATATCCTCACATACCTAAAAACTGTTGATGATGCTGACTTTGGGCAATTACAGTTTGCTCAACAGATGTGCCTGTCTGCTGACCACTTCCTGTGAAACCATCTGTGACTCCATCCACTTTCTGCATAGGCTTGTACCTAAAATATATCAGATGAAAAAATAGACAAAATTATCATTTTCTTTTTATATCCTCAAAAGTGCATCATTATTTACTATGTTTTCTAATCTCTCATAATTTTAGCATGTAAAACATTTAGGGCCTGACTATAAGACCTACTTCTGGACTCTCACAACAATGGGTATCTGCGCTCAAGAAACACCTGCTGTTGGGGGTTCCGCCATCGCATCTTAAGTTGGCAGGCGATTGGGCTTTTGCTGTGGCGGGCCCCTCGGTGTGGAACTTGCTCCCTCTGGATGTCTGTCTCAGTTCCTCCCTCCTTACCTTTAAAAAGCACCTGAAAACATATTTATTTTCTGGGTGCTTATAGGATCTACTGCCGGTTCCCTGAATGTATTATCTCCTCCCTTTTTTCTTCCCCTATTTTAAAGTCTTGTATTATTGTCTTAAATTATTTTATATTGTTTATATTTCATACTTATGTAATGTGAAGTGCTCAGAGTGCCATGTAAGGCACGAGGATGCTATATAAGTAAAATTAATTATTAATTATTATTATTATTATTAATAATAAAGTTTTTTCTGTGGTTTTTTTCCTCAGCAACAAATACAAATTGGAGACTGGAAGGGGAAAGTGATTGGCCAATGTCATGTTCTGATAAATTGGATGTACCATGCAGAATGTACTTAGTGAATAAAGCAGTAGTTCAATATTTCCTTTTATCCTTACAATTTAATATAGATCCCTTGCCTAATTTGATGCATTGTATCCAAATTATCCAATTAGTATTCATTTCCTCATAGGCTTTTTCAGTGCTGCTCATCCCTGTAGCATATGGTTCAAACCAATATTAATCAATTTATCTTCACAACAACCATATAAGACAGGGAATATTTTCAAAAACAAAGAAGACAGACAATGTGAAATTAAGGTTAAAATTTGGAAGTCTCCACTAATTCTGTGGTTACCTAATGATTGCATGCTGAAACTGAAACTTTTAACAACTGATTTATGAAATTACCAAGCACTTGTTTTAGCACTTCTGATGTTCAAAACACACCACAGATGTTAATAAACTAATCGTCATGACACCTCTTTATGGTAAGGTTAGAAAGTATTGTCACTTCATTTTGTACATGGGAAAACTGAAACCGAATGACAAGGATGAGTTACCCAACACTCTACAATGGATAAGTTTCAGTTTCAGGGCCTTTCTGATTCCCAACCTATATGCTCATCTTTCCACACCATTTACTACCAGAAGCCCTGAACATCTAAGATCACTTGAACACTTTTGAAAATCAGGTGTCTGAAACTAAGCACCTGGAAAACACACAAGACATGCAGTCAGTAGCCACCTTATACGATTTTGGCTTAAGTGGTTTATTCAACATTAAACTGACAGAGACAGGGTTACAATCAAATTCTACAGGGTCTCATTCAAATGCCTTGCTACAAGACTATGCTTTTCCTTCCTGCAGACCATGTCCTATCCACTATATGCCTTCAACATCTGCAAAAAATGAAGGTGTTAGGGACTGTAGACACATTCGTTATTCAGCCATCACCTTCCACCACAGATCTCCAAGACCTGAGCTAAAAGATTCATTACATCATAGAAACAGGCTGTTATCCATGGAGGTCCAGCCAGTAAGGAGGGTGTGAGGGACTGCATAGGTTTACTTAAGAATTAGCAGCTCCTTCTGTGAAGCAGTATATCTAAGTGATGGAGCTCTGAGCCTGCCATTTTCAGGAAAGTCAGTCTATCCACAAGCTCTGTGGCATAGCCGCTTTGGCTCACTGGCTCAGTGTGATTAATGCATACAGCTGGCTCTGTTCCCATCTTGTATAACCCCTTAGTAAAGTTGAGGTGACACAAGATTATTATATATGCTGCATGAGAAGGCATGCAACATATATTCAATTTCATAATTTTTAACGATCTCCTGGACCAAATGTGACTTCTGTAATAATTTAGATAGCTCTGCACGGTTGCCTATTGGTAGCAAAATTGACCAGAATCACCACAGAGCACCATTCATAGCAGGTCACTCCAATCTCTGCCAGACATTTCTGTGGCAGTCGTGTGTTCTTCTTGTTACTATGTTGTGCACATTTCAGAACTGTGACAAACAAATCCATCCTTAGAGTGCTCAGCTTGAGGAAGATTTGTTCTGGTGACAGATGGCCTAAGTACATGCAGAATTAGGGCCTGGACAAGTCCTGGTGAGAACGCAGTCCTCCTGAGCAGCTGGGAGTGGCTGTCCATTTAAGGGAGTTGGTGCCTCCACTGGCTATGCCCCTCTCCTGGGGATAGAAGAGCTTGTGTTGAGGATGGGATTTGTTGCTGTGATGAGAAATGTGCTAATACTTAAATGAGAATGTTGAGAGATCTTGCTGGGGCAGCTGCACGCCCAAGTGGGAGGAGCTTGATGGATGGCCCTGAGTACCTGCAGGATTAGGGTCTGGGTAAGTTCTAGTGGTAGATGTGAAAGGAACATCCAACATGAATGTGCTGTCCTTTGGATTTAGATGCTCCAGTCTGAATCCACTTGGTCAGGTATACAACCTGCTTGGATATTGGATATGTTTGGTTCAGCAGACGGTTCGATGGCCATTCAGTTCAGTGGTCTATTTGTTTTGGTTGATGGTCAGTTCAGTTGTTGGCTCGTTTAGTTTCAAGTCTGTGCATTATAAAGCCGATGTTTGGGGGGCTTTTGATGCTATGTTGGAACAGCTATATGAGCAATTCCCCCTTGCATTATATATTATAGTGGGGGATTGGAATGCTAGGATAGGGGTCTCTCTAGACCCCAACCTGGGATCTGGACCAGAAGAGCCTTTACCCTTAGTGACAAAAAAAATCTAAAGATTCAGTAAGGAGTGATACAGGGGAATGTTTCCTGGAATTACTCTTTACCAATGGGCTGAGGGTATTAAATGGACAGGGACCAGGTGATCCAACTGGAGAATTTACCTATGTCAGCAGTGCTGGGCAGAGTGTGATAGATTATATTGTGGTGCAGGCCCATCAGTGGGCACGATTTACAGAATTCACAAGATCCCACTTTCAAACTCAAGTAGCCATAGGGCTCGGATTAAGTGGAGAGATTCACTCCTGCCCAAAACTTTAAGCTTGCTTTGGGGCTCGGAGTTGAACCAGTCTGTAGGCGTACTCAAGTTAACTAGTGATCCAAGCCGGGATATTATAATCTGGGAACGACAATATTCTTTGATTGTGTAAGTGTTGGCTCATCAAATTTTGTCTCGAGCTCCGAGTACTTTCCAGCCTAAACCCCAGAGGTGGTTTGACCAGGAATGCAGGCGGGTCAAGCACTTATTGATTTATGCCCGGAAACTGTGGGTAAGGGAGCCCACAGATTTAACTAGATTGCAATTTGGGCAGATAAGGGGACAATATAAGGCTCTGATAAGGGGGAAAAAAACTGGGGTATAACCAGCTATTATGGGCTAAGCTGCT